>ML685811.1:9227054-9258754 GCA_007922175.1 Pelusios castaneus
TATCTATCTATCTATCTATCTATCTATCTATCTATCTATCTATCTATCTATCTATCTAGGAATGACAGAAAAGTTGTGCAGGTAGGAAAGTGGCATATATGTGAAAGAAAGCAGTGTCAAATGTAGGGTTGTGTTGTTGTTTTTTAAAATCCAACTTTAATGACCCAAACTGTACCATAGAATCTTTATGGCTAGAAATATCATGTTCAATAATAAGAATATAGCAGTAGGAACATACTACCAACCACCTGACCAGGGTGGGGATGATGAAATGCTCAAGGAGATTAGAGAAGCTATAAGAATTTAAAACCTCAGTAACAATGGGTGATTTCAGCTATCTCCAGATTGGCTGGGCACATGTCACCTAAGGACCAGATGCAGAGAGAAAGTGTCTTTACATCATAAATGACTGTTACTTAGAGCAGCTAGTCCTGGAACGAACAAGAGGAGAGCAATTCTTGATTTAGTCCAAAGTGCAGCACAGGATCTTGTCCAAGCGGTGAATATAGGTGAACCACTTGGGAATAAGGACCATAATATAATTAAATTTAACATCTCTTTGTGGGGGAAAGGAAACACCAAGAAACCCATCACAGTAATATTTGATTTCAGAAAGGGGACCTCTACAAAATGAGAGAGCTAGTTAAACAGAAATTAAATTGCAGTCCCAAAAGTGCATGGAAGCTTTTTAAAAAAGAACATAGTAGATGCTTAAATTAAATGTACACCCTGAATTAAAAAACATAGAAGGAAGACCAAAAAAGTGCCATCGTGGCTAAACAACACCATAAAAGAAGCAGTAAGATACCAAAAGGCATCTTTTTAAAATTGGAAGTTAAAATCCTGTTGAGGAAAATAGAAAGGAGCATAAACTCTGACAAGTCAAGTGTAAAAGTAGAATTAGACAGGCCAAAAAAGAATTTGCAGAGCAACTAGCCAAAGACTCAAAAAGTAACAGCAAAAAAAAAGTTAAGTACTTCAGAAGCAGGAAGTCTGCTAAACAACCAGTGGAACCACTGGACCATGAGACGCTAAAGGAGCATTCGAAGAAGTTACGGCTGTGGCAGAGAAACTGAATGAATTCTTTGTACCAGTCTTCACTGCAGAGGATGTGAGGGAGATTACCGCACACGAGTGATTCTCTTTAGACAACAAATCTGAGGAACTGTCCCAGATTGAAGGGTCAGTAAAGGAAGTTTTGGAGCAAATTGATAAACAGTAATAAGCCACCAGGACCAGCTGGGATTTATCCAAGAGTTCTAAAGGAACTTAATATGAAATTGCAGAACTACTAACTGTGGTATGTAACCTATTAGCTTTCTGTACAAGATGACTGGAGGATAATTGTGATACCAATTTTTTAAAAAGGCTCCAGAGATGATCCTGGCAATTACAAGCCAATAGACTAACCTTGGTATGAGGCAAATTGGTTAAAATTATAGTAAAGAAGAGAATTATCAGACACAGAGGAACACAATTTGTTGGGAAAGAGTCAACATGGCTTTCTACTAGAATTCTTTGAGGAGGTCAACAAACATGTGAACAAGGGCTATCCAATGGATAAAGTGCACTTAGACTTTTAGAAAGGCTTTGTCAAAGTCCCTCACCAAGGCTCTTAAGCAAAGTAAGTAATATAGGATGAGAGGGAAGATTCCGTCATATACAACTAACTGGTGATGGAAATCAAAGGATCGGCATATAACATCAGTTTTCACAGTGGAGAGAGGGAAATAGTGGTGTCCTCCGGGGGTCTGTACTGGGACCAGTACTGTTCAATGTATTTATAAATGATCTATAAAGAGCGGTAAAATAGCGAGGTGGCAAAATTTGCAGACAATACAAAATTATTCAGAATAGCTAAGTGCAAAGCAGACTGCAAAGAGTTAAAAAAGGATCTCACAAAACTGGGGGATTGGGCAACAAAATAGAAGATGAAATTAATTGTTGATAAATGCCAAGTAATGCACACTGAAAACACAGTTCCATCTATACATTGAAATGATGAGTTACCACTCTAGAAAGACCTTGGAGTCTTCGTGGATAATTTTCTGAAAACATCCACTCTGTGCAGCAGCAGCCATAAAAAGCTAACAGAATGTTAGGAATCAGTACGAAAAGGATAAATGAGACAGAAAATATCATAATGCCTCCAAATAAAACCATGGGAGATCCAAATTTTGAATGCTGCGTGTAGATCTGGTCACTCCATTTCAAAAAAAGATAGTTTGGAACAGGAAAAGGTACAGAGAAGGGCAACGGAATTTATTAGTGGTATGAAATAGCTTCTGTATGAGTAGAGATTAAAAAGTTGGGGATTTTTCAACTTGCAAAAGAGAAGAGTAAGAGGGGAATTTGACAGAAGTCTATAAAATTATGACTGGTATTGAGAAAGTGAATAAAGAAATGTTATTTATTCCTTTACATAACACAAGAACCTAGGGGTCACCTAAAGAAATTCCTAGGCAGCGGGTTTAAAACAACAAAAAGACATATTTCACACAATGCACAGTCAACCTGTGCGACTTTTTGCCAGGAGATGCTGTAAAGGCCAAAACTATAACTAATTTCAAAAAAGAACTAGACAACTTCCTGGGGGTTCCATCAATGGTGTTAGCAAGAGTGGGCAGCAATGCTCCCTCGCCTCCATTCGCCAGATGCTGGGAGTGGATTGCCTCTTCTGTTCCTTCCCCCGCAAGTACTGAGCCAGGTGAACCACAGGGCTTGATACAGGATGGCTGTTCTTATGTTCATCCTTATTAATAGGCTTGGCAGAATCAAAATTGATATGTTTTATAATTTTGACAGATAAGGATGTTTATTTTTAAACATTTTAAAAACGTTTTATTGATTTACATCTTCATAGTTGCAGGAAATCTGGGAGAGTTAGAAAATTATTTAATGACAGTAGATGTTGAGCTTCAAAAAGTTAAAGCTTTATAATTGTTAAAACAACAAATTGTCAACATCACGTTAATATATACCAAGTAAATATCGGTAAATCAAACTCTAATAAGTTCTCAAGCAGCATTTTCCTAATTTTTTCTTGTTAATAAACTTCAATGATTCTAGATGGGAATATTTTTTTGTTGGGGTGGGAGTGTGTGTACCAATACAGATCAAATCCTTCCAGGCCTATTTATGTCTAGAGAAGCTTTTATGCCACTTCTAGAGGTTTTTTAATGTTAATTATATTTTTCTCTTTCTTTGAGCCCTTCACAGTGTGAATCGTGGTGCTAAAGGAACCTGGCCTGTTAAGGGGGAAAGATATACAAACAGTACCAGCCTTAAAGTTAAGTATGGGAGTAGTCCCTTTAGGACTTTCACATGCTTAAAGGTAATCACATGTAAATATTTGTGGGACTGGGGCAATAAGGCTTAAAGTTTCCCAAGTGTTTCCACAAAGCCCCTTTTTAAGCACGGTGGGAACAGTTCCATGGTGATGTGACAGATTTGGCTTTTGAACGATCTTGTGTGCCTGAGTCACTTACATTCTTTCGTAACTGACCTCCAAGTGTGACTCCTTTGCGATGACCTGCCTGACTCATCTGTGGCTTTGCCACTTGTGAACAGTGTGGCAATCCAGAATGCCTGCTGATTAATAAACAGTCCCTGTAAGAATGAAAGGCTTCTGTCACAAATCATTGTGAAGACATTCTCTGCAGTTTGAACTAATCCAGTGCTCTTTCCCTGACAGCTGGTCTGTGTGCTCTTTTGTACCACTATAACCATAGCCTTTTGAAAGTAGGTTTGGAGATCCAAAAAATTGTGTTACATTATGGGAATAAGTTTGTGACGTTCCCTGCCTGCAATCTGGACTGATACGCCCCTGTGCCACCCCAGTACTGCACCCCAGGTCCTGCTTTACTCCACTCACTCCTGCGCCTGCTCACACCCAAACCTTCAGCATCCGCTTGGTGTCTCTCAGGCTCTGAAGGAGTGCTCCAGCGAGCACGCCCAGTCCCCAGCTGCAACACCAGGAACTACCATCTCGCACGGATCAATGCACACCCACTGGCACTTGCACACTCATATGTACCGCTCCCTCAATGTAACAAAGACATTGATAATGCATTAGCTTTTGCTCTGAGTCAGGTGTTCACACAGGCTTGTCTAACATTGCTTTAGATCAAACAAACATAAATGTATTGATTAAAACATCATTTAAATTGAGTATAAGGCAAATCAAGACAAAAATCAGATAATCAGTCAAGGAGATAATCACAATCAAATAAAAATCTTGCGTTCCAAACTAAGGTTGCTGTTCACAGCCCATTGCTAGCTTACCCCCATGCTCTGGCTTCTGAGGGTTTTGCAGACAGTTCTCGCCGTGTGGATGGGTGTCAGCCCCTGAGGTTGCTTGCAGGATGGGTGCCAGGGCAAAAAGCCTCAATCAATTCAAAGTGTCTTTTTCTCTGTTTTCAAGCCCCCATTGACCTCCCCTTCATCTTTCCTTCTCCAGCCAAGGCATTTGATCCTCATTGTTTTGGGTGCATACCTTCACCAAGTATGTCGGCTGCAGCTCTGACTGCCTGCCCCCACTTGAGCAATGTGAAATATACATGGGGACATGTTTCATATCTGTACACATGTATGATGTTGCAGGAGAAATGCTACCATAAGAATAATGTAGAGATGCCATGAGCATTCAAAGAACACCTCATGTGATATACATTGTACTAAATCAGTGGTTCCCAACCTTTTCCTTTATGGGGACCACTACCTTGTCATTGAAAGCGTTCACAGACCACCATGTAGGCAAGCCCCTCTTTGTCCCTCCCCCCAGCCGCCCTGGGCAGCCCATCCTTCTTCCCCCAGCCACACCCCTTCACCAGCCCCGGCCCTGATCTGGCTCCTGCCACCAGCCGGGGCCAGATCCTGCCATCAGTGGGGGCTCCAGCATCCCAGCCAGGGCTGGGGCTGGCTCTTGCTGCCAGTGAGGGCTCCAGGACCCTGGCTGGGGCCAGCTCCTGCCACTGGCAGAGGCTCTGGGACTGGATCTTGTGGCCAGCGGCAACACCGTGATCCCAGCCAGGGCCGGCTCCTGCCAGCGGCAGGGGCTCCAGGACTGGATATTGTGGCTCACTGCCACAACAAAACCCGGGTGTTAAAATAAAACTGGCTGGTATTCTTTGTCCCAGGGTAAAGTTGTTGTCCAAGAACAATTGGTATTTCCCAAGTTCTTCCTTTCCAGAAAAGGCTAAGGGGGAACAATGCCCAAACCTGTGATCTTTGGAGGAGTTTGGGTGGGAGGAGGGGTAAAAGATATTCCCATGATGAAACGGTAGGCAAGTGAGGTGCACTGGGTAGAAGACGACTCCTTTTCTTCCGGCAGCCAAACAGAAAAGTTCTCAGATTACCATTTGGCCAGCACACTGTCCCCATTCCCAAAGGTAGCGACTTTTTATCTGTGGGAGAGGTATTCACTTTTTTGGACTGTTTGTGGGCTCTGTCCCTTCAGAGCAGGGATCTGACTTTTTACGCACTTAATCTATGTCTACACTTACCAAAGTTAGTTCAAATTAACTCATTCAAACTAACTAATTTTAGTTAGTTTGAATTAACGTAATTTGAACTAGCATGGCCCCACTAGAGTGCCATGCAGGGCACTTGCTTAGTTCAAATTAGTCAGTTGCATTAAGCTCAATGTGCCAGTTAGTTCGAACCAAGCATTTAGTCTGAACTAACATGGCCACATTGACTTAATTGGAACTAACTAGTTCAAATTAAGGGTTAGTTCAAAGTAAAATGAGGTTTTACTAATTCAAACTAACTTTTCCTTAATTTGACTTAAGGAACTGCTTAAATCGAATTAAGGAAACTCAAGTGTAGACAGAGTAAATTAAGTCGACTTAAGCATGCTTAAGTCGACTTAATTTACAAGTGTAGACGCACCCTTAGAGCCTATGCCCTCTTGAACACTATCTTAATGATTTTATTTCTATCTATTTAAAAATTCATATTTGGTTGCTATCTTTAAGGCAGCTGGGTGCACTATGGCATTAAATCCACCGTGTGCAGTCTTTCAATCTCTACAGACCTGCGTTCACATTCTTACTGGGTTGCAGATGCAGTGAGGATTGTCACTTTGCTCTGATCCTTTCAGAATTGATTATACCTTGTTTGAAGATAAAACCTTTCCAGCTCTCTCTGTCTCAATGTACCCGTCAAACAGGGATGATGTTGCTTCCCAGGGTGTTGTAAGGCATAACTCAAATCTTTTGGAGATCCCTGAAAGAGAGATGCAATATAAGGACCCAGTTCTGTACGGAGTAATTCTGCTGCCAGCCCAATGCTGTAGGGGGGTGCAGCAAGTAGACTGCTTGGGTTAAAAGCTGTTTCAGAAGCCTTTAAAGCCTGTTGCATGGAAATCCCCAGAGGATAAGAGCATGGGGAGGAGGGAGGTTGCTGGGAGCTGCAATACATGTATTTTTAGAGTCAGGAAAGGGACCTCTCCAGCCGTGGGATAACAGCTGTACAATTTCAAAATTCCTAGTGATAAAGATGCAGCCAATTCTAGGATATTTTTTAAGCTTCAAGTGTTGTCTGCCAGAGTCTTGCTCCCTCCTTTGGGATTTTAAATCTACATTTTGACACAGGTTTAACTTCACTCATGTCAGTTAGATCTGAATTTAAAAGCAACTCCACTTCTTTCCTCCTGGATAGGCAGTGGTTTTGACACTTTCTGTGGATTCACAGAACTGCCACCAGTTTCTAGAGAAACCTTCTGCATTGAGTCCCCTCCCCAGCTCTTAGAGAGATGAGTTGGGGGACACTCCTGGCTTTCCCCCAGTTTCCCCCTTTTTATGCTTTTGAAATGCAATTAAAGAATGAATGAATGAAGGTGAGTCTGCACTCCGGACTCATGCCTAGCTGCCTTCCCAGGGACTGAACACAAGCCACCTCCTAATTCTGTTCTGTGGCTCAGAGCAGCAGCACCTGCCTCCCCTTCCCTGCAGGGCTTTAATTTGCCTTTAGAGAGGAGAATGTGTGGGAAGAAGAAACCCACTGAAAAGGAGAGAGAGGGCTTTTTTGTTGTTGTGGTTTTTTTAAAGGTTTGTTTGTTAAAAGGGTCCAAGATGGGGAAAGGAGGCGTGTAAATAGTGGAGCACATGGGAGTAGCCTATGGTCAGATCATGCACGCACAGGGTCAAGTACAGTGTGGGACCAAGCAGCAGACAATGTGGGATCTCTGCCATTCCCTTTCTGTGTGAAGTGCTATCAGGGGAAAGGAAATTCTACTTACATGTGACACCACAACCATGACTTGCATTTTCGGAGCATTAAAGTGGTGCATTCAGCTGAGGACGAGGAGCAGCATGAACAGCCCCAGGGATTAACTGATATTTGAAGAGCAGGAAGGTCTTGGTGGTGTGTGGGTTTCTTACCATGCTTCTGTTTTCTCTCAAAATAGCTGGGTGGATTGAGCGCCAGAAGCCCTGGCTTGAGGGGTCTAGGGACACTTTGCCCACAGAGCTCTGCTAGACCATAAACTTCAACCCTGACCCGCAGTACGTTTTATTCATCAGAGCCCTGGATATTTCTTCAGCTCAGGCCACCACCCATGCTGTGAAAGGCACAACTGTCGGTTTGCTCAGCTGGTGAGGCTTGGTTATAGGTCCTGTTGGAAGTGATAAGCGTCGGGTGAGCAATATTAACTTCCTGGGCAGCCATTGAAGTTCTGCCCTGTTAAGCCACAAGAACTGTGCTGCCTGAGCTCTGACACTGAACTCATAGCGGCCTTTCTCTGAGCCCCTCTGAGTGAATAGCACAGTATCCTAGAGCTCTGAGTGCTCAGCTGCACTCTGGGACCCTACCTGTACTCAGATATGGAGTGAGCAATACTCTACTTTGCAAAAGGGAGTAGCTATTTCTGCCTGTGGCAGTGAACAGAGCTAACATTAGAGCTCTGGGTGTCTCATTTCTCTGGGGGCGGAAGGGCAGTGCAGGACAGTTGCTTCACCTATGCTTTGACAAGCATGCTATTATGAGTATCTGTAAGGAAGAGAAGGGAAATGCAGATAAACTTTAGTTGTGTAGAGCTGACCTGTGCTGCTGGCACCCACCCTTCACAGTCCAGAAGTGAATGGGATCGATTAGGACAGCTTCTTGTTCAGTTTCAACATCTGTATGGGACCCACGCTGGGTTGAGGGAAATGGGCTCAGCACTGCAGTTCATGATGCCTCTGACAGGCGCGGTGCCGTGAGCTGTGTTCCACAAAACGTTTTACCTCCCCCAGCGTTCCATGGAGAGGAACCATTGGAAAGATAGCTGGGCAACAGGTGCTTGTACCAGTTACACTCTTTAATCCTTCTCTCCTCTGCTTTCCAGATACAATGGTTTGGTGACCAGCTCACGAGCTAAAGGTATTATTGCCATTTGCTGGATCTTATCCTTCATCATCGGACTGACGCCCATGTTAGGCTGGAACAAATGCTCCCAGAAGGAAGGTCAGGACACTAATAACTCCTCATCCAGCAACTGCAGTGAAAGTATGGTGGCTTGTTTCTTCGAGACAGTGGTCACCATGGAGTACATGGTCTACTACAACTTCTTTGCCTGTGTATTGTTGCCCCTCCTTCTTATGTTTGGCATCTACTTGAAAATCTTCATGGCAGCCAGACGGCAGCTCAAGCAGATGGAGAACAAGATGGTACACGGAGAGCGCTCACGCTCCACTTTGCAGAAGGAAGTCCATGCAGCCAAGTCTTTGGCCATCATCGTTGGGTTGTTTGCTGTCTGTTGGCTTCCACTCCACATAATAAACTGTTTCACCCTCTTTTGCCCACATTGTGCTCGTCCTCCCCTCTGGCTGATGTACCTGGCCATTATCCTGTCTCATGCCAACTCTGTGGTGAACCCACTGATTTATGCCTATCGGATCAGGGAATTCCGTCACACCTTCCGCAAAATTATCAGGCAGCACATTGTAGGCAAGAAGCAGTTCAAGACTAATACTGCCAGCATGAGGACGTCCAGTCGTGGGGCTGGCGAGAATGCCAGCATTCGGCTCAGTGAGTGCGCGGTGAACACGTGCACCAATGGGGAGTTGGGTGCTATCCACAGAGATCCTGATCTACGGGATCTGAGTAAATGCAAGACAGCTTTGGAATGGCACCACAATGGGAATTCAATCGCCATGGTGATAAATGGGCATCTCCCACATTCCTGTAAAAATGGGGACCTTTCAGGTGCATGCAGAAGCATGGAGGTTCTTAATGAAGAGCTAATTGGCATTCGTGTCTCTTACTCTGAACTGGAGAATTCAACCTGGGAAGCAGCTGACATCTCCTGATGACTCATACGTCTTCCCACTGGAATTAAATCTGTTGTTCCCCCCCCTTTTTTTCTATTAGCTGCCTCTGCTATTGCAGAAAGGATGGGGGGGGGGGAGAAGAGGAGTGAGGCCAGGTCACTATCTGGGGGTAGGGGTCCGTACTTAGGACTGATGGGAAGATTGTAAGAACTAGACTGGAGAAAGATGAAGAGGCACCATTTTGGACAAAGGAAGAGGGGGACACTGTATCTGTAAAAGGCCCAACTCAGAGACATTGAGAGAAGAGAGCAAAGGTCAAATCTGACATCTGAATTTTAAGATTAGGAGACTGTTCGAGCAGGATGTATTGTGACATTATGCTGTACTGTGTCTGTGATTGTTCAGCTGTTTAGTGTCTTTAGCAACAGAAATAAAAGTGTGGCTGAAACATTTACTTCTTCATGAGGAGGAAGAGGGGGCAGGGCTTTCAATACATTGGCTCTGTATCGGAAGTAGAATTACTGGGCAGGAAAGATGTCTGTGCTGCCTCAAGAGTGAAGGGATTCACCTAGAGGGAAATTTCAGCACCTGAAACTGCCATGCTGCTTTAAAATCAGTTTGTAAAGCTACATAGCGCAGTGAGCAGGAATAGACACAAAAGGTTTTACCTCTGCGGTGTTCCATGGAGATGGGCTGCTGGGAAGTGCGTAAGGTTATTATGTTTTCAATTCTGAGAGTGGCTTTGTTCAAACCCCCAAACCTAGTGTCCCCCATATACGCTGGCACAAAGATACCTGTGATGATTTAAAACAGTTGTATTGGCCAGAGGAACACTGGTGGGTTTGTGTGTTTTAGGGCAGAGGCAGGTATTTGTGGGAAGGTTTTGTGGATTGCTGACAGGTGTGTTGGAAGCAATGGGAGATGATCACAGGCAGGTACTAGGTCCACGTTCACAGTGTCTTGTCAGAGTCTTTCCTTTGTCCGTCTTTGTATTGCTCCACCTGTGTACACAGAATGCCCAGTCATTTCACAGCTTTAATTACATTTTATCTAAATTTCCTTTTTGGTGAACTTTCATTTTTCATGTTTCCAGACAGTAAGAATAACTTTTAAAACTGAACTTTGGTTTAAAGTCTGGAATTCCAGTGAGCCCAAGTTCATTAAAACTATTTTTTCCTATATTCTTCCAAACAGTTCCTGAAATCTGGGTAACCGTGAAGCCCTGTGCTTCTGTAAGGTGTGCGTATGCATGCATCTGTGTGCACCAGTAGAAAAGAGGCACATGAGTGGAGTTTGACAGAGGAAGAAGCTTGTGTTTCAGAGAACTGGAAAACAAACACCAGTGCAGCCCTCCCTGAGCTGTGTAGCATTAGCCTTGCCTGTCTGTCTAATAGATCATGATCTAATCTGTCTCGAAGACAGGTAACGATGGTGTGTTACAAAGGGCTTTTGTGTTTTAGATGGCCCCATTAGTTTTAATGGTAATTCCACTCATCCTAAAGCTAGCCAAAAAAATCTTTATCCTTGCCCCACCAGCTTATATTCTGCATGTGCTGTGAATATTACTTAAAAAACAAAACCTATTCCAAAGGTTACCTAAAATAGCTTTTCTAGACCAGTGTGACAGTAAGTCTGATATTAAAGGAACTTCTGAGGCTACAGAGAGGGGCCATCTGACCATTGGAAAGCCAGGAATCTGAAGCAGTTAGATATCGCATCCCAATCCTGTCACTGGTCCAAATCTGAATGTTGGCCATCCTGGACCTCATATCAAAGCAAATTCTTTTGTGGAGATTTTGAAATTTGGGCAAGAGAGAAGGAAATCAGTACTTATTAATTCCTTATTGTAAACATTATTTTTAAATGAAAAACCAACATATTTAAGGGGGAATTTTCTTTTCTTTGTGCTCCCTGGGTAAGGTGGGGATGGTGTATGACTATGGAGAGTATTTAGCATTGATACAGTACATTTAAAGTACATCAACAAGTACATTTGTCAGACGTAGGAAAAGTTGGTCACCAGCAGAGGTCTCAGCAAAAAGACAAAGCAAGTATAAAAACAGACATTATTGTTCAGTTGACTCAGTTCTTTTTTGGCCTGAGTCTTCCATGTAGTGTCCTATCGTCAGAGGAATGGATTACCACACTGGTACTAGCGCATTTCCCTGTTCCCTTACTTCGCTGTTGGTCCGCTATAGCCATTCTTTGGGATTTTATTATTCTTGGTTTTTCCTGAACTAATATTGCTCTACACAATTTGGGGAATTGTGTACTCCAACCTCCTGTGAGCCCCCAGCAGTGTAGGAATTCATTAGGGGAACTCAGTTTGGAGCTGAAATACTGCTAAGAATACCACAAGATTACATCCTGCCTTCATATCACAATGGCTAGGTCCACACAGAAGCAGAGCAGAGAAGAAAGTGTGGGAACACACCAGCTTTGCTCACATGCTGGAACACACAGAACTGCAGAAAGGGTGTGCTGTTATGCTCCGGTTGCTGTCACACAGGCTATGTCTACACTAGAAAAAGTTAGGTGGACTTTGTTAAGTCGACTTAATAAGGTCGACTTTAAGTTGACTTAAAGCTGACCTTATTAAGTCGACTTAACAAAGTGGACTAAGTCAACTTAACAAAGTGGAATAAATAAAGTCAACTTAAGGGTTACTCCACGTCCACACCGTCCTTAAGTCGACTTAAGGAGTCAACTTAAGGCGTAAGTCGATCTAATGGGTGGTTCTTATTAAGTCAACTTTTAAGCTTTCATTACGTTGATTTAAGGAATTTCTTAAGTCGACTTAATGAGAGTCTGGAGTAATTTAGGTCGACTTAAGCCTCCTTAAGTTGACCTAAATTGCTAGTGTAGACATACCCACAGGGCCTGATACTATATTACATCAAACTTTGCTACAGCCCACACAGATTGGCTGCCTTCCACTACTTCCTGAGCTTCCTCATACTCAAACATGTACCTTGGTTACTACAAGACCAGAGCTGATCTATATGGATGTGACAAACTTGGGAGGTTCACTGGAAAACTCTCCGGCTCAATGGGGTTGTCATACAAACTCATTGGTGTCCAGGGGTGCGTCTATACTTGTAAATTAAGTTGACTTAATTTACTCTGTGTCTACACTTGAGTTTCCTTAATTCGACTTAAGCAGTTCCTTAAGTCGAATTAAGGAAAAGTTAGTTCGAATTAGTAAAACCTCATTTTACTTTGAACTAACCCTTAATTCAAACTGGTTAGTTCGAATTAAGTCAATGTGGCCATGTTAGTTCGAACTAAATGCTTAGTTCGAACTAACTGGCACATTGAGCTTAATGCAACTGACTAATTTGAACTAAGCAAGTGCCATGTATGGCACTTGGTTAGCTTGAACTAGCATTCTAGTGGGGCCATGCTAGTTCAAATTACGTTAATTCGAACTAACTAAAATTAGTTCGAATTAACTCATTCGAACTAACTTTGGTAAATGTAGACATAGCCCAGGTGTCTCAGAATTGGCTCCAGCATTGCTATTCAAGGCATTCAACCAATTGTGTCAAATGTTCTTTCACTGTTCATAGTCAGATCTGAAAAGAAATGGGGGAAATGTGGTCTCTTAAGCGCTCAAAAGCTGAAGAGAAACTGATGCTAGGTTACTTTAATGGATTGTGGGAAGGACTAGTGGAACCTGCACTAGCTCAGCATCCCTTCTCCAGGTAGAGAAGAGCTGAGCTTGCAAGGATTTGGGGATTATGCAAACTCTTTCAGGTAGGGACCATCTTTAGTTCCAGGCCTCTACAGCACCTAGCACAATGGGTTCCTGGTCCATGACTGCGCTTGTAGGTGATACAATCATCGTCCAGAAGGGAATAAACCATCATTAGGGAGTCCAAGGAGCCCATCAAATCACACCCCTCTGGCTTTTGGCTGATACACATTTGAGACAGACCTTCAAGATTTGTTACAGGGGGAAATGTCAGATGAGGGCTGTTATCTGCAGGAGCACTGGTTAGACAAGTCTCCCTATGCTCGTTGGACAATGTCCAGCTAGGAATCAGCAGCTTTAGGAGCCAGTGTAGCTAGCACATAGGGACACTGACACCGAACTCCACAGACACCGTATTTGATTCTCTGGCAAGGTGTTGCCAACCCCCAGGCATTGAAAAATCATGAATCAGACCCCCAATAACCATGAGATTTTTAAAAGCAGGGCATTTAGAGGTCTTTTTATTTGCCTTCCTCTTTTTGAGCCTTTTTCACATGCATGTTTTCTGGACGTGCAGATTTAAATGTGCGAACATGAGTCAAGGAGCTGGGGCTGTAGCAAAACCGCCATTGTGAGGCTCAGTATCCAATTGTGACTGGCAACATTCACAGCAATAATCTGGCACTCTGCTCTTTAGAACAAGAGCCTGAAGGGAGCCAGAGGAGAGTTCTGTGCAGAGTATGTTCTTTGCTGCTGCCTCTTCTGTCTGTCCTTTTCATCCATCTATTCAATTTTTGAGGAAACTCCCACTTGTCTCTTAACTACAACTGTCACTGGTCTGAAAGGTCAAAAGTGACCTAACCCACATCCTCTTCATTTCCTCTGCAGTGGAGAATGGGTAGCTGATGAACCACTGCAGTTCTGAAGAAGAGAAGAAGCTGAGGTAAAGAGGGCAGGGAAGTGGAAATCAGGAAAATAGCAGGAGAAGAGTAATTCTTAGGGAAACCAATGCCAGGGATTGGTCCAGTGGGGAAGAGTTAGGGGCAGAGGGAGTCTGTTCCAGTGTAATGAGACTATTCTAAAAAAAAAAGGCCCCATCCCCTCACAGAGAGTTATCTAGTATCTAATTCTGTGTGAGGGAATTCCATGAATTTCATAATTCCTGGGAGACTAGCAAATTCCAGGGTTTATTTGCCTTGCATGGTTTTAAACAGGGTTCTGGTTGGTTGCCAGGATTAACTTTCTCAAGAGCCAATCTTAGGGCCTTTTGCTCAATAGTGCACTTGTGATGTATTGCACAAACAAAATCACAACTTGATGCTGTATAGCCTTGTTCAGACTGCCTATTCCAAAGTGCTTTGCAGGTGTGAACAGTATGGGTGCAGTGCTGAACAGCAGAAAGCTATGTATCGAGAAGACCGTGATGTTAAAATAACAGATGACGTTTGAAATTGGAAAGAACCAGGAAGGGCTAGTTCAGACAATGTATATTTATGCAATTTGTGCCAATCAGTGAGTGAATGCTTGTGCTAGGGGCAAGCTTGGACAAGGATTTTGGAGGGCTTAGGGGTGGGGGAGAAGTGTGCTGCAGAATTTTGGAGCAGGAACATGCTGGAGGATTTGGGGGTGATGCATTGGGGCTTCCAGGGAGCACATTGGGTGGCATGGCTATCTTGGATTATCCATGCTTCCTATATTTATGATAGATTTCCCCAAGCCACTGTAGCTGATCATTCCCAGCTGGCTATTACGTGGCTAAAGCAGAATGAATTGGGGGGAGGGGAGCTCCTCCATCACAACGCTGTTCCTCATCTTAGGAGGTCCAGCTGTAGCAAAGGCCTTTCTTCTTGATCACTATCTGATGAGTCCTTATTTAAAAATAACTAAATCCCTTAATGATATTCTGCAGGAATAGCTAACCACACAGCAATGCTACTGAGGAGTGGGGCATCACAGTAGTAGAATACTAGTGTTTTTTGAAAGGAAGTTGCCTAAAAATTAGTACTCCCCATGGTTACCATTGATATAGGATCAACCCTGGCACCTCTCTTCAATGCTGAGTGAAGATGTCAAAGGTCTGATTTACATCTTCCTTTCACTAGCGTCAATCAGGAGTAACCAAAATGAAGTTTCACCAGTAGGAAATTGGTGCGAGAAGAGAATCTAGGCTCAACGTGTCTAGAATGTACTAATCAGGCCCAAGTCTGTTCCTTGTAGCTCCCAGCCTTCGTTTGGAAGCTAGGTTAGTTCAAGCCCAAATGTACCAAAATCAAAGATGGATCTTCTTATCCTAGGGCTGGATCCTGTTTATAACTGATGATTTGTTGCATTCACTCCTTGCCTTCTTCCCACTCATAGGAGACGGTTTCCCCCACCCCTTCCTCTGCTCTTCAGAGCCGTTGTCTGCATCTTGTATCATATCTTCCCACTGTCCCCTGGAGCAAGGAAACCCAGACACACCAGTGTATACAGAGTATCTGTAAATCTCTTACCACTATAAATGATACATTTGATGCTTCCCTTTCCTTCTACTGAAGTCTGTCAGTTATGGGTGGGCAGAAGAGGCAGTGGATTCTGTGTTTGCGTAATTATATTTGAAGTGCATTGACCAATGGTTTAGAATGTGCTGAGTCATCAGATGGCCGGGAACTGAGAACCCGCAATCTGGTGTTGCTGCTGAGTTTAATGTCTTGGTTACTTTTTTAAAATGAGCATTAATATAATAAAATATATTTGTAAAAGAGTGTAAGTGCTGTTGTGTCCTGGAGCTTCAGGAGCCGCCTCACCCCCTCTTCCCTGGTTTTGTTTAACAACATATTAGTGTGAGTTTTTCTGCTGGGCTAATTCTGGAAGACAGTTTCCTCTGCCCGCTTCCCATCTCTGGCTCCTTCTGTTAGACTTTCTCTGAAAGTATTAACATGCTCCAAGATGACAGACAGAGAGCGGCCGAAAGCTCTTCACATCCCTGGCTCAGTGGGATATTATCCTGGCACTGGAAGGACTAATGTTAATGTGCTGTGTCGTATTTGTACATCTGTTTGAATGAGCAGCCCCTGGTTTGGCCAAGGTACAAGGTCCTGTCATGGCACATGGAAGTGGTAAGTTGTTAAATATCCAGACACCTGAGTGGGGAAAACATCTGGACTATTATACCACCCAGCTGTGATTTTAACACTCACTTGCCATCTGGTTGGGTGCCCCTGCTTTATCAATGCACCTCAAACATACTACCTGCAGTGCCTGCTACTCCATTGCTGGACTGCCAGATGGCTGGATCAGGGCCCACCTCAGTCCTGATCTTCCACAATCCTTGCTTCAGTTCTGATCCTTTGCTAATGCTGGGAGTTCTAGAGAGGGAGTGGACAGCCAGTTCTCCCTCTCAGACTGATTCAGGGCAGCACTGTGTTTACCTTCCCTCTCTTGGTAGCCATGACGGGGGGAAATGAGTGTGATCCATAACATCAGGGATCAGGGGCTGATGAAGTGAGCTGGTGTCCTTGTGGACGCAGGGAGAGTAAGGCCTGAACTACTCAGTCAAGGGTGAAAATGAAAATGTTTTTCTCACAAACACTGTTTTGTTCTGCAGCATCAAAGGGAAAGAGCTTGGCAGAACAATGTCTGAAGTACAGTGGGAGTACCTGGAGGAACAATGACAGTACATGTTCTGCAAGAAGAAAGCGAGTCCTTGAGAGAACAATGTGAGCACCCAGTTTAAAACCTGACTGGCCTTCTCAGGAAATCTATCCTTTTAAGATTCACAGCTAGGCTCTTTCATCCAAAACAGCATAGGCAAAGGCAGAAAACCAAGCTACTTCATCGAGCTTTCACTGCAGTCCTGGGCTGAGATCTACTCTAGTAACAATTTATCTGCCCTTTGAATGGGGAGGCAGGATTGTATGCCTATGGTAGGGGTGCGGAGATAAGCCAACAGGCACCCTAACGAGTAATGACATCACTAATGCAAGTTTTAAATGCCATAAGATTTCCCTGCCTGGTTCTTCACTAGTATAGGAGTTCACTGGTGGCTCTCTGAGCTCATCTCAGCTGATTTCAGACTGAAGTCTGTGGCAGATGAATGGGTTCAGCATTTTCTCAGACAAGTAATTTAATCACTGAAAAATGCAGTTTCAACCTATTCAAAAATCTGACCTGATTCATTTTGGCTGGGAAAATAACTTTTTTCCAGACCAGAAACCCTTGTGTGTCTGTGTCCCAGGGTAGGCTTCAGCCTCATGGTTAGGGCATCTGCCTGGAATGGGGGAGACAGTGGTTTAAATCCCTGCTGTGGAGTAGGGACTTAAACTCACTCTTCCCTCCTCTCAGGTAAGCATCCTAATGATCAGAAAATCAGTTGTTCTGTGGTAGCTGCTCTCTCTGCTTGGGTTAGGGGTAGGTTTGAATTCACATCTCCAGCGTTAATTGCCAGGCCAAAATCATTTTTGCTTGTTCACTGCAGCCTAATGCAGTGGTTCTCAACCACTGTGTCATGACACAAAAGTGTGTCACGGCACAGTGCTGAGTGTGTCACAAGCTGAGGTGCCGCAGCAGGGAACTATGGGGTGCCTTCTTTTGTTAACTCGGGGTCGGGCTGGGGAAGGGGAGAGACGCAGGCTTGGGCTGGGGAAGAGGAGGGGGAGAGATGTGGGCTCAGGCTGGGGAAGGGGAGAGGCGTGGGGTGTGGCTGGGGGAAGGAGACATGGGCTGCAGGGCTGTTGCGAGGTAGGAGGCAGATGTAGGGTTGGGGTGGAGGTGGAGCTAAGACATACTACCAAGGTCAAACTAACAGGCCTGTGGTTACCTGGATCATTTTTATTCCTTTCTTGAAAATAGGAACTACATTAGCGATTCTCCAGTCATATGGTACAACCCCCGAGTTTACAGATTCATTAAAAATATTTGCTAACAGGCTGGCAATTTCATGAGCCAGTTCCTTTAATATCCTCAGATGGAGATTGTCCGGGCCCCCTAATTTAGTCGCATCCAGCAGCTCAAGTTTGGCTTCTACCTCAGGAATGGTAGTTTCCACTTTAATGACCTCATTCCCATTAACTACCCTACCTCTATCCCCCAGCTCATCTTCACTCTCATTAAAAACAGACACAAAGTACTTATTTAGACATTCAGCCATGCCTAGATTATCCTTGACGTCCACCCCATCCTCAGTTATTAATGGTCCCACTTCCTCTTTCTTTGTTTTCTTCCTATTTATATGACTAAAGAACCTTTTACTATTGATTTTAATTTCCTTCGCAAGGTCCAGCTCAGCTTGACTTTTTGCCTTTCTCACTCTATCTCTACATGTTCTGACCTTGCTGATCCCTCCATTTTTCTACTCCTTGTAGGCTCTGTGCTTCCTCCTAATCACCTTTCTGAGATGCTTACACATTCAGCTTGGTCTACAGCTCTTACCTATTAATTTTTTCCCCTTTCTTGGAATGCAGACTTCAGAAAGTTCTTGCAACTTTGATTTGAAGCGATTCCAAGCCTCTTCTACCTTTACATTCCTGAGTTTTTCAGTCCAGTCCACTCCCTAACTAATTCCCTTAATTTTATAAAGTTAGCCTTTTTAAAGTCAGAGATTCTGGTCACAGATTTATTTTTGTTTATTCTTCTAATTAGTTTTAACTGAATTAGCTCATGGTCACTTGAACCTAAGTTGTCCCCTACAACCAGTTCCTCTGTGAGGTCCTCGCTACTCACCAGTACCAAATCTAAGATGGCATCCCCTCTCGTTGGTTCGGTAACAGTTTGGAGAAGGAATTCATCAGCTATCACATCCAGGAAAATCTGGGCCCTCTTATTACTACTAGCACACGTCCTCCAGTCTGTATCTGGGAAGTTAAAGTCTCCCATAATCACACACTTCCCAGTAGTATTAACTTCCTTAAAGAGGTCCCTATCCATCTCTAAATCAGATCCTGGTGGTCTGTTAACACACCCCAAGCCCTATTCCAGGAGAAACTCTAGTAGCTTTCTTCCCCAATGTGATTTTTACCCAGATTGATTCTGTCTTGTTAATTCCATCACTTTGAATTTCCCTACAGTCTACCTCCTCATTGATATAAAATGCCACTCCCCCACCTTTGCCTTTATATCTGTCTTTCCAAAAGAGCACATAGCCTTCAATACTGGTACACCAGTCATGACTACTATTCCACCATGTTTCAGTTATCCCTATAATATCTGGTCTCACTTCCTCTACCAGTAGCTCCAGTTCCTCCATTTTGTTAACCAAGCTTCTTGTGTTAGTATATAAACATTTTAGTTTTTGCTGTGTAGTGGAGTTAGTTCCAAAATGCGGCTCCGGCTCCCTAGCCAGTGCTGGACAACACTCTGGTCCTGTAGCTTCCAGCCCTCTGACAGGGCGAAGGAACTTCCAAAGTCTGTGGCCTCAGGAAGGGTAAGGCAAACACGCCAAAGTCTGTGGCCTCTCAGCCCTCAGGCCGGGCGAGGCAAACACACAAAAGTCCTGTTCAGCTCCAAGTGGGTAGGATATAAACTCAGGAAGCGAGAGGGTGGGGAAAGGAGGGGGACGCAGGCCCACCCAACACCACTGCATCCCAGCCCAGAGACCTATCCAGTGGCAGAGTGGTCTGCCACTGGAGTCAGCGGGGCTCCAGCCGAAACATGCTGCCCACTGCTCATCCGTGCAGTTATCCACTGTCCCTGGGCTGCTTCCTTCTTACCCCTGCCCACGTACCTGAGTTTTCTGACCCTCAGCCTACAGGTCAGGATACGTCCCCAGAGGCAGTCCACTCAGGCCTTCCGAATCAGCTGGTGGCAGGTCCGGCAACTCCCCCGCTAAGGGCAGCTCCTCCGAGTCACAGGGGTCATTCAGGGCTGGCTCCTCTCCCCGCTTCTCCGGGACTCTGTTAAGGGTATTTCCTCCAGGTCCTCCCTGGGAGATAGTACAGCGAGGGCCCTCCCTCCTGGCTGCCAGGGTTCAGTTGTTTCACCTGGAGGGGCGGTGGGGTCTTCCCAGGGGGGTTGATCTTGGGGCCAGTCCCTCCACCTCTGGGGAGACTCTGGTGGCAGCTCTGTCTGTCTCCTAGGAGTTCCCCCCTGTGGAGTTTCGGTCCGTCCTTTTATGTGGTCCCCTTGCTCCTTGCCTCCGCCCCTTGGGTTCCTAGTTCTGCCCCGTGCAGGATTGTTCTCTGGCCAGCAGGGGGTGGGGAGGAATGAGTCCTCCCGGGCCCTGACCCAAGGCCCGCTGCTTTACCCTGCTACAGCTGCTTAGCCTCTCTCACATTCTTTGCCTGATTTGGCACAGTCGTTCTACAGACTATATCTCTTGCTAGACTGGCATTTACACTATCCCTCCTCCTAACCTCCATGCTGCTCCCTATTTCTTTGTCCTTTCTTATTTCATTTTCCTTCTTCTCAACGCTAATATCAGGTGTGGAGATTATTCGGACATCTCCCAGCTATCTCCCCCAACTCCCTAGTTTAAAGCTCTCTTAATCAATTGTGCTAATCTCCCTCCCAGAAGTCTGTTTCCCTCCCTACTCAGGTGCAGTCCATCCCAAGAGAACAGTCTTCTTTCCGTGAATGCCTCCCAGTGACCATACATGCGCTGGAGACGAGCGATGAGGTGGAAGAGGAGAAGCCATGCAACCCCGAGGCTGGGAGGATCACAACCGTCACACCCAGCAGGAAACGTCGGGTTGTGGTGGTGGGGAACTCTCTTCTGAGGGGGACGGAGGCACCCATCTGTCACCCTGACAAGGCCTCTTGGGAGGTACGCTGCCTGCCAGGGGCCCGTATCTGAGACGTTACAGAGGGATTGTCGAGAATCATCCGCCCCTCTGACTACTACCCCATGCTACTCATCCATGTGGGAACCTATCATACTGCGAGAAGCGACCCTCAGCAGATCAAAGATGACTACAGGGCTCTGGGAGCACGGGTGAAGGAGTTCGGTGCACAGGTGGTGTTCTCCTCGATCCTTCCGATCAAGGGTAGGGGCCCGAGCAGAGACAGATGCATCCTGGAGGTGAATGCCTGGCTGCGAAGATGGTGTTACCAGGAGGGCTTTGGCTTCCTCGATCATGTTCCAGGAAGAAGGACTGCTAGGCAGAGATGGACTCCACCTATCGAGGAAGGGGAAGAGCGTATTTGGATGTAAACTGGCTAACCTAGTGAGGAGGGCTTTAAACTAGGTTTGAAGGGAGAAGGTGACCAAAGCCCACAGGTAAGTCACAGTGAGGGAGACCTGCGGGAAGGGATGGAACTTGGGGGGTGCCAGGTCTGTAACAACAGGGATAAAAGAGAGGGTAGTCGGAACTGGGGCGGGGAGGGGAATCAAATCATTGTCTTATGTGTCCTAATGAAGCCCTAATACCTGAAGTGAGTGGGGAAAGAAGACACCGGGAGAAATTGCAAGGAAGAAGATGCAACAGAAGAGATAATCAACAGGGCAAAGTAGGGCAATTGGCCCGGTATTTTAAGTGTCTGTACACAAATGCGAGGAGCCTGGGAAACAAACAGGAAGAATTGGTAGTACTGGCACAGACAAGGAACCATGATGTAATTGGAATAACAGAGACGTGGTGGGATAACTTACATGACTGGAGCACTGCCATGGATGGATATAAATTGTTCAGGAAGGACAGGCAGGGAAGAAGAGGTGAAGGAGTAGCGCTATATATAAAAGAGCTATATGACTGCTTGGACTGCTTGGAGCTCCACTATGAAAGTGGAAACAAGCCGGTTGAAACTCTGTGGGTTAAGTTTAGAAGAGAGTGCAACAAGGGGGATGTTGTGGTGGGTGTCTGCTACAGATCACCAGACCAGAAAGAGGAGGTGGATGAGGCATTCTATGGACAACTAACAGAAGTTTCCAGATCACAGGCCCTGGTTCTCATGGGGGACTTCAATTATCCTGACATCTGCTGGGAGAGCAATACAGCAGTGCACAGGCAATCCAGGAAGTTTTTGGAGAGTGTTGAGGACAACTTCCTGGTACAAATGCAGGAGGAACCAACTAGGGGCCTTGCACCTCTAGATCTGCTGCTCACAAACAGAGAAGAAATGATCAGGGAAGTAGAAGTGAATGGCAACCTGGGCAGCAGTGACCATGAGATGGTAGAGTTCAGGATCTTGATCAATGGAAGGAAGGAAAGAAGCAGAACACACACCCTGGACTTCAGAAAAGCACATTTTGGCTCCCTTAGAGAACCGATGGGCAGGATCCCTTGGGAGGCTGAACTGAAGGGGAAAGGCGTCCAAGAGAGCTGGCTGTATTTTAAAGAAACCCTATTAAAGGCACAGGAAGATACCATTCTGATGTGCAGAAAGAACAGCAAATGTGGAAGGTGCCCAGCATGGCTTAGCAGAGAACTCTGCTGTGAGGTGAAACATAAAAGGGAAGCTTACAAGAAGTGGAAGCTTGGACAGATGACGAAGGAGGCATATAAAGATATTGCTTGGGATTTCAGGGATAAAATCAGAAAGGCCAAAGGACAATTGGAGTTGCAGCTAGCAAGGGGTGTGAAAGATAACAGGAAAGGGTTCTACAAGTATGTCAGTAAGAAGAAGAGGATCAGGGATGGTGTAGGTCCCTTACTGAATGGGGCAGGTATCCTCGTGTGGATGATGTGGAAAAGGCTGAAGTACTCAAGGCTTTTTTTACTTCAGTCTTCACAGGAAGCACCAGCTCCAAGGCTACTACACTGGGTAATGCAGAATGGAGAGAAGAAGAGCGGCCCTCGCTGATGGAAGGTCAGGTTAGGGAGTACTTAAAGAAGTTGGATGTGCACAAGTCTATGGGGCTGGATGATCTGCATCCGAGGGTGCTGAGGGAGTTGGCTGAAGTGATTGCAGAACCGTGGACCATTATCTTTGAAAACTCATGGCGAATGGAGGAGGTCCCAGAGGATTGGAAAAAGGCAAATATAGTACCTATCTCCAAGAAAGGGAAGGAGGAGGATCCGGGGAACTACAGACCCATCAGCCTCACCTCAATCCCTGGAAAAATCATGGAGCAGGTCCTCAAAGAATCCATCCTGAAACACTTGGAAGAAAATAGAGTGATCAGGAACACTCAGCATGGATTCACCAAGGGCAAATCATGCCTGACCAACCCGATGACTGGATTTGTGGATGCGGGAAGAGCCGTCGACATGGTATACCTTTACTTTAGCAAGGCTTTGATCAGTTTCCCACAGCATTCTCGTTGGCAAGTTAAGGAGGTATGGGTTGGATGAGTGGAGTAACCAATGGCTCGATGTCTAGTTGGCAACCAGTAACGAATGGAGTGCCCCAGGGGTCAGTCCTGGGGCTGATCTGTTCAACATCTTCTTTAATGATCTGGATGATGGGATCGATTGTGTGCTTAGTAAGTTCGCGGATGATACTGTCGTTCCCTACAAACTGACCAATGAGACTGAAGGAGAGAAAAGAGCTCTTGTTTACTATCGTGGCCGCGAGGTTGTCTCTGCACCCCTCAAAGGGAAACAAAGGCAACAACAACAAGCGGGAAAAGCAGTACAGTTATACTCTTTGGTTACAGCGTATCTGACGTTATGGTCACAACTCATCCTTGACAGGTCCAGATGTTAATCTGACCACAGACATTTTCTGTTATGTGTGGTCACTTGTATAGCAGCACATCGCTTATATCTTTAGCAGAACAAGCACCCTGCCTGGGGGTTTGGTAGCTAAGGATATATAGTAAAAAAATAATCTTCAAGGGGCCTAACAGCTAAAGGTTATACAAAATAGTAAAATGGAGTCAATATAGCTAATGCTGAAAAGAGCAAGAGCAAGCACAATTCTGTCTTTAGGCCCCACAATGCCAAGCTGGGGGGAATGGTAGACATGCTGGAGGGCAGGGACAGGATTTAGGGAGACTTAGACAAATTGGAACACTGGGCCAAAAGAAACCTCATGAGGTTCAACAAGGACAAGTGCAAAGTCCTGTGCTTAGGACGGAAAAATCCCATGCACTGCTACTGATCAGCTAAGTAGCAGCGCTGTAGAAAAGGACCTGGGGGTTATGGTGGATGGGAAGCTGGATATGAGCCAACAGTGTGTTCTTGTTGCCAAAAAGGCCAATGGCATATTGGGCTGCATCAGTAGGAGCGTTGCCAGCAGATCGAGGGATGTGATAATTTCCCTCTATTCGGCACTGTTGAGGCCACATCTGGAATACTGTGTCCAGTTTTGGGCTCCCCACTACAGAAAAGACGTGGACAAATTAGGAAGAGTCCAGCATAGGGCAATGAAAATGATTAGGGGGCTGGGGCACATGACTTACAAGGAGAGACTGAAGGAAGTAGGCTTATTTAGTCTGCAGAAGAGAAGACTGAGGGGGGATTTGATAGCAACCTTCAACTACTTGAAGGGGTGCTCCAAAGAGGAGGGAGCTAGGCTGTTCTCGGTAGTAGCAGAGGACAGAACAAGGAGCAATGGTTTCAAGTTGCAGCCGGGGAAGTTGAGGTTGGATATTAGGAACAACTTTCTCACTGGGAGGGTGGTGAAGCATTGGAATGGGTTACTTAGGGAGGTGGTGAAATCTCCATCTTTGGAGATATTTAAGGCTCGGTTAGACAAAACCCTGGCTGGGATGATTTAGTAGGAGTGGTCCTGCTTTTAGCAGGGGGTTGGACTAGATGACCTTATGAGGTCCCTTCCAGCCCTATGATTCTATGCCAAAGCCCTCCTTATAGCACCACTGCGTGAGCCATCTGTTTATCATCAAGATCTTCTCACACCTTTGTTATCCTCCTTTACGGACAGGCAGAATCCCACTAAAGATCACCTGAGCCTCTATTTCTTTGAGAGTCCTCCCCAATCTGGCACAGTCACCTTTGATACATTCCAGTGAGAATCTACCTACATCATCTGTACCAACATGAAGGACCATCAGAGGATTCTTTCCCACTCCCATTAAGATCCTCTTCAGTCTCAGATCGACATCCCGTATCTTCGCACCCAGCAAGCAGCATACCCTTCTGTTCTCTGGATCAGCTCTAGTTATAAGTGTGTCTGTCCTTCTCAGCAGGGAGTCACCAATCACATAGACTTGCCTTTTCCTGGCTACAGTGAGATTTTTCTAGCCTATCCCCACTTCTTGCTGGCCGCAAGTCCTCAGTTCTACAGCTTTTCTCTGCTATCATTTGCACCTGCTCCTGAGTCCTTCTGGGGCTCTTACTGGGAGAAATCTTCATTGGCTCATCCCTTCTTTGGATAGGAGTAGCTGCTCTTCTCTTTTTCCTTGCACTCCCACTGTCAGCCCCCACATGCTATGCTCTTTCATTTGCTAACACCACAAACCTGTTTCCAAGCTCTATTTCTCCTTCACTAGCCCGTCTTTTCCTCTGCCGACTTCTCACAGTCATATGTTTCCACCAGCCACTTTCATCTCCTGGTATTCTGCCCTCGGAGTCTGATGGTCCTACTTCCATGTGCAGGTCTGGCGTTTCTCTTAACCCTTCCCCCACCCCACACACACCTGTCTGCTCCATCAGTTGTTCAAACCCCCTTCTAAACTCAATGGGTGCATCTACACTTGTAAATTAAGTTGACTTAATGGCATGAGGTGGCATGAAGTTCTTGTAGAAACCTTATCCAAGAAAAATCTAATGAACAAAGAATTGAGCAGTAAGGATCTGTTGCACAAGGAATGAAAAACAAACCCAGACCATTTAAGTGTGAGCTGTGCTGATGGTGTCTCTTGAACCTGTGTCCTGTTATTGTAGGGAGGAACGCAGAGGCCTGAGCCAATGAAAATAAGAAAGGCAGCCCTGACAGACACAGATTTTTATCTTTTTAGCTTCATTGTGACCTTTCCTAGCATATAATAACTACAATTGAGTAAGGAATTGGCAAGTACCCTATAACATGCAGTCCTGGTGGCAGGACTCAGCACAATGTTCTGCTTAGCAATGTGCAATGTTTAACTTAAGTTCCTGTTTCGGAGGTACATGAAAAGACTGAGAAGTGGTAAGTGCTTCTGTAGGACAGATCCACTGCGCTTGGTGTGTGAATATGTCTGTGTCTGCTGATCCTGAACGAAGACTGCTTAGGCTCTATGCTGATTCTATCTTTAGAACTGAGTCATAAACAGAAACAAATGAACAAACTAATAAACATTCGTGGCTGAGTCCAGTCCTCAAAATTACTGAAAGTTGCAGGTGCTCAGCAGCTCTGAGGATTAAACAAAACCCCACCATTATTGCTTCCTGCCTTAATTCCTTCCAAACTGCCCTTCCCTGGCTGCACAATGGTGATATTAAATAACTCAGTCATTTGGAAAACTTGGTTCATAGCAAGCAGCATGAATTGTAGTTATGAGACTTGTTAACTTTTGGATGAATTCCTGCCACGTCTAGTCTTCTGTTAAATATTGGCATAAGATAGTGTCTAATCTTTCTGGTTCTAGACATGGTGGAGGAGCTTATGGTACACATGGATCTTTATAATGAAATACCAAAGTAGCTCCTTGATGTTAATTGGGTATTATCCTTTTGAGCCGTAAAGGAACCTGTGGACTGTTGTGTGTACCTGCAATACTACTAAAGCCAAGGAGACGAGTTATATAGCAATTACCGCTAACTCATGAAGATGTTTCATCCACAGAATCAACAATTTGCAAAGTCCAAAAATGTTTCTGGCAGAACTGAAAAGCTGGAACCAGTATTGTGGATATTGCTCTGATGGGTCACCTTATGTGTGTGTCCTGAAATAATGAACCCATACAGAAATATTTGCTATTGGAGATTGATCTGATGTTTTCCTGAGGTGTGGGTTTGCTGTGTCAATGGTGACTGCTACAGAAAACATGGAAAAGAAACTGGTCAACTTCTTTATTATATAAAGAAATGCTCCACACAGCAGCACTATTTAGACACCATTGATCTTATTCTCGGAGGAACACTTCATTCTGGAACGGAGCATCTCAAACCAAAGATCTAATGGTAAGAAACAATTAAAAAGGCTACCAGTTGACCACCTCGCATCCTATGGAAATTGTATGTGGGCACTGTGGGCAGGAGATTTTTGTGGTGATCAAAAATGGTTCCACGCTACACACAGTAGGTCAGTGATGATCAAATCCCATGCAGACACATAGATCAGTTCAAATGATAGATGGGCTGGTAGAGTTAGAAGTAAGAGATCCAATGCCTTTTACTGACTCTCCCTTGCATTGGGGAAGGAGGGCAACAAATGACAACACATTCCTACCTAACACCAGTCACTATTTTCTCAACACTGCTGCAAAAGCAGATTCTGCTTTGGGAAGAGAAATGCTGTTGTCACTGTTAAACTGGTAGGACTCCTTAGCCCCTCAGCTCAGGGATGGTGCGTCTAGGTAAGCCCTACTGTGAAGCTATGGGAAGGCCATACATTCAGAGAACAAGTGTTATTATGGATAAGTAACTCCATACACCTCTTTGATTCAATAGTTTAGAACATGCTGGAAAACTTCTCTGTGTTCCAAGATCCTGAGAAATTGAAGACCCCATTGTAATGGAAAATCAAATGATGCTACATTGGCTGTGATCCTACAGACACCAGTATGTTAAAAAGCAAATTCAGACATTTGGTTGTGTCCACATATTGCTATGCAGACCAAATTCAGCCCTAGGCCAAATAGCCTACCGCTCTATAGTGATGCCAGGGAGAGTGTAACCCCAGAGCTGAATTTGGAGCTTTAGACCCGGGGCCCAGTGAGAAAGATGCTGAGCATCTCCTGTAAAGTGCCCTCAGCATCAGGGACTGACTGATGGGTGTTGAGGGTGCTTCATATCTCCTAAGGAGACACTCATCATCTTACAGCAATAGACCCTTGGCTCCTTAGTTACTGAGGTTCTTGCCATATTGTACGTATTCTCTGCTTTTCTTTAAATCCATGGTGAAGACATTAACAGAAGGGGGCAAGGGGAGAACTTCAGCTCCTTTCAGAAATCATATTTTACTTCCAACAGATGAAAAATATTAGAGGTTGCATTAAAAAAAATCTCTTCTCTCATCATTAATAACAACACTATAAGCAAACCCTGAGCTGCTTGTCCTACAGCTGTGTCTTTATGAACGCAGATCAGACACACCATCTTGATTTCCTTCCAGAGGAAATACACAGTAGTATCTCCCATTTGCACTAAGCCCTTGCAATCTGCAGAGTTAACCAATGCAATATGCATGTGTGTAATCAAAACCCAGGATCCTGTGTTCTTCAGCTCTGCCCCAATTCGGTGGGTAGAAGTTGTCTAACTGGAAGTTTTCAGCTGGCTGCTGTCTCTTAACTCCTGTTCTCCATGGAGTCTCCCTTCCAGGCTGATTCCTGCATTTTAAAATGATCTCAGAACTTAACATTTTCCACAAAAGGAGATCCAGACAGCATAGCCTGTGTTAAGTGAGATCCTGGGATTGCTGCACCTCCCATGATATCAATGTTCATGGCTGCCTTGATGACCAAGAGAAACAATCTCACAGTAAGATTTTTCACTACGCTCTTGAAGGGAGAGATGCAGTGTCCGCTTAGTGATATCACTTTTTGTTTCCTCTTTCCCCAGGGAGATTTTTGATTCATTGCTCACCTTGGAAAATGTTGTCAGCATGGAACTCTTGCAATGACAGATTAATTTTTTTTCTTCAAACCTGCGTCAAGCTGCTGCGGCCTTTGGATCTGGATGTCTGTGAAATGCAGATAGTTCAAAGCTAGAGAGACTAAATGTTGATAGCCTGGATCTCATTTACATTAAGGCCCCTTTATGAATCAGATAGAATTTCTATTCTGCCCTCAACACAGCCGCATTTTGACTGTCTTAGAAGGGAGATCCTTGGTGTTTCGAGATGCCGTTGCTGTTTTTTTTATTTGGTCCAGTGCTCCATATACCAGATATATGTCAGTGTTAAAATGTGTGTCCCTCTTTTTCTCCCTGAACAGACACAGTCACTGACATCGCCTTTAAGATGAGACACGCAGGAATCTGTTTCCTTTCAAGATTCACAGTCTTTGACTTTCCCTTTTCTCTGCTCATCCGAAGGTAGGTCGAAGCTGCCTCAGGTAATTTTTCCTGACTTTTGGTGAGTGCTGCGGTTAAGGATGCAATGATTTTCCAGCAGGTCAGACCTGACCCTCCTCCAACTCCCCAATTAATGTGACATGATGTGACATTAATGCTCTATTTGGCCGAGCATTTATCAGTGGTGTTTTCTTGTTCTTTTCTGGTGCTTGGCAAGGAGATGGGCATGTCATCTGTATTGCCCAAAATAGGGGTGGGAGGAGAGACGTGTCCCGTGTTTCATAAGGAAGCTTTTGTTATAAAGCTCTAATGCTGCAGTCCCAGGCTCTGCCAGCTGTGGTGTGGAACAAATGGAGAAATACTATTGAAATAGATCTAAGCATTTCCCCTCACTGGCTCAAAGTGGAATCTCAAAGGCTCTCTGCTGAAATGGGCCTGAGTGGAAAGCTGGGTCTGTCTGGAGCACATTCAGCCCTTGTTGGAGGGTTTCCATCTCTACTAGGGTCTATCCCTGCCACAGCTGACTCACTGAACAACCCTGTTTGCTCATAGCTTCTGTGAGCACATTCCAGTTCAGCTTTGCCTGTGCGGTGTGGACAGCTGGTGTGGGTTTTTTTCCCTCTGACACTCCATGTTACAAAGTGTGCTATACACAACCTGTGGGGCACTAGGGTTAGACTGCAGCCTGGAGCACAGGGTGATATCTTCATGCACATCAGCTAGGGAAATAGCACTAGTGCTCTGCTACACGGTTGTGGTTTCAACCACAGCATGAACACAGTATTAGACAGTTAAATTCAAATCTTTAACAGCATCAAGGACTTGCTTCATTGTACAAGAAAGCCCTGCTTCTCCTGTCCCTCCTCTCCCAAGCTATGGAGTAACAGCATTTCGTTTCCTAGAGTCTTTGCTGCTGATGCAGGTGATATAGGAGGATGACTTTAAATGCTTGATATAGAGCTTGGGTACATCTACACTAGTAAATTAAGCAGGCTTAAGTCAACTTAATTTACTCTGCGTCCACACTGGTGTTTCCTTAAGTCGACTTAGGGAAATTTAAAGTTGACTTTATAAAACCTACTACAAAGTCGACTTTAATGCTTAAGTCGACGTCTTAAGTCAACTTAAGCAGTGTGGATGCCCTAAGTCAACTTAGGGCAAGGGAGCCCCTGCTCCCTCCGCCCCAGGAAGCCACTAGCGGCTTGTCCTGGGGAGAGCCGGTCTCGCGTGGAAATGGATCTCCACAGGACAAGCCGCTAGCGGATCGTCCCGCTCCCTTCTCGGTCCCGGCTAGGAGGGAGCCCCTTCTCTCCAGGACCCCTGTGGGTCCCAGCTGCTTCCTTTTTGCTGGGACCTGTGGGGGTCCTGGAGAGAAGGGAACCCCGCGGTCCCTTCTTGCCAGGACCACTCAGTCCCGGCTAGGAGGGAGCCCCGCGCATTGGCAAGGACTGCTCAGGTCCTGGCTAGGAGGGAGCCCCATGCTCCCTCCTAGCTGGGACCACACTCCAGCTGCCGGGAAGCCCCCAGGCCTCCCCAAACAGCTGGAGCGCTGGCAATTGCTGGCATGGCAGCACTCCAGCTGGCGGGGAGACCCCAGAGGCCTTCCGGGCGTTTGGAGTGCGGTCCCAGCCAGGAGGGAGCCGCAGGGCTCCCTTCTGGCTGGGACCTCTGGGGTCCTGGCAGAAAGGAGCCTGCGCTCCCTTCTAGCCAGACCCCCGTGGGTCCCAGCAAGAAGGAAGTAGCGGCTCTTTTTGCCGGGACCCACGGAGGTCCCAGGCAGAGGGGAGCCACTGGCTTCCCTCTCCCTGGGACCACTGGGTCCCAGCTAGAAGGGCTCCCTTCTGCCCGGGACCTGAGCAGTCCCGACCAGAAGGGAGCCGAGCAGTCTAGGGCTTGCTGCCTTGGGGAGAGCCAGCCCCATGTGGGGCTGGCTCTCCCTGGACCTAAGTAGTCGACTTAAAGAGTCGACTTAGTAAGGCCCACTTTGTCGACTTAGGAGTCCTGTGTGGACTCTCTAAGTTGACTTAATAAGGTCGACTTAAAATAGACTTATTAAAGTTGACTTATTTAAGTCGACCTAAATCCCTAAGTGTAGAGTTCATCGTCTGAGCACTAACGTGTGAACACCTTCAAATGGTGTCAGAGAGCTGTCCAGACCAACAGACCTGCCTAGCTAATCGATCTAGTGCCAGGATTCACAGAAGTAAGATGTGGAAAAGAATCTAGGTAGAAATCAAGACACTTATCCAGCATACAGTTCCAAAGGCCAAACCTTTTCCCTGTTGTTCGTCCCTTGCACCTGCAGAGCTTTCCTCATAGGCTTAGTAAGTTTTTTAAAATTTTGAAATATGGTGATTTGGGGGGCACAGGAAAATGAGGCTGGCAGTGAGATGTGGACTCAGCACTGTTAGTGCCCCATCCTTGGACTACAGCTTTAATGCTGATCCATAATCCTCCCAGTGCATCAGTTTTTGGCTTCTCCATGCCAAACAGGTGGCTTTCTGATATGGATAAACCAGTAAACCCCCGATTCTCTAAAGAATCGCAAATTGAAAAATGGTAGTCACCGATGGGTGGGAGGGAGGGCGGGCAGCCGTGCGCGCGAGCTATCTAATCCACAGGCTTATGCACGTGGATTCAGCTGCTGCGCGCGCATAGCTGTGTCAGTTATATACGCGCGCAGGAGCTGCGTCCACGTCCCGCCGTGCATATATACAACTGTGGTTTAGTTATATAGATGGACTGGATCCCCACGTGGGCAGCGGCCGAAGAATCAGCCCC
>ML685811.1:9259154-9277132 GCA_007922175.1 Pelusios castaneus
GGGGGGGGGGGCCGGAGCCTTTGTGCAGAGCCAAGCAGGGATGTGCCTGGAGCCGGCGGGTAAGGACACCCCCGCCCCATGGGACTACCCCCCCACGGGAGACCCCTCCCCCCAGAACCTCCGCTTCTCCCCCATGTGACCGACCGTCCCCCCCGACCGCCCACCCATGGGACCGCCCATCCCCCCCCAGAACCCACGCCCATGGGACCGCCCTCCGGACCCTCCGTGCATATATACAACTGTGGTTTAGTTATATAGATGTCCTCTGGGTGAACAGGAGTTTGCACTGAGATCACACCTATTACTGCAGCCGTAATGTTCATTTTTGATATGTTGCTGAGAAAAGCAGTGATGACTGGTTGAAAATGTTCACAAATCCTCAGACTTTCTTGAGTTTTAGCACATGCAGTTCTTCAAAAACAACTGCAGAAAGTGTGGCATATGTTGTTCTCTATTATAAAGAGCTGTCATTCCGTTGTGAACAGAAATAATAGTATGTGAATAAAGATTAGCAAATGGACTTAGTAAGATGAAAATTATTCATCCAAACTATCTGGAGAACATTTGCAAATAACTGAAGTGTTCTTGGAGGTTAGGATCTGATCACGAACTGAAACAAGGGATAAGGCCTACATTTTCAAAAGTGACTAGTCATTTCAGGTAGCTTGATTTCTGAGGGCCCAAATGCACACCTGAAAGAGGCTTCAATGGACATACTGAGCCACTCACCTTTGGAATCAGGCCCCTTTGGAGCTGTCTCAGGTTGGGCACCCAAAATCATTAGTCTGTTTTGAAAATCTAGCCCTTACTTCATAATAACTAATCCAGTAATGTTACTTTCAGACTTTTTTCTTGGGATTCCAGTGAGATCCCAGGCAGCAGAAAAGTGTCAGCAAAGGAGGGGATCGCTATGAAAACATCTGGGGAAAGAAAATGATGTCATAGGAGCCACAGGGTACGTGTCGTTATCCTGGAGAAAAAAATGTCATTGAGCTTTGCTGCCCTTGTCACGTGACCACTAAATACAGGATTAAAGTAGCCAAGAACGAGCATGTTCTTTAAGGATGGGGAACTTTCATTCTCCTATCTCTGACTTATCTGCTCTCTGAAGATATAAACAAAGGTGAAAGAAGAATGTGCTGATGGGGTTTGGTAGGAGCAGCATTTGGAAGATGAGATGACACATGTGTCTAGGTAGAACACTGTCCCCTGCTCCTAGCTTGGCACCCACACTCTATCATCTCCCTTTAACTGAATAAGGATCAGACGGACATTTCCTGACTGTATTTTCATAATGCGTTAATTTGATACATTCTGAGCATCTTCCTGTAGCAAATGTTCCTGAAGTTAATTGAATATGAAGTCAGAAGGGTGGGGAGGGGAGGGGATGGCAGGGGAAAGTAGAGTGTGTGTGCTGGGGGAGATCTGTATGAGGGGGAAAGAGAGAACTAAATTTTCGCATAAATTCCTCCATCAGATGTGCCTTCCTCTACGTTCCCCCACCCCCATCCCCTTGTATAAGATCCTGATGGCTAATGTCACTTTTTTCTGTGTCCTGTCCCCCCCCCCTTTTTTTTTTTTGCTGACTCTTGTTCTCTTCCCTCTCCCTATTCTCTCACTTCCTAGAAAGTTTCACTCTACTGAAGGTGAGGGTATCCATGGAGACTGCCCAAGGCTGGACTGAGCAGAGGAGAGACTCTTGAGCTGGCTGTGTGCCGTAGGAGCTTGCACCCCTGTCTGAGCTGACTCCACAGCTGCTTTCCTTAAGGGATAGTGGGAGCAGGAAGGGAAGATGGATGTTTTTACCTACAGACTCAGCAGCATGTTTGCTGTGAGCATGAGTGCATATGTTGGGATGAATCGCGGACATGCAACTTTCCTTTCCCATGCTGTGTACCACTTTCCTCTCACCTCTCCCTGAATTATTTTGGTGCCTGAGTCTGCCCCACCTAACTTAGTCAACACAGACCTACAGTGGAGAGGAAGAAGTGACCCTGTGTCTCTCCATTCAGGTCTTGGATGGATCTGAATAGAAAGCAGGGAGAATGAGAACAAAGAGAACAGACAGGGAAGATGCCATCTTGGTGGTAAACCCCCATGTTCCAGAGCCTGTTGTTAATTTGAGGGAAAGTGTCCTTTAGCATCTTAGATAAAGGGGAACCCTTTTGTCTTCCATGAGGCTGTTTGCTGGAAACTGGACCCCAGACTGCAAGTTTTTCAGTATATTCACATTTGTCTTGAGCCCTTGAATTAGACTCGTCTGTGTAAGTTTCTACTTGTTTAGTGTTCCTCTTGATGCTTTGTGCTTCTTAATTAATCCCAGCTGAAGTCAAATATCAAGATTTGATTTGGTCATGGTTTGCTTTGTACTAAAATAACACCTTCCATCCAAAGAGCTCCATGTGTTTTACAGACACAACAGCAACTAAGCCTTGCTTACATCCCCATCACGGAGAACTACCTTGGTTGTGGTAAAGATGGTCAAAGAACTCAGGGCTCCTGATTCTCATTCTTATGCTTTAAGCACAGCTGTGATTATTGTATTCGTGTTGCCTCTTTCATGTACACAAGTCTCATAGCCTGCAACACTCCACCCACATTCTCTGCATTCACAGGCCTGTTCTCCTATCCATTCTCCTTCCTTCCACCTACGCTTCATTTTACATTCCAGAAACAGAAAAACCTTGTCAGCTTTTCCCATTCTTTCTTGCATTCTTCCCGGGACTCACCTTGAACATCTGCTCCTCTTAACACTTTCACAGCTTACCTGTCCTTTTTACACACCCACCTCTATACCCTCTCCTGTCCTTGTACCACTTCTGCTTCTTTGGGATTGCCTGCCATTTGTCATCTCTGTGTTCCCTTCCAGCTGCTCACACCCACAACTGTGCCTGTCCCATCAACACATGACAAGATCAATGGATCCTTGTTTTCAAATTTGACCCTGAGCATGAGTGATGATGAACATGAGATAGGAATGGGGCTTACTCAGATGAGGGCTCTATGGGTGCATCTACACTAGTAAATTAAGTCGACTTAATTTACACTGCATCCACACTGGCATTTCCTTAAGTTGACTTAAGCTGCGACTTGAGGAAATTTAAAGTCGACTTTATTAAACCTAGTTTAAAATCGACTTTAATGCTTAAGTCGACTTAAGCAGTGTGGACATCCTAAGTCGACTTAGGGCAGGGGGAAAAGGGAGCCCCTGCTCCCTTCTCCCCAGGAAGCCACTAGCAGCTTGTCCCAGCTCCCTTCTCCCCGGGACTGCTCAGGTCCTCCAGAGAAGGGAGCACGGGGCTCCCTCCTAGCTGGGACCCGAATGGTCCTGGCCGAAGGGAGCCCTGCGCTCCAGCTGCCAGGCAGCCCCGGACCTCCCCAAATAGCTGGCACACGGTTCCAGCCAGAATGGAGCCGCAGTGCTCCGTTCTGGCCGGGACTGCTGGGGTCCCAACAAAAAGGGAAGCCTGCACTCCCTTCTAGCAGGGATCCCGGGCAGAGGGGAGCCGCCTGCTTCCTTCTGGCCAGGACCACGGGTCCCAGCAAGAAGAAAGCAACAGCTCCCTTTTTGCCGGGATCTGCAGGGGTCCTGGAGAGAAGGGAGCCCCGCGGTCCCGCTTGGTTCCGGTGAGAAGGGAGCAGGGAGGCTCCCTTCTGCCCGGGACCTGAGTGGTCCCAGCCTGAAGGGAGCCAAGCAGTCCGGGCCAGAAGGGAGCTCTGGCTCCCTTCTCCTGGACCACTCGGGCTTCCTGCCTCTGCGGGGCTGTCTCTCCTGAGGACAAGCCCTCCTAGCTTGGGGAGCCAAGGCTCCAAAGGAGCCTCGCCTCCCCCTGGACCTAACCAGTCGACTTAGAGAGTCTAGTGTACTATACTAGACTCTCTAAGTCGACTTAGTAAGGCCAAGTTTAAGTCGACCCCGTGTGTTCACAGCACTGTACAAACATTAGTTAATTAGCAGATACTTCCCATGTGGTTTTACTGGCTCAGAAAACAGTGTCACTCTTTCACTTAATTCCTTTGTGAGTCAAGAAGTATGGCTCATAACAGCAGCAATGGGTGCAAGTAACCCGGCTATCTCACACCCAGCAGAGGGAGCGCTCACCATCAATAAGGCTACGATTTTGTCATGGTTATCACAGTGGTCAAGGAAACATGAATCTGAATAAAGTCGATGAAATTCCCCCATCGAGCTAACAGTGGAGAGGAAACATTGTACTCATGTGTATTAAAACTGAGATTGGGCACGAGCCAAGTTGCAGAGCACTATGAGATGCATTCTGGCATCCCCTGATGACAGCAACACCAACGTTCTGCGTGGAATTGTTGCTTGTGGGCAGCCGTTGCTCAGTGTAAAGCATCTTGACTGTTCCAAATCTGGATTCCCAAATGGAGCCAGCTAAATGAGAATCCATCAGTCTCTCTCTCCCACTATCCTCACATTGGGAGCTGCCAATCCCTTTCCCTTGCCCCTGCTTTCAGCTCATTCATTAGCTTCCCATGCTCACCCAATAGAGGCATATGATGTTTGTTAACTTTTACTCATCATCCCTCCTCTCTGGGGGAACCATGCAATCCCCTGCCTGTCAGGGCCACTAAAGACTCCAGATGGAGTGGGTCCAGCAGCAGACACCAGCAGCTCTGTCCTCTTGGGACATTCCAGCCTCTTGGTCCTCCTGGCAGAAACCATGTGTGTCTTGCTTCCCCACCCCCATCCTCCAGCTCTGAGCATCTAATGGTGTTCTGCCAGTGAAGTGATGGGTTGGAGCGAGGTGGGTGAAATGGACTTGTGAGGAGAAGGGTTATTTTTGTCTTTCAATGATTGTCTAATTAGGTCAGAAGAGGGCTCCCCTCTGTGTCTAGGCTGGCTTTGTAGAGGCATCGGGAAGAAAATTTATTTTGCTCAGTGGCTGGAGCTGAGCTGATGTTGCTGATTCTCATTAAGCTGGGGCCAGGAGGAGTTTAATTTAATGTCAGTGTGTCTGTGGGTGGAGACATGGTCAATTGCCAGTTCCCTAATGTGGAAGAGAGGATAGGAAAGTGTGGCTAGGTGGACAGAAATAAATCACCACCACCACTCCTTCTCCGCCCCTCCCATGTGCTCCTTCCTGGGAGATTCACCAGAATTAAGGAGTGAGAAGAAATATCTGCTTTTTAAAAAGTCTCCTCCTTGTGCTGACATGTTGCCTCTTTCACCTGCCACAACAGAGAGATCGTGCGGTGGCAGGGGTGCTTACAGACTATCTAAACAGTAGAGCGATTTGAAAGGGAGTTTGCAGGCAGCACAATGGAGCATCTCTGGCTCCTCAGCTTCAGCCCCACTCTGTCTGGCATGCTATCCCCCTCTATTGTCTGGGCCACATACTGCTCATGACACACCCAAGGGTATTGCATTACATTTCCCTTTAGTCCCACACAACCCTGGTGATGTTCATGATCTTAGCAGTTATTCCTGTAACTCGCTAACACTGGAAAGATCAAGCCTCAAGGCAGAGGTAACAGAAAACATGCATGTGAAAGAAACAAGGCCATGCATTATTTCTAGTGTTTTCATCTGTTTTGTGTTGGGTCCCTCATGTTTGGTCTTCATCACAATGAAAAGGCTAGAGCTGTGGTTTCCGGATCTTGGGGTTGGGGAAGAATGCCAGTGATTTCCATATGAGATTTAAGTTCCAAGAGAAATTCTGGATCTCTTGTAAATGTGCTCATTCATTTGCACTCTAGCTGCACTCTCCTTTTTACTTGGTCTTTTTTTCCCTCCTCCATTTTTGCCCCCTGCTGTTTTCTCCCATGCTCAGCCAATGCATAACCAACCATCTAATTCAAACAAAGCCATTTACAATTTCATCTCCTCTGCTGACACCAGTTGCATTATTTTCATTTGGTACAGGGGAAAAGAGCGTTCCACAAAGAAGGAAGGGCCTGTCAAGCTCTGAGTCAGGGAGGCCATGTTGGAATGTTCTTTCTTGCACTTCCCAGAGGGAGAGTGTGGGTTCAGAAGGGAAATAACCGTGACCATTACTTCAGTTTACAAGTCATCGCCCTGAGCCAAAGCCATTTTCCAGGATTCTGTGCAATGGAGATGGCAGCTATGGAACATAGTTGCAATCCTGATGGGGGGGGACACGCCAAGGCTTTGAAAGAATGCAATGTTAGCAAATGGCTAGCTGAAGAGATAAAGTAGTAGGAGGCTTTGGGCCAACTAGTATTATTCATAAGATTTGAAACACACATGAGAAATAACATGAATGTGACCAACTTAGTCAGAAAGTCTGACATTGAAGGACCAGAGTAGCACCTTTTAATACATGAGAACAAGACACCTGGAGCAAGAAGTCACCTGTGCACTTTGAGATACACAATCACACAGCTGGTTGTCTACAGTCAGTCAATCTTCCCCAAGGAGAAGGGGAAGGTGTGGCAGCACCTGTTGGATGTACGATTTTTCCCCCTGTGAGTAGGGCTGTCTCCCTCTACTACGATTGATGTCTTAGCAGCTCTTGGGGGAGGAAGGACATGTTTGATATAATGGAATAACATGCCGAGAATTTCAGCAGTGAGACAGGCCAGCTGGTGGCTACAACCACAAATAACCAAAGGAAAACAAATTTTAAATGTTTCAGGAAGCAGCTCAGTGCATAGGAAGGGGAGGGGAGATGATTTGTATATAAAGAACAAACCCGTTCTGTTCAGTCATATCAGGGACATCAAACTCATTCTATGGAGAAGATCAAATTCCATTTTTAATGATGACCTTGGGGCAGGCTATAAATTTGGGACTGTGTTCTCTTCTGGCTCCACAGCAGAATTCCCACTGATGGCAGTGGGAGGTCTGCTCAAAGATCAAGGGTAGAATCTAGCTAACAACTAAACCTTTAGTTATTATCATCAATCATTTGTTCTGGCACCTTAAGTATCATTAAAAACTACCCTTGTCTTTAGGCCCAGGGCTGTCTCTGGCCTTTATTACTCTGTCTCTATTCTCCTTCCTGTTTCCATTCCCTTCATCTTTTTGTGTCTCCTCTTTTCTTCCCTCTGCAGGTAGTTCCAGTAGTGGGATTTTCTCCCATGAAAGCTCATGCGATAAATAAATCTGTTAGTCTTTAAAAGAACCACAGGACTCTGTTTGTTTTTCCTTTATAGGCTTACTTCCAGCAATGAACCAATTAATGCTGAAAGTATCATCAGCAACTTCTAGAGTTATTAGCCTGGTTAGGTTTCTGGGTTGGGGAGTTCTCTACTCCCAAAGGATTTATTTCAGGCAGTCTATTGACTCAAGTAGACAGCACTACATCAGTTACACTTGGGTCATGTTTGGAAGGTTGTCTTTGGAATCATGAGGGCTAGAAACTTTTCTTTTTAATAAAAGCTTAGGTCTTGCAGGCCACAAGATTCTGCTGGTGGCTGAATATTTGACCCTCTGGGCAATAGGACTCTCATGGTTTTATTAGCCCAGGACCCATGTAAGGTTCCTCCAGATAACAAACCAGTTCCTGGTTGGTAACTGTAACTGCTTTGAGCTACAGCTCAAGTTTCTAATCTCAGCTGCATAGTAATCTAGTACATCAAAAGTAACACAAAATTTATACCTCTGTAGCTGAGACCAGAACATGGGGAAATGAACAGAAATTAATGACCAGTCTAATGATATAAAATGCCAGCATGCCCCAGCCCAGCACCAAAATCCCCTTTCATGCTGCATGTTGGGTATGGGCTCATTCCCCTCCTCTCCTTACAAGCTGGCAGCCATTCTTGTGTGCTGGGGCAGAAGCCTGGAAGGAATGTGCTGCACTTTCATAAAGGGATCTTCCTTCTCCATTTGCCTTGCAATTTAGCAGCACGTGCTGCTTTCATTTGAGGAACTGGCTTTGGGTAAAAGGTACGTTGATGGAATTCACTCTGCTGAAGTTATTTCTGGCACTGAGAGAGCTGGAAGGAAATCAGCCTTACACACATGTTACTGTTTGGCCTTGGAAAGTCTGAGAACCCTCTAAACTCTTGGCTGAGGAATGGCCTTCTCCCTTTTATCTAGAAGCTTTTTGCTTTCCTGTTAAGTTAATTAAACATTTATTTTGTCTTCCTTGTGTCCTGTTGCCAGCACCTAGCCTGTTCATCAGGATATGGGTTCAATAAGCATCATTTACAATGTCAAGTTTAGGTTACTACTGTTTGTTTGCAAAATTCAGTTGCGGTCTGTCTGTTCAATTCCATGCATTACTTTGGAGCCAGCAATATTAACCTTAGAAAGCCAAAGGAAAACCTCTCTGGGGTAAGATAACATCCCCTCAAATGAGAATTGATTTTTAAAAAGATATCATGCTCAGTGTTTCTTCCACATCTCTTAATGCAGCATTTCCTAAACTGTGTTCCACGGAACACTGATGTTCTGCATGATGTGAATAGGTGTTCCACGAAGAAAATTTGATGCCAGTGATATATTTCCTTCTAACTCTTCTAAATCAATTTTTGAGCACTGCATGTGGCAGTTTTTTTATATGAACACCCCCACCCACGCCCGGACCAGCATGTATGTGTTCTCATAGACTTTAAGGTCAGAAGGGAGCTGTCAATATATTGTTCTGTCAATATATTCCAAGCCCAGAAGTGTTCCATGGCCAAATTAGTTTGGGAAAAGCTGTCTTTATGTAAGAGAGAGGCTCTAGTAGTAATACACAAGAAATAGGGAGTCAGGGTTCCTGGGATTTTGGGCTTCCAATTCCATAGCATTAGAAAGACTCCTGAGAATTGAACAATTGGAGGTAGATGACTATGGGGAAATACTTCAATCTAGGTGATTAAGAGGAGTCTGCAAGGCTATGTCTACACTTGCAAATTAATTTGAATTAAGGAAGCTTAATTCTAACTAATTTAAGCCTTGGACACACTAGGCTTTCATTAGTTTGAATTAAGGGCTTCCTTAATTCGAACTAATACATTTGATTGCTTAGTTCGAACTAACCCTTAATTCGAAATAGTTCGAATTAAGTCAACGTGGCCATATTAGTTTGAACTAACTGCTTAGTTCGAACTAATCAGCAGATTGACCTTCATGCAACTGACTAATGCGAACTAAGCTAGTACCCTGCATGGACATGGCTAGTTCAAACTAGCATTCTAGTGCGGCCATGCTAGTTCGAATTAAGTTAATTCTAAACTAAACTAAAAATTCTAAACTAAAATTAGTTCGAATTAGTTAGCTTTTGTAAATGTAGACATAGCCCAAGATGTTACATCTTTGTGCAGGTCCATGCCATGGAGGCCACAACTGAGAACCCATTCATAGTGCTGTGACTTTTTACTGGAGGCCTTACGGTATCTGAGAGAGTTGAGCGACACTGCTGTGGCTTTAGGATATAAAGATCCAAGGAGGACTAGCTACTGGGGTTTGATTGTCAGTTCCAGTAGTATGCAGGGATAAGAACGCATCGTTCTTTGGAAGTTGGACAGGCCCAAGATATTTTGTTCCTTTGATCACAGCTGAAGTGTCTTCTCAACAGTGCTAGGTGTCATTTGGTAAGGTCTTCGTTTCATGATATTCAGTGCAAGATCAGAGGCTAAGGAGGTTTACATAGTTCATGATTTGTTTATGGACAAGGCGTCTGATGTTGTAACTTGCAATTTGGTTGGATGCTGCTGCAGTGCCTTTGGCTGCCCAGATATCCTACCCGTGTACTCAGTTCAGCACGAGGGTTGAAAACGCAGTGTTATAGTATATGCAGTTGATAAAAGCCTTTCTATGCAAATCCAAATTTAATACAGTACATACAATGTGTGGGATGGAGTTAAAATAGAAGTGGTGCTGGTGTAGCACCCTAGAAATATCTAAAGTAGATTCAATAAGTGTAAACATCCCCCACGTCAAGAGTTCCTGCCTGAGTTCCGTTTCACAGAAGCTCCCCAGAATGATTCTCAGGCTAGCTCAAAATTCCATGGTTCCAATGGTTATCATGGGATGTAGGTCCTGCACTTTATCCTGTGAGATCACCACACGGTGTACTGATATCCTAATCTCTTATACTATGCTCTAATCGCAGAAATAATAAGGAACAGTGAAAGTCTGCTGTCTCCTTTGAGCAGTTCCATGCTGTAAGCCTGGTAAGAATCTTGCCAATTGAGGTGTAGACTGGAGATCAAACAAGTGCTTCTCTCTTAAACTGAGCAATGAGAAAATGACAGAAAAGTAGCTGGGATGGAAGCCTGCCTCTAATCTCTTTTGCAATATCACAGGATTCTGGGCCATGTTAAAGAGCTTAGGACGCCTGCAGCAGATGACTGACACCCTTTTGAAGGTGCTGAATGGAGAGCTGAGAGTGGATGGATAATGAGCTGGATGGAGAATGGGAGTGGAGAGCATTGGAGGAAATCCCCAACTCCCCTTTGTCTAATGGTAATGTAATAGATTTATTTCTTTTCTTTCTTTTTAGTTATTAGTCAACAAATACATGCAGCCATATGCTCAGAATAGCAAGTGAGCTCTGAGGAATTGAACTCACAATTTATAATGGCTACTGACCATCTCCAGAAAGGTCTGTACTTCTCAGCATAACCCTGGGATTTGAATGTCTCACTCAGACAGGACAATAAAAAGAAGCCAGCACCTGCCTTACTGAAAGCAGCTTTCTGAAAGTTCCCATGACAGAGAAAAGTCCTTCTAATCTTACCTGCTCTAAAGGCCACTCAGCTGAATGTGAAATTGCTGCTAACTAAAATGGGTATTTGAGAGCCCCCTGCTGGTGACCACAATGCTGAAAACATCACTTTGTAACGTATTTTCCACATGGCTTTCTTTAGTCAGCAGAAAACTGTTTCTCTTTAAATATTTGGGGTAAGTACAGAAGAAAGAAGCTTTTATCCATATTGCTAACCACAGACAATGCTGCAGGAGATAAATCATTATTAGCATTCCTCATATTCATCGTGCTTTACAAACGTGAGCTAATTAATTCTCACAGACCTCTTGTAACCTATAACATTAGCCCCATTTTATTGATGTGAAAACTGAAATAGAAAGTGATCAACTGTAAGTCACACACCACGTCAATCTGAAATATGCAATTACAACTCAGGAGTTTCTGGCTCCCAATCCTATCCTATAGAACAGGGGTGCACAACATTTTTTGGCCAAGGGCCAAATTGCATTTTCTAAGGCCACTCAAGGGCCACAAATGCAATGTGTGGGGGGGAAGGGTGTCATGTCACATGATCCCTCTGCTCCCAGAGGGACGCACAGAACATGCTTACGGGCTGCAGGTTGTGCACCTCTGCTATAGAACATCTCGCTCCTCGTAGTGCAGGTAACAGGTATGAAGTAGCGCTACAGAAACCTTCCCAGGGAACTTGTCACCAACAGATTGACTTTTAAGGCTGCGTTTTGTGAAAATGTGCCTAACAGCAGGACTGAGACCACTAGCACCTTCCCTTTCAATAATGTGTGTTTTCATTGGGGCAAACAGGACTATGGGTCAGTTTCCATAATTGGCCATATGTTTTCTCTCATCTGTGAAGTCAAATATGCATTCAGAAATGTTAGAGAGAGCTGCCTCATCCACATGCATAGCTACCAGATAGCCCAGAATAAATAATTAGCTAATAGTTGTAGGCTATGATGATTAATAATTTAAGTCTCAATCCTATTTGTAGTAAGTGCCTAAGTTGGAGCATTAAGCTCCCTGAAGCCATCTGTATAACACATGCTTATGTATGTGCTATTAGGCTCATAATCATTGCAAAACAAATCCCTTACACTGATTCTTTTAATAAACCGAGCAAAGGACTCTCACTTCCCCCTCCAGAATCCACTGGCTCATTCACATTCTCAAATGTTAAGTGTTTTTCCCTTCTCTCCATGATGAAATTTATTACGGATTTACACACAGTTGTTTCCCAGACTTCATGATTTCAGCAATAAAAATAACATTGGACGTTTGAGACCGTGAATGAGCAGTGTGGTGAGGATTTCATTGAAAGTTACACTATGGAACACGATGCGTCAGGTTCTTGGAGTTTGATCATTGTGTTTTGTATGTACTTACAGCTTTAATGATCTGATTGGAATTTGGGGCAGTTTCTGTGAACCAGAAAGAGAGCCTTTTTCCATGTATCTAGTGTTGTAGTAGTCATGTTGGTCCCAAGATATTAGACAGATAAACTGTGTAAAGTATATCTTTTACTGAACCAACTACTGTTGGTGAGACAGACAAGCTTTTGAGCTTACACAGAGCAAGATGTAACCTTGACAGAAGCTAGTCCAATCAAAAATATTACTTCACCCACCTTGTGAGCCCTTTTCATGCATTTTATGCATGCTTACAGCTTTAATGAACGAGTAAACCTCAGACTCTGAAGGTTAACAAACTTCTCAAAATATTTTTTTGCTCGCAAAATTGGATTGATTTTGCTTACATTTCTTCTGTTTAAAATTGCCTTATGTTCATGGGTCATTCGATTAAAACAAACGTTTTTCTGAACCGAGACAAACCAATGCTGTGTACAGAACCCCCCTGAAGCTAAGTTGGTATAAATTCGGGCCCAATACATACTATGAAGAATGTGAATAGGAGTCTCGCATCTGGCTAAACTGCAGAATCTGGGGGGGAGAGGAAGGTGCCCTGAAGTTACTTTTCACTTCCTGGTTGGAAGGTGATTTGGTCCTTCTCCTTGGCATGGTTTAAAGCAGCCTAAATGTTATGCTGAGAGTAACAGTCTAAGTGGCTTCAGCTGCTTCTCTTTTGATTTCCAGCATGCCTCATGCTCTGGCAGGAGGCCAAGAATAGATGGCATAAAGCCAGCTAGGTTAAGTTTCTGATATACAGGACTTCCCCCAACCAAGGGGTGATTGGATCTTGGGCTTTAGTTCAATTCCTTATAAAGATAAGAGTTATCTGTACAATTCTGATCTGGGTTCAGGTTTTGAAACCACCAACATCCCTTTTCTAAATCGGACACAAACACTTCTCACATTTGAATAAAGCAGAATTAGAAAAAGACCCATTCAACTGTACTCTATAGAAGAATACATGATATCGATAAGAAGCCATGTTGCAAAGGGGACAGACAGAACTAAAAGGGACCACCCCACACAATAACTGCCCCATAGAAGTCCCCTAGATTGGTTTATAACCAAAGAGGGGCAAGAAAGAAGCTAGTTAGTGCTAGCTGCACTTCGACTAATCTAATACCGCTAATCCCTTTCTCCACCCCATGTTATTTTATAGCTGTCATACCTCTGTTTTTTTTCCTCGCTCAGTTGCCGCTCACCATAATTAAAAAAAAAAAAAGATATGGAATTACTTTGATCAAAAATATTGTGTGATTTTTTTTCATATCTGCATTAGAAGGAGAGCATCCCGCTAGCATATCTGCTATTAAACATTCTGATGCCACATTCCACATTGCAGCACAATTTTTTTTTCAGGTGATAAAGGCAATGGCACCATAACATGGCAGGGGTGAAGTTCTGTAAAAACTCAGCTGACCACCAGTTTCCATTGCCTCCACATGCAGTGAAATCCCTTTGCTGATATGAATGAAATGAAGCATGACCCTTTGGAAGATCAGAGGATTCTGCTGGGCCAAGGGTGCCCACTGTTAATGTTATAGAGAGATCTTTGTGTCTTGTTTCAGGGAATGATGATGAGAGAAAGTGTTAGGAAATGTAAAAGCAACAGAATCTTGGGAGGACATTCTGAAGGGAAATTACACCTAAGTATGCAGAAGGGAAGGCAGAGATCTACTTTAAAAATACAAATCTGTTTGCTAGTTCTGGTCTGCAGCCATGTTCACCCTTTGCTTCTGACTCAAGTTACAGTGAAAAGGTTGATTGCTTCATTCAGTTCTTGTTTTTTCCCCAGCCTCAGCCTGACTCCTGGGTGCCAGGGACCCTAACCTGGAGATCGTGGGGAATAATCAACATAGTGATGGCTCCTGGCTACAGGTAGCTTCTGGGAGGATAATTTTGCAGCACAGAATCTGGACCATTAATCAAACTCCAGTTTTAGCACTGCAATGCTGTCTGCCCAAGTGTGAGCACGCTTTAGAATTTGAGGGAGATCCCAAACATTTTAAACTATCCCCCCGGTCAGCTATGTCTGAGCTGGTTACCACGGCAACCTCCATTCGTATCAGAGGGTTCACTTATTTCATAGAATATACCAATATTAAATGATCCAGAACATTGGATACAAAGCTCTTTCAGAACGTGGGGAGGTTCTGAATCAGCATTCAGAGCTAGAGTCAATCTTCATAACTCTTGATCTATCTTTGTGAGGAATTGAGCTGGGATGTTCAGATTTGGCTTCCAGCTTTCTCGCTATTTGATACGTCTTCATCTGGGGGCACAGAAAGCCTCTTCCTTCATTAGGTTATCTTTCTGCTGAATGTTAATACTTGGTGCTTTGAAAGTTTATTTTGCTAGCCAGACTATTCCTTTATTCATACACAGATCCAGAAAAATAGCCTGGTCTCCCTCCACCCCCATTACTACTTTTAATTTTATCATTTCCTATTTATTATTAAGCCTTTGTTGTATTGATGCAGAGTGATTAATTTGGTGCACAGGAAATGTATTGTTTTTTTCAGGTCTCTTTCCTTTGCAAGTATTCTTTTCAGAAACTTCAACTTCATTGCACTGAAGCCCATTTTGTACATGTAGTGCACTTTAAACAAGGCTAAATTACAAACAAACAAGCCACTAAAAAAGAAGTCACTGCAAGTTCATGCTAAGATTAGAAAAGAAATTTGAAGAGAACAGTTCAGCTATGTGACCTGATTCAGGAGTTGGACATGAAACAGACTTGCCGATATGTTTTTTCCCTACAGTTTGCAACACACAAAAACACTTGGTCAATCCCAAAACAAGGCCAGCTCCTTCAGTTTGTTCCCAGGGCTCCAGCAACAGCATATCTAGGAAATGCTTTCCAGCTCCCAACCATTCTGGGTATTGACATGAAAATGAGCTATGCATGGATTGCTTAAAAATCCCCCTGTAGTTTCAGCTGGATACAACATTGATTTTCTCAACAATCAATTCACCAGGCTCATGGTCTTAGGCATTCAAGTAGAGCTACACTGATGATTTTAGTAAAATGGCGTAGATAAATTGTACATTGTTAACTACCCTCTGTCTAAAGGAATTCCTTCCTTCCCACACTGTTTCTCTTTCTCATTTGCAATGTGTATTTGCCACCTTTTGTGTCTATCACAGCATAGCACCATTCCAACTATTGACAAATCTTGAAAATTCCCCAGATTAGAGAACTGTTTAACTAATTCTGTGTGTCTTACTTCCATGTCTTCTCCTCTATTCACACAAACATCAAACCAGTGCCCTACCTTACCTAAACCTTGCACATAAAATATTGTTGCAACTTTTTGGGCATAGGAGTTGTGATCCAAAAATCTCTTATTGCCAACTGGCAACAGAGTGCAGAGATGATAGGTTTCTCTTTGTTCTGACATATATATTCCAATTCCAAAGGGGTAGCCGTGTTAGTCTATTGTAGAAAGACAACAGAGTCTTGTGGCACTTTTAAAGACTAACAGATTTATTAATCGCATGAGCATATATTCCTGTTTACCTAAGTGTTGAGATCTCAAGTGAAAGTTGTTGTCACACTGATCATCAATATCATTACGAAATGTATGTACAGATACTGTGAAGGAGTTATGTATAAATATAGAAAATATGTTCTTAAAGTCTTTGTTGGAGGAGAGGGGGATGGTCAGCAAAGCTTAGAAACAGACTTCCTGAGAAAAGCTGTGTATCTATGTATTTACAGGCAATATTAGTATTGGCTTGTACACAATGGGTCCCATCATTAGTCTGAACTGAATGCAAATAAAAGGTTGTGGCTTGTGGGGACTTCATACAGAAACTAACAGAAAGAGATCAGCAGGGGAGAGAGAATCTTATCTGATGCTACAGATCAAAGGTCTGTTTGTGAATATATTGGGGGATAGAAAAGATATTCAGGCAGCCTTTACTGGGGAAGTAAGAGAACAGCAGTTTTGCTTCATGAAAAGGGGTTTCAATCAGGCTTGGTTGAAAACACTGAAGAGAATGTTGGGTGAGAGAAATGTGTTTAGACAGGAGGTTAATATGTTAGTCAAGTTTAGTCTCTAGAAAGCAAGTCATGATATTGTTTTATATTTGTTTCCAATATTCTTACTCACTCTTACCTGAATCTATGATTTGATAATATATAGTGAAAATAAAGACTAAATTTAACTAAGTCGAGTGATGGTCCTAAAATGAATCTTGCAAGCTGGAGTGCAGTGGATGATGCAGGGAATGTTCTGAATATGTTCTATACCCATCACTATCTGTATCGAGCAAGCAAGGTTTGGAACGTAATCTTTTGCTGCTAGAGGCTGGTGGTTACAAGGAGCTGACCATTTCATGTTAAGGGCAAGCAGTAGTGAGGTGCTTCACAACCTTGGGCACCCCTAGAAAGCATCATAGGAGAGTAAATTAGGGATATGCAAAAACTAGCATTTTCAAATGCTTCTGAGAAACCAGATGATCCCTAGATTCTTTTTGTTTAAATTAAAAGTTAATATTAGTTACTCTTCCCTGAGAAATATTTTTAAGCTTAATATTTAACTTGAAAAACTTGACAATAGCAAATGTTAACTAAGTACTGTGTGTTGCCATGTCCTGTAGGAGATGTGTAAAGAAAAGACTCTAAAAATCATATTTTGATCTATTAAGGCACATGTAACAGTCCCTGTACTCTGGAACCATGCTGCCTCCTGCAAACAAAATGCTTACACATTATTCATGTCACAACATCTACAAGCAGAAAGCATGGCCATTGGCCAATAGTTACTAACTTCGGCAGTGAGGTTTAAACAGGATGGCCTCTTGGTACTTACTAAAGAAACTATCCTTTATTTATACCCATTGTTCCTTGTCCCAGGTTGGTGTTTAAATGGAGTCTGTACATTGCCTCCTTATTTTGTTTGAGCTTTCCTTTGTGTGAAAGATTTATTCTCCCTGGCTCTGCGATGATTTTTTGAGTGATAACCTAAGGCTCAAAGCCAAGCTGAGGACTAGGTTAATCATTACTGGTTCTGGCTGTCGTGCGGAGTCTTTTTGCTCTTAAATTATACCAGTCGTGAAGAGCACAGCTGTGCTACTCCCCTTCCTTTCCCCTACCACAATGTGGCCTTGTGTGGTAGGCATCTTAGCAAACTGCTCTTAAGCATGACAACAGAGTCTTGTGGCACTTTTAAAGACTAACAGATTTATTAATCGCATGAGCTTTCGTGGGAGAAAATCCCACTTCGTCAGACGCTTTGAAGATAGGAAAGTTACAGAGTGGGAGGAAATTAAATGCAGGGGAGTGTATACTCCCCTGCATTTAATTTCCTCACTCCCCTGCATTTAATTTCCTCCCACTCTGTAACTTTCCTATCTTCAAAGCGTCTGACGAAGTGGGATTTTCTCCCACGAAAGCTCGTGCGATTAATAAATCTGTTAGTCTTTAAAAGTGCCACAAGACTCTGTTGTCTTTCTACAATAGACTAACACGGCTACCCCTTTGGAATTTGCTCTTAAGCATGGGTCTGTGCCGCTTCTCTGTTAGCTAAAGGTGGCATTGCAGGTTCAGAGTCAAGGGACCTTTCTGATCCTTTTGACTGACCTCTGCTAGACTTCCCCCCAACCATGCCTACAGCAGATCTTTTAGTGGGGCAGTCGCTCCTGAGTGATTCTAAAGGGAACAGGGGTAAGCGGAGGGTTTCAGAGGTTGCAACCTTTCAGGGCTAGGGGCTGGTCCCAATCCAGCCCAGGGTGCCTGTAGCAGGGCGAGCTACTCAAGGGGTGGCGGGCCGGCCTGGAGGGACACATACCAATCCAGTGCTGGTGGGCAGCTGCGAAGGCGTCGGCGTGCACGGGCCATGGAGAGGGAGGGACGGTCCCCTCTCCCCTATGGGGTCACTGCCCTCGGGGCGCTGGCATTGCTCCTGTGCGCGGCCTGCAG
>ML685811.1:9277532-9337490 GCA_007922175.1 Pelusios castaneus
TGAGCAGGTGCGAGGACTACAGCTCCCAGCAGCCCCTGCGCTGCCCTGCACGTGGTGGGGAGGCAGGTCGGGCTGCGCCCCCCGGCCGGCGCTGCCTGAATGAGGCGAGGGGGTTGGTGCTGGCCCTGGGGCTGAGGCGGGGGCGCTGCTCTCTGTGGCCATTACACCAGGCATGTGGGGGGTCCGTTCCCCCCGGGTTGGTGGCCGCGCAGCGCCGCGTGCAGCCCCTGCCCCGGTTGCCCGGCCCCGCGCGCCTCGAGGGAGCGGCCCGCTCGTGCCCTTGATTGTCCGTCCTTTGCCGTTTCAGAGAGCTCGACTTACCGGCCGCGGCTCTGTCGGCAGCCCGCGAGCGGGCGTTTGAGCTGCAGGGCTGCGGATTCGGAGCTGCGCCGGAGCAGCGGAGGCAGCCCCGGGTTGTTCGAGTGGGGCTGGTTCAGAATAAAATCCCGCTTCCCACAGCCGCGCCCGTGGCAGAGCAGGTACAGTCCCCTGGAAGGGCTCGGCGGGGGGAGCAGGCCGGGACTCCGGGGCCGTTGGATCGACACAGCGCGGCATTCTGGCAGCGTTTGTTCCACGCTGGGGTGGTCTTGCTCCGTGTGTCCGTACAGCGGCCTGCGAGCGACCTGCGCGTGGCCCTGCTTTGTCCTGTCTGCAGAGGTGATAAGTGCGCCCCTCGGCTGAGTGGTGTCTTCCAGCACGTGCCAACCCTTCCCACGTGACAGCCGGTCCCACCTTATCTCGAGCTACAAATCCACGCCCGAGCACCGCAGTTACAGACCTCACCCCTCTTCCCTGGGTGCGGGGCCCCCCGTAATTCTTTTCTCACGGGGGACTGGTGAGGAAATTTTGGACAGATATTGATTTTACTTTTAATAAAATTTAAACGGTCAACATTTTATTTTATTAATAGTAAGATCAATTTCTATGCCTTACCTATCCAAAATATCCTCATCACATCGGCCCCCTGAGCAAGGAAAAAAATTGCTTCATATATCCATGGCAGTTTGGGGATGTGTGAGCCGAAGGATGGTAGGAGCATGGCAGGGCAGTAGAGAGCAGGGATGGCCCTGTGGGGTGCTAAGGGAGACAGTGGGGAGCATGACACGGCAAGGCAGGAGAGGGATGGTGGGAAGAAATGGGGGGGCAGAGGAAGGCTGTATGATGGGTGAGTTTGGCAGGGCTGGGGTGTGGTGGCAAGGGATGGGAGCGCTGATGCCATGTGGCAGGGTCCAGCTACACACCTTCCCCCCACTGTGGCCATATGCTCCTGGACCCCCTTCCCACTTTTTCCTGCGGCCCAGTCCCACCGTTTTGACATCCCGCTGGACCTTCCTGGGCCTCGCTGCCCCCCTATGGCCTCCGCTAACCCTGGATTACTATTGCCGCCATCAGGCTCCCTGGATTGCTTGGGCCTCACTGCCCCCCTGCTGCTGCCCTGGCCACCCATGGCCTCTGCTCCCCCTCCCCCCCCCAATCCCCTCAGGCCCCTCTGCTGCTGCCCCATTCCTCCTGCGGTCTCCTCTGCCCCTGACACCTGCCGCCCATCCCCAACACCAACACCCTCCAGCCTCACCACACGAACCCCTCACCCCTGCCTTAGCCCTTGCCTTGCCAGCCCCTCGCCAACCCCCTACCCTGCCCCACACTGCCTTGATGGGCCACCACCTCCTCTTGGCCCTTGATACCCTCCCATCCCCTGACCGCCCTCGCCTTGCCAGGCCACTGCGGCCTCCTCCCAACTCCTCCCCTGCCCTTGCTGTCCCCCTCTGCCCCCCAGATCCCTCAATCTCCCCGCTGCCACCCCAGACCTTTCCGTTGCCCCCTGGGGCCCTTCCACTGGATCTCAGGACCCCCAGACCCCTGCAGCTTGCCACCACCCCAGGGCCCTCCCACCGCTGCCTTCCCGGGCCTGCCACCCCCTAACCCCTTTATTCCCTCCCGGCTCCCACAAACTTGGTGAAAGGAGCTGAAAGGGGGCCGAGTTAGCTCCCTGGCCAAGGGCCTCTCCCACCCTGGGGCCCTGGCGGGCTGGATTTTGGCCCACGGGCTGCAGGTTGGACAAGGCTGCTGTAGATAGTTGTGTCCACAGGAAAGCTGCTCAGAGAGGTGGATTAGCTACACCAGTGGGAGAAGCTCTTGGTCCACACAAGAGAGTCTTCACTGAAGTGCTGCAGTCAGGGGTTAAAGTAAGGGGGAATGCCCCGGAACACAGTTCCGGGGCCCACAAATTTGAGGGGCCAGAGTTCCGGGGCCTCTAAAAATAGAAAAATCCGGCAGAACACATGTTCCGCTCTGCCCTGGCTGCTGGCAGGTCCTACACCCCACTGTTGTTAATATTGTGTTATGCAGTGTTTGCTAGTTGTGACAATAATTGCTATAGACATAAACGCCATATAAAATTATAAATATTTTTATGGAGCGATAACTGATGTATTTGGTACTGAGAAGTGGTTGCAAATGCCTACCTGGACTGGGGCCCACACATGCAGGAAGGGGGCCCAGACAATACGGGAAGGGGGCCCAGAGATTAGGAGGGTTCTGGGGCCTGTGAAATTATACTTTAACCACTGGATGCAGTGGTTCAGTTGCATTACTGCCGAGCACTTTTTCTTGACCTGAAGAAGAGCTGCCTAGCTCAAGTTCCAAAGGGGTGTCTATGTTAGTCTTTTTCAGCAAAACAAACAAGCTCTGTGGCACTTTTAAAGACTAACAGATTTGTTTATTGCATGCATGCCCATGAAAGCTCATGAAACAAAAATTTATCTTTAAAAGTGCCACAGAACTCTTTGTTCGTTTTGCTTAGCTCAAAAGCTTCTCTCATTCACCAACAAAGGGTTGTTCTATTGACCCACCTTGTCTCTCATATACCATAATATCAGTTCTCCATTTCTTGTGTGCTATCAGTTTTGGGGTATTTGTTACCTAAAGCCTTTGGATTGATTTGTTGAATGGTAAACTGCTAAGAATTCTTGTGACTCAAACAACAATGTGCAGTTCCATCAGAAAATCAATGCATAGTTTACCTATTTACTCATCCAAGCTATTTGTAGTTTTCTTGAAGCTAAATATCTAGTTGCTGGCTTTAAGCTAAAAAGCCTTTGCCTGTCAAATAAGCCGAAAAGTCTCATTTTCAGAGATTTAAAAATTGCTGATTGCGGAAAGCTGGGGTAATTCTACACACTCACATTCTTTATACAGCAGTAAATCAGAGGTCTGAGGGGAGTCTTTCTGTGATACACATGTCCATCTTCAAGTGCAAGTTCTATATAAATCTATAAAGTCTTTAAAAGCAAAATGAAGGTAAATTTTGCATTCCTGAAATATACAGGATTGATAGTTCTGCTATCCACAGAGCAGAAAGTTTTCTCACACAGTATGGTTTGGCAAGACCACTGTTAGAGAGAGTGTAGTGCATTATTTTTGTCAAGTTACTGCCTTTTCTGCAGAGACTGCCAAAAAGTGTGCAAGTTGGTGCCATTTGTTATGTGCATGCCAGTCCCCAAGACTCTGGCCTGAAACCATTTTGCATAATGCTATCGCTGGAATATCTATTTGGTCAGTATCGATCGGAGTTGAATTTGAAATGTATACCTATGAGAATGGCTCCAGATCTCATTGTCACTGCCCCATGCTTATTTTTAACTAGAGTTCTCTAGTGAGTAGAGTCTTAGTTAATTAAAGCGAAATACAAACTGTCCATCACTGTTACGGATGCACTAAAACATGATTTGAGGGTAATAATTTGTATGTTACTGACTGAAGCATGTTTACTAATGGCGTGTGTGTGTGTGGTGCATTTCAGGCATCTCAGCATAAGCTGCTCTTAGTAGAGCCAGAACATACTCCAAAAAGAAAAGTGTGCATTTCAGAAGTAGGCAGTTCATGGCCATCCTTCTTTCTGATCACCCAGTTCTCCTTTATCTAAACATAAGCAGTTGCCCCTCAAATTAGTCATAATACTGATGGCCTCCTAACTTCTAAATTGGTCAGAATGGTCAGCTGTATGATGCTCAAGAGTGAAGCTACATGTAACAGCTCTAAGAAGCATTTTGTCAGATCACAACACTGCCAGCTCCGGGATTGCTATTCCATGAGAAGTTACAGAATCTACATAAAGTAGCATAATGCACAGATATCAACTCAATAGATTGGCCCAAGCCAATTGGTGGTATTGTGCTTCCTCATTCACATTGCTAGATGTCACATCTCAAAAAGAGCATCAAAAAGTTTGGGGCTTTGTGTCTTTTTCATGTTTATCTATCTCTAATACACATCTAGGGACTAGAGGCCAATTTTTTGAAGATATCTGGATGCCTAAAGATGCAGATATGTGCTTTTGAAAATCCCACTAGGCACAGTGTCTGCATCTTTAGGCACCTATATAACTTTTAAAAACTGGCCTTGCTTTAGGGCCTGATTCTGCAACCATTGATTGTGTTGAGCAGTAATTTACCCTGAAGTACTTCAACTGAAATCAAGGTGAACTGTCAAGCGAGGTCCTACTTGGTGAGAATAAAGGTGGCAGAACCAAAATTTTAATGTTACAAGTGAATTATCACGTATGGGTTTTTATAGAGTCAAACTTCTTACAACCAGGTGACTGCACTGCATAAGCGAATAGAGGAGATTGTGGAAGTGGCTGCAATGTGTGGGGTCAATGTGATCTGCTTTCAAGAGGCCTGGAGTGAGTATTTTCTGTAGTCTCCTCGAGTCCAGACTCTATGCTTTTAAGATGCTTAAATTTATGAAAAATAAGTTCCTCACCACGTTAGCAGGTATCCTGTAGTTAAAAAAATGTTCTGTTGTGACTTTTAAACAGTTGGCAGGATACAATCCACTGTTACATGGGACCTGCACACAGTTCTGTTAAGTCTGCAAAGGCAGGGGCTGGGCCTGCACCTCAGCAGTGTTTCTAGTTACGTTTATTGTGTGTTATATTTCATCTGTTCTTCCCCTTTTCTTCCTTGGAAGTCTTTAATATTCTTCTTCTTATTATTATTATTATTTCGAAAGATTTTCAATAGCAGAAAAATAATTAAGATGAAGGATGTATTGGGTTAAAACTTTGGTCAAAACCAAAGTGGAAGGCTCTCCTGTGTGACTGTTGGGGAAAAGATGTCTTAGTCATTTATTTGTACGTTTCTTCCTCAGACATTCCTTCAGAGGATCCACTGTCCCATGTGAGATAGCAGGAAATCTTCCCTTCTCATTTCACTTGTACTACACTTTCTGCCATCCTAGTTTCTAATCATAACCACCTCTCTTCTGGCCAGCCAGGCTTCCCATTTCAAACTACCAGGCACTCAGCATGGCTTCTTAATCGAACTAATATTGGTTGATTACACAATGCTGCCTTTGCTCCATAGTGCTGAGTGCCTATGTCATGCTCCTGGTCCTTGCTGGGTTGTGGAGTAAGTAGAGATTAGATCTTGGTCTGCTGGAACTATACCTGGATGGCCTTTCACAGTGTCTGTGAGAATGCAGCCTAGGCCTTAGAAAATCTAAAGTTTAGAGTCCCCTAAATGACCCATTCTCAAGAATCAACCTCTTCTGAGCAGAGAGAAGGATAACTGCAGCATCCTCAGATGTAGTAATTATTTCTCAGTATTCACAAAAGCAGCTTCTGACCACATTTCATTGACCTGTTTTATATAAGTAAATAGAAGCACCTCATACCAGCTCAGTGACTGAAGCCTTTGTATTGACTTTTCATGTTGGTGTTTTTTCTAGCTATGCCCTTTGCATTCTGTACAAGAGAGAAGCTTCCGTGGACAGAATTTGCTGAGTCAGCAGAGGATGGTCTGACAACAAAGTTCTGCCAAAAGGTAGGAAGCTGAATTCATATAATTGTATAGCAGTCTTGTGACATTGTAAGGATCAAAGAACCAAACATAATTTTCCAGCACATTCAAAACATGTATTGTGACAGCTAGTGTAAGTGCAAATGGATGACAACACACATACAGCACAGCACAGTTGTGAAAATAATCTTACCTTGTATTTTATAGGGCTTGTTAGCCTGTGGAATATGTGAGATTTCCTGTCTTGACAAGAAAACAAACTTCACAGCTAGTCACCTTTTATTTCCATACAAAAGTAATGTCTTGACTAGAACGGACTGTGTGTTAGCAAAGCATTACACAAAGGATATTAACTGATAAGTTAACGTTCTGAAAAGGAAACAATTTCATGTGACTCATCCACATCATTTCTCTGTCGAGTAACACAGAATGCAGCTTTCTATGCACTGTAGGTGACCTTTTTGTAGCTGGCAATCATTCAGCCAGGGATGCTGAGTGAAAGGGTGATTATGAAATAATTTTCACCTTCTGCCATCTTAAAGAAGCTGTCTTGTTTTATATGGGATATTGTATTTTTCTTTATTAAATGATTCACTGACTTGATCACCAAAACAAATAAGGAGTCTAATGACACTTTTAAAGGCTAACCAATTTATTTATCACATGAGCTTTCGTGGGAGATCCTACTTCATCAGACGTTTTCTCCATCTTCAAGTGTCTGACGAAGAGGGGTTTTTCTCCCATGAAAGCTTATGTGATAAATAAATTGGTTAGTCTTTAAAGTGCCACTAGACTCCTTGTTTTGTTTTGCTGAACGAGACTAACTCGGCTACTCCTTTGGAACTTGACATGATCAGGTTTGTTATGGGCCTGAATCTGTTAAGATGTGATCTAACCTATTAAGCATATATGTGTTACCACCCACTGCTGTCCTTAGGGGAGGAGCAAGCAGGGCAACCGCCCCAGGCCCTTTGCTGCCCTGCTGCCTCCCCACTGCCATGATGCCATCCCCTTGCGCTCCCCCCGCAAGCTGAAGGCAAGGGGAGGGGCAGGAGCACAGAGCTTGGCCCATCCTCCAGGGCAGAACAGCTGGCCCAGGCGGGTGGTGGAAGTGCTGAGCCTGGTCTCTGGGCTTGCCCCACCACAGGCTGATTGGCTCTGCCCCCCCACTCCCCACCAGACAGCTCTGTTACCACCTTACAGCTTCTGAGCTAGGTCAAGTGTGGGACACTTCTCAATGTGGAGTTAATGACCTAAGGACAGATGCTGCAGCAAATGTTCAGGTGTGTAAAAAGTAAAATAATGAGGGGAAGAATAGAAAATATCATTTGACCAATCACTGAATAACCTATCAGTACTGAAATGTAATGCAAAATATTCCTGTTAGAACACTAACAGGTACTGTGATGCTTTGATTCCTATGGATAAGGCAGCACTTATACTTTTTAACATAGATATATTTACGAAGTGTGGATCCACTAAAGAATATGTATATACAATAACTTGTTGATCAAAGACTTTCTTATATTTGATCTATTAATGCAATAGAGAAAATTTAAATTCCTACTAGAAAAAGAATTTACTCTTGTTGCTCTGTGCCACATAACCTAGCATAACTGGGGATCATCAAATAGTATTATAGTTTTTCTATTATGTTACTAACACTGAATTTAATGGAAGGAAGAATACCAGGACAGACAATGCTTAAACAATGAGCAGCCAGTAGAAACTGGAGCTTAGTTCTAGAGAATGATTCCTGAGACATCTTTGGAAGACTCTGCCTTGTCTGGATTCTTTTGTTGCCAGCTCCTGGAGTTAGTGTTGTGTCCCTGTATTGCTGCTAAAGAGAACATGAATCCTTATCCCATAGATAAAGGACAAAGAGAATGAAAGTGAGTAGTAGGGCCAGGCTGATTTAATAAATGTCTGCACAGAGTTCTCCATGTTCCGTACAATGACTTCACATATCAGGCACTTGCAGGAGATCCTTAGCAAATACATTCATTAACCCTTTGCTCCAGTTCCTTCAGTTCTTTGTGGAAGGTGTGAGGAATCAGCACAAGGGCTTATGGGAAGCTTTAGAATCTGAGGATCAGATGCAAGCTGTTAAGTAGAGCTGGTCAAAAATTCTGAGTATAAACATTTTTTTCAGTGGAAAACTGGTTTCAATGAAATGAGAATTTTCTTGAAAATTTTTTACTGAAAAATGAGGGTAAAATAAAAAATGAGAAAACAATCAGTCTTCTGTTTTGGTTTTTCATTGAAAAACTAATGATTGTTTTTCAGAAAATAAAAAATGTTCTTTTAAAAATTTCCTGTGGTGATTTTTTTTAACCTTTCTCAGTCAGCACTTTTTAAGCAAAACCATTAAGCGGAATACCAGAATGAAGGAACAAGGGTAAGATTATGACTACCTCCCCATTTCTCAGGAGCTCCTTGTGCCCTTTTGGATGGGAGCATGTCTGGCCCACAGGTTAAGAACAGCAGAACTCATCAGAACTTGATGCTTCTTCTAGAAGGATTCAGACTGGAAAGTGTTTGCTGATGTGTCCATCTCTGAACAAGAAAAATGTTGACAAGTTCCTAGGGAGTACCCATGTTAGTCTACTTCAGCAAAACAAACAAGGAGTTCTGTGGCACTTCTGAAGACTAGCAAATTTATCTATCTCATGAGCTTTTATGGGAGAAAATCCCACTTCGTCAGACGTTTTGAAGATGGAGAGTGTTGTAACACTAGAGTTCCAGTTCATTACAGATTCACCACTAGTACTTAGATGTGGTCAGAGTAATACACAGAATGAAAGCCTCTCTTGTATTCTGCTTCAAGAAAAAAGATGAAAACAGAACTAATCATAGCAAGCTTTTCTTTAATAGAGATTTTCTGATCATTTCTGTAGCTGGCAAAGAAACACAATATGGTTGTGGTGTCTCCAATCCTGGAGAGAGATGAAGTACATGGAGGAACTTTGTGGAATACTGCAGTGGTGATTTCAAATTCTGGATCTGTCCTTGGGAAGAGCAGGAAAAATCACATTCCCCGGATTGGAGATTTCAATGAGGTGAGATGCATTATTGCTTATAATAAACTGTCCTCATTTTGTAGCTCTTGCTTGAGTATTGTAGAAATTGGAAGGTGTAGCTGCATAACTGTCCTGTCTGTTTTGTCATGATAGAATTGTGTTGATGAGCTCATAAATCACAAGCATGAATATGATGACACCAGAATCCCTGAGATGATGATGTAGCTTTGACTTATTTTATTACTTTTCTTTGTTTTATAATATTTCCCCAAAGTAAACTTGTACAGAGAAGCAGATATCATCTCTGTGATCTTTTCTATATGAAGCAACTTCACAAAAATTTTGAGGAGCTTTGTAAAAATTTTGTAATTCACTACCCTGGTGTGTCTATCTGTCCGATGAAATCACACTCTTGAGGAATTTCTTGTAAGCTGAAGCTCATTGTGTTGTGTTGTCAAAGATGATCTGTACCTGTGATCGGTTTGAATTTTTCCCATCGGCACAGCTTTCAAGTGATAGGCTTGAACCTGCATTTCTGTAAGTGGAATTCTGCAATTCACCCACTTTTACTGCATCACTAGTTTATAGCACCTTTTATTTACTAACCATATTACCTACATCAGGGCAACTAGGTTTGATCCCGATCTAGAATCCTCGCAGGGAGCTATGACCAGCTGGTAAATGCAATGACAGAGAATAGCTTGTTGAAAACAGTGTGTGATTTATTTATCCGTAGGAACATCACCAGCAGAGAGAGAGGGTTAAAAATAGCCAATCCCTAAATGCACATTGTTGTACATAAACCTAATCTTTCCTTGCTAGTTCAAATAGATTCTACTTAACTCAGGCACCCCAAAGCACCGGGCTGCACAAAGCAGGCTGCACTCCTGGGAATCCTGCCTCTCCCATAATTAGCCCCATCCCCACATCACTAGTCAGCATGCTGTGTCCCTCAAGATCTAGGCTGCCTTTTATCCTTTCCAAAGGTCCTTTGTTGAAATCTCCCACACAGAGATCTCCTAAGGTTTCAAGCCAAGTCCCTGGAGCTAACCAGACTTGTATATGCATTTCTTCAGAGGGGACTGGAGGTATCCTTCACACAGTGGATTTTTATAGTGTTGACTTTTTGAGCCCAAAGCAACTGTCTTCTGTCTTCAGTAACTGTTTTGGGTTCCTGGAAGATTTAACCCTTAACTCCCAACAATACAATACAAGCCAAATTCTCCCCTTTCCTTATATACACACGTAAATATTCATAAAAATTCATACATATACCTCCCATGTTCTTCACACCTTAACAGTTAAATCCATACATAACAAATATTGTGTTCAGATTGTATGGACCCAGCACATTCTATCTCAGACGTTCCCAAACTGTGGTCTGTGCAGCAATTGCTGGTTGCATGGTCCTTTTCATTTCCAGCTGTGAAACTGCAATGAAAGGCAGCTAAAAATCTGTGGGAGTACTTTTAGGCCATGCACACACTACAGACTTGTCCCACAATAAAAGTTATTGTGGGACAAGCAAGCGTTATAATGCTTACTGAGTCCACACAGCACTCATAGACTTTAGACTTTAAGGTCAGAAGGGACCAGTACGATCATCTAGTCTGACCTCCTGCAAAATGCAGGCCTCAAGACCTCCCCGACCCACTCCAGCAATAGGCTCCCAACCTATGACTGAGTTATTTACCTCCTTAAATCATGATTTAAAGACTTAAGATACAGAGAATTCACCGGTAGGTGAACCATGCCCTGTGCTACAGAGGAAGGCGAAAAACCCCCAGAGCCCAGGCCAATCAGCCCTGGGGGAAAATTCCTTCCCAACCCCAAATATGGCGATCAGTTAAACCCTGAGCACGTGGGCAAGTCTCAACAGCCAGTTATCCAAGAAACAATTCTCTGTAATAACTCAGAACCCACCCCACGTACTCTCCCCTCTTAGGCCACTTGTAAATCCACCACATGTAGCCAAATATCAGTCAATTTCCAAAATAGGCTAATCATACCATCCCCTCCATAAATTTATCAAGCTCAGATTTGAAAGCAGTTATGGTTTTTGCCCCCACAACTCCCCTTGGAAGGCTATTCCAGAACTTTACACCTCTAATGGTTAGAAACCTGCGTCTAGCGAAAGGAGTGTTCACACGCTCCTTTGAATTTTTGCTCGAAGGAGCAGTGCATGGTGGGTACCTATCCCACCATGCACTGCCCTGCCAGCTGAAAGGCTGGCAGTGGTGCTGGCTTGAGCCCCAGTCCTGTCCCTGGGGCTCCGATGGACTGGGGCTCCCATGCCAGAGGCGGGGCTCAGCCAAGCCCAGCTGCGGCAGCTGAGCCCGGGCTGCAAGGGCTCCAGTTGCTGGGCAGGTGAGCCCCGCAGCTGCCCAGTGGCTGCAGCCGAGCCCCACAGCTGGGCCCCGGCACGGGGCTTGAGACCCCCGCCGGGGCAGCGGCTGCTGCCAGGCAGCTGAACGGGCCCCACAGCCGGGCCCCGGTGGGGAACTTGAGACCCTCGCCGGGGCCGGGGCTGTTGCCGGGCAGCTGAGCCCCATAGCTGGGCTCCAGCCGCTGGCCAGCTGAGCTTTGCTGGAGCCCGGTGGGTGGAGGGGCTTTGCTGCTGCCGGCCAACAGAGCGCCATCCCGGGCCTCAGCTGACCGGCAGCAGCTGAGCCCCGCCACGGACCGTGCTGAGCAGGGCTTGGCTGCCTCTGGCAAGCAGAGCCCCACTGAGGCCAGGGATGGGCCTTGCCGGTGGCAGCTGAGCCCCGCCAGGGACAGGGGTGAGCCCCGTCCCTGGCCTCAGCGGGGCTCTGCTTGCCGGCAGCAGCGAGCCCCACTGCTGCCCAGCTGAGCCCTGGAGCCTGGTGGGTGGTGGGGCTCAGTTGCCGCCGGCCAGCTGAGCCCCGGAGCTCAGCTGGCTGGGGCTGGAGCTGGAGCCGGGGCTCAGCGGGGCTCCAGTGGCAGGCCAGCTGAGCCCTGAGACCCTGCTGGAGGAGCCCAGTTGCGGCTTGAGCCAAAGTCTGGCTCAAGCCACTATTTGTCAATTTCACTGCTCTGTTAGAGCAGTGAAATTGACAAATTTGACAGCTCCGGTGTCCCAGAATACCCTCGATTGGCACTCTGGGACATTTCCGGAGGCTGTCAGAAACGGAAAAAGCGTACAAGCCATACCACCCTCGTTTGGGTGGTTTACATGTTGCGCGGCAAGAAGGCTGTTGCCGCACAACAAGAAGCATTTGTGTGTGTACGCTGTGCTTGTTATTGCAGGATAAGGAGCCTTACCCCGCAATAACTTTGTAGTGTGTACAAGGCCTTACTTTTCTCTGCATGAAATGACTGCAGTTGCCACAGGGCTGTTATGTAATCTCTGAGGGGAGGTGGTCTATGTGATCACGAGTGCCTTGAGAAGCATCAAAATGATCTGTTAACATATTGAAATAGTTTGCCAACCCCCACTGTATCTGTTTCACTGTAATGTGTAGGTAGTGTTTCCCTAAAACATCTCACCCTGTTAATACCTGTTGATCCTGCTGGGAAGGGATTAAGGATGTCCTGTTGATGACTTGTTACCCTGTCTGGATATACCAGAGATGGTCATGGCTCTCTGAAAAGAGAGAAAGAGAAACAGATCTTGGGAGAGGAATCAGCAGGTCTGACAGTGGAACGCTAGAAGCAGCTAAGACTAGGGTGAAGGGTTATTCCAATCTTTATTAACAAGGAAAATAACAGTAAAGTAACTAAATCCAAACCCATGAACTTTTCAGATTGGATGGACTGTTTTTGCAGAGCAGGTTGGGAAACAAGCCAGCTTACAATCATCCATGGTGAATCAATGAGAACTAAATGTAAAGGGGAAAAAGATTGGTCTCTAACCTTTTCAGCCCTGCGTGGGAGGGTGCGTAAATAAACAAAAATCAATCCTCCTTGAGACATCAGTTAGTTGCTGTGGAGATGATTATGACCTCTGGTGAGGAATAAAGAGCAAGAGTTGATGAATTCCCCCAAGCAATAACAATCTTGTTTTTCTTCTCCTATCATAGTAGAAAAAACAGAAGATTGAGAAATAAAAATAAATTAAAAAGATACAACATGGGCAGATGTTTCAAAATAGAATTATTTATTAGAACATAACTGCCATGCTGGGTCAAACCGATGGTCCATCTAGCTCAGTATCCCTGTCTCTGACAGTGGCTAGTAATAATGCTTCCAGAGGAGTGCACAGAACGGGGATATGGGAGTGATCCACCCCATCTTCCACTCTCGGCTTTTAGTGTTCTGAGGTTTAGGATTGTCTAGAGCATGAGGCTGCATCCCTAACCATCTTAGCTAATAGCCATTGATGGACCTATCTGCCAGGAATTTATCTAACTCTTTTTTGAGCCCAGCTATTTTGACAACCTCTGGCAATGAGTTCAACAGTTGGCTGTGTTTTGTGAAGTACTTCCTTATGTTTTTGTTAAACCTGCTGTCTATTAATTTTATTGGGTCATGGGTGACTTCTGTTTGTGTATTATGTGAAGACGTATATAATATTTCCTTATTCACTTTCTCCACACCATTAATGATTTTATAGACCTCTATTCTGCCCCCCTTCTCTAGTCATCTCTTTTCTAAAATGGCCAGCCCTAATCCATTTAATCTCTCCGCATCTGGATGCCATACTATATGCTTAATCATCTTTGCTGCCCTTCTTTGTTACTGAGCCATGAGAGGACTTTCTCTAACTGGTTTCCTTAGGTGAGGAAACTTGTCAAAGGCTTTCTGAAGATCGGGGTATGCTCTATGGACTGGATCGCTCTTATTTGCATACTTGCTGACACCCTGAAAGAATTCTAACAGCTTGCTGAGGTATCACTCCCCTTTACAACAGCCATGTTGACTGTTCCCCAACACTTTGTCTGGTACTGAAATTAGGCTCAGTGGCCTATACTGCCAGAATTGCCCCTGAAGCCCTTTTAAAAAATCTGTTATCTTAGCTCCCTTCCAGTCATATGATGTAGAGGCTGATTTCAGCAGTAGATTACATACTGCAGTTAGTAGTTCATATTTCAGCTCTCTTGGGTGAGTGAATACCATCGGATCCTGGTGACTTATTACTGTTTAATTTATCAATTTGTTTTAAAACCTGCTCTGTTTACACATCAGCAAATAGACAGATTACTGGGACAATATTTCAGATTTGTCACCCGAAAAGACTAGCTCTGATTTGGCTATTTTCCCTACATCCTTTGCAGTGAAGACAGATGCAAAGAATACATATAGCTTTTCTGCAATGGCCTTGTTATCCTTAAATTCTTTAAAAAATCTTATTCAAACACTTGTCCCACTGCCTGCATAGCAGGCTTCAGGCATCTGATGGGCTTAAAAAGTTTCTTCATAAAGATGCAAAAATTAACAGTATGTTGCTTCTCATATTTTTTTATTGAGTAGCCACAGTGTTGGGTGCTCTGTATAGACATAAAAACGGAGAACTCAGTTGCCATGAGAGTTTACAATTTAAATAGATGTTGATAATGCAGATGATACAGGAGATTGCCACACGTACTGAGATCTGCATCTGTGATGCCTCCTAGTCTCTCAGAGTACGACTCCCTCATATGTCAGGCTTCTAACCATCACCGCTATTTTGTCATGATGCTTTCTTGGGGCATCCAGAACTGTAAGTCATCCTGTTATTTTTCTGCCTTAAGCAAAAGAGGGATCTGTTGGTAATATACTGTGTGGCAATTCCCTGCCACCTGATCTGTTAGCCAGCCAAACAAACCCTTGAGGACTCTGCCAATTCTAACTTGGCCTTTCAGGCTAGCCCTTGGTCCACTACAGTTCCTCAGCTCTTCAGAAGTGCCTCCATGGAGCATCCAGTCCCTATGGATGGATTCCCACAAATACCAAGTCCCCTGTCCCCAAAGAGACAGAAATCACACCAGCCTGGTGGCTTAGCTGAGGGTGAACACCTCGCTTTACGTAACAGCATTGAGGGGAGTTTATACTAAAACAAGGGTAAGTTTATTAATAAAGCCAGATTTAAGTGATATCGAGCAGAGATAATAGAAACAAAAAAGGATTACAAGGAAAACAACAGCATAACACACTTCTGGTGTGCTGTCACTGGGCTGTCTCCTCATCCTCCTGATAACTGGTGTTTCCTCAGATGTAAATGAAATACACCTTGTCTCTGGCATGCCCATGCTCAATTTACATTACAGAGAGAGGGAAATGAACATTTCTTTTTCTAACAAAATGTATTTGATCAACTCTGCCCCCAGAACATATTTTAAAATATATTTCCAGCATGTGAACACACACACACTTTTTACACACCATCTGTACATACGTTACACAGATATTTAATGAGTGGTGCGTCACCTGTTTTCATTTGATCGTTCACATGACTGTTCTTAATGCTAAATACTGTGAAAGCAAGGTTTTAGAGTAGTGTGTGTGTCAGGTTTGACAGTAGTTTACAGAGCAGGGAGGGAGTCTGTTACCAGCTTGCATTGAGGGGCTCTCAGGGTCATACTTGGGGTAGAATTGTGTGATTCTTCCTCTTTCAGACTGGGTCCTAGGTTGTAGTCGCCTGGTGTTCTCAGCTGGCCTGACCTAGGCTTATACCATACAACTCTGTTCTCTCTGAGAGCAACGACAGTGGTAAATATAATGATCAAATAGCCTCCTCAAAGAAAAATTACATTTATTTAGGATAAAGGTTTTTTCTCAAATGCTTATTTTAAAAATAATAAAAAACACTATGCATATCTGATTTTCCCCCTAGGGTTTAATATTCCATGGATCTGAGAAGGCACACTTCTTCGAATCCATTCCTTTCTGTCAGCCCATTTCCCTAGACAGTTGCTAACAAGCAACATCTTCCTCCCTGGAGGAGCCAAGACGCTTTTCAACTGTTCATGTTCTTTTTTCCTGGTATCTCCCAGATCTGGCAAAACAAGCTTTTTAGCTTGTTGGAGACAGGAACACTGAAGCTTATAGCTTGCTCCATTGTCTTTCAAGTGTGTGCTTGGATATTCTTAACTAAATCTATTGTGTGGCTGTCCTGTTTGCTCTTCCCACTGCTCCATATTAAGTTAAGCAATGCCATCGTATAGGAAAATCTAGCTAACAGAATGGTAGGAATCGTTAGGAAAGACATCGATAATAAAGCAGACAATATAATATCGCCGCAGCAGTCATTAAATCCCTGGAACAGCCACATCTTGAATACCGCATGCGTATCTGGTCACCCCCCTCCTCAGTAAAGATATATCGGAATTAGAAAAGATGCAACAAAAATTATGAGGGGTATGGAAAACTTTCCTGTGAGGAGTGGTTAATAAGTTTGGCAAATTTCAGTTTGGAAAAGAGATAACTAAGGAGGGATTTGATAGAGGTCCATGAAATCATGATTGGTGGGGAGAAAGTAAATAAGGAAGTGTTATTTACTCCTCATAACACAAGAACTAGGGGGTTACCATACCAAATGAAATTAATAGACAGCAGGGTTTAAACTGAACAAAAGCAAGTATTTCTTCACACAATGCACAGTCAAGCTGTAGGCCTTCATGACATTCTCTGGCAAGGAGTTCAAGATTATAATGGAGTTCAAAGGAGAAAAATAAATTAATGGAGGATAGGTCCATCAATGCCTATTAGCCAGATGGACATGGATTGCTATCTGCCAGATGCTGGGAAAGGGAGATGGTATGCATCACTTGATGATTACCTGTTCTGTTCATTCCCTCTGAAGTATCTAAGATTGGCCACTGTCAGAAGACAGACACTGGGCTAGAGGGACCATTGGTCTGAGCCAGTCTGGTTCTAGGAACCCACCATAATTATACATTAATTTTACCTCACTAACTAGATCACATACAGCAGTCAAAATTATTACACATCAATATTCATAGATTAATATAAAGCAATTCCAGGTCCACCTGTGATATTCCCATACAATCAGGACTTCTAAACATCTGTGTTCCCTTATATCTCCAACCTAGAGTGCCTCTTACACTGCTTTGCTGTGAGAACAATCACTTCTGGTCCTGCTCACAGATAGCCTCTAGCATCCAAAACCACTCCCAGCTGAACTATATGAATGCTCTGGCCAGCTGCTGACAAATTACATACAGGGTGACATCGGCAACTTCCCAATCCCAGACCTTCCCCAGAAATGTGTCTTTTGTTGCCCAATTCTCTTCTGGTTCATACAAGCTGATAGAAACTCTGTCATTTCATCAGTGGAGAATTATATGCACCAGCCTTTTTATCTCAAGTGTAGGTTCCGATACTTCAATCCAAACTCACCCTGATTTAGATAAAACACTAAAACAAGTTTATTAACTACAGAAAGATATATATGTGATTATAAGTAATGAGGCATAAAAGTCAGAATTGGTTATTAAAAAAAAGATAGATAAAAAACTAATACCTAACTTAATGACTTAAGTGAATTTACAAGCAAAAACGCTTCTCTCACCACAGATTTACAGCAATCTGGTTGGATTGCTTCAATCAGGACCTCCCCTCCACACTTACATTCACTGATGTTGTTTTTGAAATATTGTAGCTGTTGTGAGTAGGAGGTGAGGGGAGAGAAGTGATGGGGGAGGGGTCTTTGTTTCTCTTTCTTACACTGTTCTCCCCTCTTTGTGGATTATCTCTAACTGGGGAATCAGGTGACAGACAATCTATTTACATGGAAGCTCCCAACTATTCCATTGTCAATGTGTCAAATTCTTGCTCACACCCTTCTTCCTGCCACTGAATGGCTCCTTTAGCTAGGTGAGTCTGTAATATTTTATCTGATAATGCTAGCTAGTGCAGAGCATTCACCTCCATTAGTAGACTTGTTATCATGGAATTACTGGTGAGAAGAAGGAAGCATTATTGGCTGAACTAGGAAGGGCTTACACCATCAAACTGAGTGTATCTTTGTTTGTGTATTTGCAGTATGGTTGTAGCCATGTTGGCCCCAGGATACAAGAGTAACAAGGTGGTGAGGTAATAACTTTCATTGGACCAACTTCTGTTGGTGGAACAGAGAAGGTTTTGAGCTTCACAGAGCTCTTCTTCAGGTCCGGACCAGTGAGTCCCTGAAATAGTGAGGGTGGGAGCATGGCACTCAGGGAGTTTGTGGGGTAGAATGGGGGAATGCAAGGAGCTCGTGGTACGTGCAATAAACTTGGCCAACAGAAGCTACGACATATGTGACCCCAATAATCTGTCTATTGAGCTCAGCATAGTTGCATACTTTTCTTACCTAGGCACTAATGGTAATGTAAAGTGAGCCAGCAGGAATAGATGTTCATGTAGCTTTTATCCAGCTCTCCATTTTGAGTTCTTTCTCCTCTGTATCATCTTATTCATCTCTTTCTCTCAATTGCAGCAGCTTTAATTTTTGCTCTTACCATTTTGGCATGGAGGGCAGGTGAAGCAGGTCACACAGTCTGCAGAGAATGTAGTGTTGCCACAAGAACATGTGGAAAAGCCAGGTGGCACAGTACTTATGTCCAGCAGTGAGTAAAGAAAACTAGAAATGGGACTGGAATTTGATCTGTACAGCTCAGGAGAGCTATTTCTGTTGGACTTGTACATACAGTACAGGTATTTAGGGGCTGAAGGGTATTTCCTTTTCACACACTGTTGTGCTCCAGAGATCTAGTGGATTTTAAAGACTGGTAATGTGGTATTGGGGTGTTCACAAATGTGGACACAGTGCCTGAAGATATCTACTTGTGTTTTTTTCCCCTAGTCTACTTATTATATGGAGGGTAACACAGGACACCCAGTGTTCCAGACTCCGTTTGGAAGGATTGCTGTGAATATCTGTTTTGGACGCCATCACCCCCTCAACTGGCTCATGTACAGTCTAAATGGAGCAGAGATTATCTTTAACCCTTCCGCCACTACTGGAGTGCTTAGGTAAAGTAAAACAACTTGTGGGCTGTCCAATAATTGGGATGAGATGTACTGTGGAGTGAAATACCCGTGCATCCCACATTTCCTGAAGGGGGAAAACCATACTTGTTTTTCCTAAATGTTTCTTTTGCACCGCAACATTATTAAAATGTTTTGAATTATACTTTTTTATAGTAATCTCATTTTACCCTCTTTATTCTGGGTTTCTTCTGTTCATTGCCATACATTTTAATAGTTTTGAGTTCTGTGTTAGTGTTATTACGCTGTCTGGCGTGGCTCATGACTGTGAGTGCCTAACTCAGAGCAGACTGTTAGAAAACAAGGCAGACACCCCTAAACTGTTAGTGTGTGCTATAACTAGATTTCACCAATCCAGTAACAAATGTGATTCCAAATGGTGGAAGTGATGTCATAAACTGCTCATTTCCCAAAAGTCTTCAGCATATCCAGATTGTCTTTGGGGATTTCTGCTTTGGATTTGGTACACTTCCCTGTAAAAGTACAAGAATCCAGGGATGAAGGCACTTTAATTGAATCCATACTTATAGCTTTTTCTCACAGAAAGCAAGCTGGCAGTATCACTGCCCACATGGGCTGGGATGGAAAGTGAGGAATGCATTTAGAGTCTTAGATCTCTGATTCTCACGCACACAATGACCACTTGCTTTGAAATTAGTACTTTTCTGTTAAAGTTCTTCACTTACATTCCGTAAGGCTTCTTTCTCATTTTATTATTTAGTTACAGGACTATAGATGGTGTAAATGTTTTCTGTTACATTATAATGGGATACACATAAGTGAAAATCATGCATGTAACATCCCATTAGTTTTCATGATATTTCAATACAATATATAGATTTAACAATCACTTTGATCTACTACTAACAAGTGAATTGTCCTGGCTTTGTTATGCATTTGTAAGCATTCAGTGAGGCCTGGGTCTTTGGCATGAGCTGGCACTTGGTCTGCCGGTATCATAAGTGCATCTATTAGCTGAGAACCAGTGTTCCAGAATGTGTCAAAGGATCATCTTGACACACAATATAGTACATGTACTTTTTCATTTTTCTGAATAACAGTGGGCTCTGAAAAGAAATCCAGTTCTGTGGAATGGACATTCCTGTCTGAGTAAATAGAGCCCTGCGCGGATACAAAAATGTAGATCCGCAACCGATCCATATCCGAGACATGTAAGCACGTATCCGATCTGGAATCTGCATCTCCAATTTTTGTGGGTGTCTGCAACCGCCCCGCCCCCGCCTTGCAGCAGATCCACTCCACTCTGCTCGGCTCTTCGTCATTACACTGTGCTTCTGTTTTGTGTTTCTGCCTGTGTGTGCTCTGTAATGTAACAATTTAAAAACAGGGGCTTAGTAAATGTGCACACACTGTTTTTATTTTGAACATTATAGAGAGTCCTAAGGATCCTCATGCAACCTCTGTGTTTTCTTCTGGGGCAGCTGCCTGGATTGTTAGAGTGCAGCAGCTGCCTCACACAGAGCCCGAGGAAGGGGGCAGGGAGAGCGGCACTAACCAGCAGCTCCCAATACTGTTTGTTCAGAGCCCTGCTGGCCCTGATCATCTGGTTATTCCATCTACTAGAGCGAAGATCAGGTCACTCAGCTGTTCAGCATGGGCAAGGTAATTCATTCAGCTGACGATCAGATTGGGAGGCTGGCAGCCAGAGAAGGGGGGAAGCAGCAGCCCATCATCAGCTGATGTGCATGGGCTCTGGCAAGCTAGGTTCAGGGAGCCTGAGAAACAGCTGAGAGGGGAGAGAGTTGCCAACAGCTCCCAGTGTTTTTCAGAGCTTTTGCTGGCTTCAATCTGAGCAACTGTTATTCTGCCTGGGCTGGGCTGTGAAGTCTGGACTGCCGCATTTTCTCAGCTGATCAGTGGAGGTGGGGACTGACCACTGAAGCTGAACACCAGCTCTGAGGGGCTGGGCTCTCGCTCGCACAGTCTGGAGTCAGAGACTGAAGGACAGCTGGGGCGGGACCCAATACCCGGATGAGCCAGTAAAAGCCCGATGCTGTTCAGAGCACCGGCTAGCCTAGATCCGAGCAGCTCTTATTCTGCCGGGGCTGGCCATGTGAAACGAGGGCTGCTGAGATCACTCGGCTGTTTGGTGCTGGGGGGAGTGGCCGGCAATGGGTAGATGTGGGAGGGGGAGCAACTGTTACTCTACCTGGACTGGCCCCTGAATTCAGTGAGGGCTGCAGCTGTAACCAATCAGATGTTCTGGGTGGAGCAATGGTGCTCTCTGCATGTACAGCCGTGACCAGATAAAAATAGTATCCATACCCAAGCCGCAAGCCGCAGCAACGGGTCTGCGGATATCGGCGGATAAGAAGCAGATATCCGCGGATTTGCAGGGCTCTATGAGTAAGCTGTGTTGCCTGACCTGTTGATTATGTATTACTTATATTGATTACATTGAGAAGATTGATAGGGTCTTATCCCGAGATTAGGGATATTATTTTGAGTATTATTAAGATTACTATTCAGATGGGCTCCCCAATATGCATGTTTGCAACACTCACACTTAGGAAAATCTTTTGCATTTTAATAGGTTTATTAGCAAAGTAAAGTCACAAACATTCCAACCCAGAAAGGTAGATAGAGATGATATGGAATGTGCATCTGAGCATCCATATACTCACACCATTCTTTGCAAAAGGATCCAAAATATTACTCATTATCAGATTCCCCATCACCATTATCACCAGTGATCATGATCTGGCATCTCCCAAATTACATCTCCCCAAGGTATGCAGGCTGGGATAGACTTTCATAATGTGTTAAACTGACATCATTATGCTTAATGCACATTCAGTAGGGGTTTCATCCTCTTTTCCTTCTTTGTATTTCCTCACTCTACTAATGCTGGAGTTCCTTTCTTCCAGTAGTTACTAATCCTTTTACCTGAAGTTTATTAGCATATACAACCATTAATTACCATGGCACTCTTGTGGGCAGATATCTGCTACTGTTAGTAATTAAAATATCCCAAGCTGGTATAAAATTAGCATCTTGTGGTTACTTTTCATGTTAATTGTATAGGCATGCTTGTGTATTACAATGTTCTGTCCTGGGGTATCCTATGTTACTTTTGGTCAGCTGCTTATGCCAAGGCTTTTTGGGCCTTATGACTTGATTAGTTTAGCTAAACTGTTATCTTATGTGCCTTGAAGCGTGTATCATAGAATCATAGAATAATAGGGTTGGAAGGGACCTCACGAGGTCATCTAGTCCAACCCCCTGCTAAAAAGCAGGACCACTCCCCCATAATCACCCCAGCCAGGGTTTTGTCTAACCGAGCCTTAAAAATCTCCAAAGATGAAGATTCTACCACCTCCCTAGATAGCCCATTCCAATGCTTCACCACCCTCCTAGTGAGAAAGTTTTTCCTAATATCCAACCTTGACCTCCCCAGCTGTAATTTGAAACCATTGCTCCTTGTTCTGTCCTCTGTTACCCTCGAGAACAGCCTAGCTCCCTCCTCTTTGGAGCAACCCTTCAAGTAGTTGAAGGTTGCTATCAAATCTCCCCTCAGTCTTCTCTTCTGTAGACTAAATAAGCCTAGTTCCTTCAGTCTCTCCTCATAAGTCATGTGCCCCAGCCCTCTAATCATTTTTGTTGCCCTCCGCTGGACTCTTTCTACCTTAACTTATACCATGCCCTGTTTATAGGCTACAGCTGCTGTGGTACTGTTTTATGCTCTGTGGTATAAATGCTGGTACTCAAATGTGCATTTTTGTAGTAATTTATCCCATGTTATCTTTCAGTCACTGCTAAACAAAGTGGCATTTAGCCTGAATGGAAGGCAACTAACACGCAAATTCAATTGGGTTTCTTGTGAAATCGTGAATTGCAGGGGGGGGCTCTGTTCCGTCACAAGCGGCAGAGTGTGTATACAATCCTGCGCTACATAAACCATGTGACTTTTAAAGCGAAACGGGCTTGTTGCGCGATTATTCCTGTAGTGTGTACATGGCCTTAGGCGGCCTTCCTTATATTAAGAATATCGAAACACAGGGATCAGATCACAAGAGAAGATATGGTTTGACAGTACCTACAGCACTGAAAAACAAGAGTGATTGGGATGAAATCACCTTCATAATAGCATTTAGCAGCCTGATTTTGAGCTCCAAGGGGAGAGTGTGTGGGTAGATAGATGTCTTAAGTAAATCTCAGGAAGACACTGGTACCAATAAGATGTTAATTGGCTTGATTGAAGGGACTTGATTTATTACTTCCTGCCCCCTCCCCCCACACACACACAACTGCTAAACCAATCTGCTAACACTTCTAAGAAAAAGGGTCTTCGCTGAAAGGCTCTTGCAAATTACAGCTTCAGAGAAGGAAGGAGAAATACAGAGGAAAGAAAGACTACATAGCCAAGAGGTTACTACAGAACAGCTTTCTTCAATTTCCCTAGACTCTTTTCTGCATGGGATTCAAGAGTCCTCTTCCTGCAATAAAAATTATACCCTCAAAAAGCAATCAAGAGAAGAAAGCCAATAATCAGGAGAGCCTGCAGCACCCAGAAAAGCAATGAAGTGCCTCACGGAGGCAGTGTAATTTCTGTTTGCTCTCCTCCTAATAGGCTGTAAATGGAACAACATCACAAACATTATTCTAATGGTGATATTTGTAAAGCCCACTCCAAGTAACTATGTATTTACTAAACTCTTTTCAAAGACATTTTCCAATATTAAACAACCTAAATCAGCAGTTATCAGCTCTTATCGGGAAAGAGAATTGCCTCAGGCAGTCTGAGAGACAAGATGCTGTACACTCACTGACTTAAAATTATAGTTCCCCTCCACACCACTCCAAATATATAATTCCTTGTACTGGAGCTTTGTTATGAGTGCGTGATTTATGAATTCACTATGCACTTATTGATCAATAATCACACACTACTCTGGCTCCTACAATCTCCCTACTCAGGTTAGCTCATGTAGTTAGAATTTTCAAGCTCTTTGGCAGCAACAAAGATTGTCCTAAGAGCCTCAATCCCTTCTACTGATGCAGAAAAATTCCAAAATTTACATGAAAGAGAAGGGGAGCCAGGGAAATAATAGGGGAGAAAAGCAAAGAAAATGGGACTGTGAAAACGTCTTTAAAAATTAATCCCTTCTCGAGGGTTTAAAACCTTTCTGTCTTCTCCTGTCCTATTGAGCAGGGCTCTTGTTCCCTGAATAATTCATACATCTATGTTTACACAGTTTATACAGCCTCTCTTTGTTTTTAAAAACAGTGTAAGCGAAGATATATTCCAATTATTCTGGACAGACAAGCCCTGCTGAGCTAGAGGGCAGACAGCTGGGACCTAAAGCGGATTCAGTAAATATGGAGGGGTTGATTCTTTTTGTTAGATTTTTTTCCTTCACTTTCAGTTTGAGTACAACATTTAAAATTTCAGTATCTTAAAACAACTCAGCAAAGCTTCCTATTATCTTGTTAACAGCCATATCCTGGGGCTGAGAGACTCAAAAGCAGAGTTCTTTCAACCCAGGAAGTGGTTATTACCTCAAACAAGAAGCAGTGTGGTCGCAGTTCTTCCAGGAGCTCTGCAGAGGCAGAACCCTGCACCCTTAGGGAATTCCTTGCATTGTTGGGGCCTAAGTGATTAGAGTCCCCTAACATTGCCTGCAAATGTTATATCCGTGAATTCCTCACTTAGGGAAGGAGTGATCTTCTGAAACAGGCTTAGCATTACTGAATATATGAATAATATTGTTCTGCTGGGGGATGGGGAATTACACCACCTGGTGTCTCCAGATTCTTTTGAAAATCTTTTCTCCCAATATAATGGAAGTTGCAGGTCTAAATTAACTGCACTGCATTTAAAATTAATGGTGGTCACCATTAAAAGTTGTCATTTGCCAAGATAAAATAGTCTCTCCCTTTATGTGGAACGGACATAATGTTGGTAACTGGTGAATCTGTTGGTAAATGCTGACTGTTTAATGGTGACCACTCTGTGTGACCCAACATTGACAGTAGTTGGCTGTCCTTAGCTTTGGTTTCCCTGATAGAGAGGCTCAAGATTACTGATATCTACCGCTCATGAAATATTCACATTTAGCTATGAACTGTGCAAATAACTACCAGCTTTTCTGTTACTATTTTGCAGTGAGTCACTGTGGCCAATTGAAGCGAGAAATGCAGCTATTGCTAACCACTGTTTTACGTGTGCTATAAACAGAGTAGGAACGGTAAGTACCTCAACACTTTGCTTTGTAGCCTTAGTTTTATAATCTATGCATCATAGCACAGAATAATCCTAGCTAATGGATTGTTTAGTGCTGCTGAGATTACATGGTTGCACAAGGACACCTGGAAAACACCTATATTCCTCTGTATAGCAAGAGATCTCTTCTCTCCTGAATGTTTGCAATGTACTTTGAAGATTATTCCTAGTAAGCAGCAACAGTGTGAGCTCAAGGCCCTGCTGCTGGTAGCCTGCATTCTGCTGTGGCTCCTTCATACTCTTGACTTTCTCTTTGTCTGGTGATGGATTTAACTAAAATGAATGGTCTCTGTCCCCCACTTCTCACTACTTCTCATACTTCCTGTGCAGAACCCAGTGTCTCTTTAACTAGGATTGTTGAAAATTAAATGTGTCCTTGCACTGTAACAGAGCTGATTCCTACCAGTGCAATCCCTTCTCTCCTTAACAACTGAAATCAAGCAAACAATGCTACCTTCGTGTGCAGTAGGTGGGACCTGTCTTCAGAGCTAGTGACAGAAGGTAGTTGAGGTAATATATTTCATTGGACCAACTTTTGTTGGTAATGGAGACAAGCTTTCAAGCTACAAAGAACTCTTCAGATCTGGGAAAGGTACTCGGAGTGTTACAGCTAAATACAAGATTAAATACAAGATTGTTTAGCATAAGTAGTTAATACCTATTTTAGAGGACCATTTAAGGGAAGTTGTGGTGGAAAATTGTAAGAAAGTTTAGATAATTTGTCCACAGGATGAAAATAATATCAATACCAACCTCTTTGTGGGCCAACTTTAGGAAGAATTTCTGGACAAATGTACCATGAAACAAATAATGTACCTGAGATACATGGAAATTATTTTCATCCTCTGGACAAATGACCTAAACTCCTTTTGGATTTCCACTACAACTTCAGCAATCACCACCCATCCATCAAACACTCTCTAGAACACTCCTGCAGCAGCATCAACTTCCTGGCCACAATTAATTTCAACAGTAGAACCTTACAGACAACTATATACAAGAAATCCCTATGGATCAGCACACCCCAAGAAATGTTATCTATAGCCAGGCCCTGAGATACAACAGAATATGCTACAACGAGAAAGTCAAGACACACATTAACAGATGTAAATCTGCCTTTACCAAACAGGGACCTCATCCACCCAAAAACCCCAAGAGACCTTGCTTTGCTATAGGGGAAAAAAATGTTCGAACCGCACAACACCTGTCATCATCAACCACCCCATACTGGAACCCATATGGATATCTTTAAACAAATACAACACGTGCTTGATGGGGAGCACATCATGAAAAAGTCTTTCCTAAACTTCTTTTTCCAGCCTCCAAACAACACTCTATCCTCTCCAAGCTCATCCTCAGAAACAAGCTCCTCACAGACCAGTACCCATCAACTCAAAGGTGCACCAGACCCTGCCATAACAACATATGCAAAACCTGCAGACGTCTCACTTGCTACAATGGTCAATATCTCCGACAACACATCTGCCAAGGTACATGGGTTCTACATAAGCCTATCATACTTCATCCAGTGTACTAAATGCCCCAATAACAACTATGTGGGTGAAACCAGGCAGTCATTTTGCTCTTGAATGAACTCACAGAAAAATGATAGAAGACAAAAACACCATTCATCTGAGGGTAATCATTTTTTAGAAAACAATTGCTTCTCTCCATATTTGACCTATCATTCCTCATTCTCAAAGGAAACCAGCACAATTTTTTCAAAAGCTTCGAAGCTTAAATTCATAACTTTGCTAGACACTAAAAATCATAGTCTTAATAAAGAGACTGGATTTATGGTTTTTACAACATTTGTAACCCACTAACTCCCCTTTTTTGTCTGTTGGCGACTTCACCATTAATGGTTCCTTCAAATATGTTTTCGTAACTTATGCTAAACAATCTTGTATTTAGCTGTGACACTTGGAATACCTTTCCCAGATCTGAAGAAGAGCTCTGTGTAGCTCAAAAGCTTGTCTCTTTCATCAACAGAAGTTAGATCAAAGAAAGATTATAAATCACCAGTGTTGTGTGTCTAATATCTGGGACCAACGTGGCTATAACAATACTGCAAACTTTCATAGCTACTGCACATTCAAATTCTTTCTTGGGCAACTTATTTTTTTAAGATTCTTTGAATAAATATGGCCTTGTGTCCACCCAGTTGGAACATATGTTCTTCTTTTCTGTTAGCTGCAAAGACTACCTCGTTTAAATTTCCCTTCTCCCACCCACACACCAGAGTATTATTAGTATTACTACTCATATTCCCAGAGGGTCCGTCTACACTTGTAATTAAGTCGACTTAAGCTTGCTTAAGTCGACTTAATTTACTCTGCGTCTACACTACACTTTCCTTAAGTCGACTTAAGCAGCTTGCTTAAGTCGACTTAAGGAAAATTAAGTCAACTTTGTTAAACCTAGTTTAAAGTCGACTTTAGGCTCAAGTCAACTTTCTAAAGTTGACTTAAGCCATTGTAGACGTGGAGTAGCCCTAAGTCGACTCTAAGTCGACTTAGGGCTCTCCAGGACTCCTCCACTGCCCTCCCTGCCAGGGGGGTGGCACAGGGGGAGCCTGGCATGACCCCCCAAAGGGCAGGGCAGAGCCCTGCCCACCCTGCCCCTATGCCCTGCCAGGGTCTCTGTCCCCATTTGCCCCATTGTACCCAGGTACAATGGAGCAAAGGCTGAGCCCCCTGACACTTGGCAAGGGGTGCCCCCTGCCACCGTGGATCTGTTCCAGGCCCCCCTAGCCCCTACAAGTCGACCTAGGCATCCAGTGTGGATGCTCTAGGTCGACTTTGTAGGGTCCCCCCTAAGTCGACTTTAAATTTAGGTGTGGACATGCTAAGTCGACTTAACTTTGTCAACTTTGTTAAGTCGACTTAGCTAAAGTCGACCTAAATTTACAAGAGTAGACATAGCCAAAATTTATGTCACAAATTAATGTCAGATAGTCTATTAAACATTGTATCACAGCAAGGTTCTCTTGCATGAAATGAGATTATAGTGCCATCTACAGCTTCATTTCAAATTGGCCTTTGTTTCACAGGAATACTACGTGAACGCATTTACATCTGGAGATGGTGGGAAAGGTATGTTCAACAAATGCCGGTGTGGGTTACTAATAGTCGATTTTGAAGCATGAAGAGTTATCTTTCCTGCTATCTGCCTGTAGTTTCCATGACAATGATAGCATCTAAGTGCAGCTTTAGTTCCCAGAAATGCCACTTTCGTAGAAGCTACAGGCAGCTAGCAAGAAAGATACCTAAAGTACAGTGGCATATGATCATTATAGGGCTACTATACTATACCCTTTGTAGGGACTCCATTCTGAATGATTTTTGGAAGCTTGCAAGGCAAAAGATAAAATTTGCCCTGTGTTATAGTGTAGTTTATGACGATCCATTAATCTTAATGTTCTGATTTTAAATCCATAAAAGCCAGGAATTCTCTTTCCAAATACCATTGCTACTTACACAAGTTAATGTGAAAGATGATTAGCTTTAAGTAATCCAAATCCAGACACATAGGTGAGCTAATAAGTCTTGCATGTTTTTGTGAAAGGTGACCGTGATGTTATAGCCACCAACCTTGTGTTATGAGGTACCTGCATGCCTCTGGCATGTGGAGCCAAATGATGCTGAAGATGAGATGCAGAGTTAAGACATACAGAAGGCAGTCTTGCTCCTCCATTTTATTGCTTTATAAGATGTTGCATCTTTATAACAATGGGTTGTGAGGCAGGTGTGGTTATAGCAAACTCCCCAAACCTTCCTTTAGACTGTCATATTACTCCCATTATAATGCCTATTCTACACATAGATTTAGCTGTTGGGATTTGCACATTAGTGTTGTGTTTTCACTGCAGTGGTAACGTGAGTGATCAGCACCTGGATTAATCTAGCCCGGGCAAGGGGAATGGCTACACTGCAAAGCAGTATATGTGGGTGCATCTACACTTGTAAATTAAGTCGATTTAAGCCTGCTTAAGTCGATTTAATTTACTCTGCGTCTACACTGGAGTTTCCTTAAGTCGACTTAAGGAAAAGTAAAGTTGACTTTGTAAAACCTAGTTTTACATTGACTTTACTGCTTAAGTCGACTTCTTAAGTCGACTTCAGCAGTGTGGATGCCCTAAGTTGACTTGGTGTATATACCTCCTAGCCGGGACTGCGCTCCAGCTCCCTGGAAGCCTACAGAGGCTTCCCGGGAGCTGGAGGGCAGCCGTGCTGGCAATTTTCGGTGCTCCAGCTGTTTGGGGAGGCCCGGGGGCTTCCCGAAACAGCTGGAGTGCCGTGTGGGCAATTGCCGGCACTTCCCTAAACAGCTGGAGCACTGTGCGGGCAATTGCCGGCGCACCGGCGTTCAGCGGGCGCCGCCGGCCTGCCGCTTCCCCGCAGCTGGAGTGCAGTCCCGGCTAGGAGGGAGCGCAGGGCTCCCTCCTAGCCGAGACCCGAGCGTGGGTCCCAGCAAAAAGGGAGCCGCCGCTTCCTTCTGGCCGGGACCATTCAAGTCCCAGCCAGAAGGGAGCCCCGTGGTCCCTCCTAGCTGGGACCAAGCAGCCGGCAGCTGGAGTGCGAGTCTCCCGCTCTTCCTCTTGGCCGGGATCGCAGGGTCCCTGTTAGGAAAGAGTGTAGGGCTCCCTTCTCCCCGGGACCTGAGCAGTCTCGGCTAGGAGGGTTCCCTTCTGCCCGGGACCTGAGAAGTCCTGAGCAGAAGGGAGCTGAGCGGTCCGGGGTAGAAGGGAGCTCCACACTCCCTTCTCTCCTGGACCACTCCGGGGCTTGCTGCCTGGGGAGAGCCAGCCCCATGCAGGGCTGGCTCTCCCCAGGACAAGCCCTCCTGGCCTCACCTCCCCCTGGACCTAACTAGTCGACTTAGAGAGTCTAGTGTAGACTTAGTATGGCCCACCTTATGTCGACTTAGGAGTCCTGTGTGGACTCTCTAAGTCGACTTAATAAGGTCGACTTAGTAAAGTTGACCTAAATTCCCCAGTGTAGACATAATGTGCCTGTGTGATTGTGTCTCACTGATCTTGCATTTGTTTGAGTGTTGCTATGACTTCTGGGTGTGTATACCATGGTATCTTGTGCTACAATAAGCTGAGACACCCTATGATTCTTTCCAGTAAATTGTGGTAAAACTTGTCTGTTCTGGGCACGTGGGAGGAATTGTAGGAAGGCATTGGAGGTCTTTTAGCAAACGAGTGATTTAGCCTGCGTCTTTCCTGCAAAGTGGGCAAGTTACCAGCCCAGATGAAAGCAGCACTGGAGCCTTTAGAACTCCATCTGGTGGGCTAGCCTGAAAATAAAGCACCAAGAGACCCAGGGGAGAGAATTTTTGTGTGAATGGAATGGGGTGAGGGGCAACACCTGAGTAAGATCCCAAATTTAACTGCAATAAAGACATACGTTAGAGGGGTTTCATGGAAGCAAACCAAAATATCCTGTCAGTTTAGTCTGTTCTTTAACTTTGTCATTGTAAATGGTGGGAACATAACAGGCAAAAGCAAATACTAATTATATTTTAGGAAAAGAATAAATGCATTATCATATTAGCTATGGACTTGAACAAAAGGATAAGCTCTGAAAATCACATAAATGTGTGCTCTATCAGATTACTGATTATCTATTCAGAAATCCAAGATGTCTGAGATTCCAAACTGCTTTCCCTTGGGGTAGATGTAACCTACTAACACTAAGTTGCAACTTCAGCATCTAGCCTACGGGAACCACCGTCTTTTCTGTTTTTTCTGGCCCTCCTGGAGATGAGTCTCATTCGCTGCCGGACCCTTGTATTGGTCTGACATTGGAGCTGAATGTTAACAGAGGCTGTGTGAAGGTGGCCAATGGTTGCTGACCCTTGCTTTGATTGTCCTGACTGTCAGAGCAGTGCAGAACTGTAGAGGTATCTGATGTTCTTGATCATGTAGCCAGTCCTTCAATTATGATGCAGATATTTGCATTTTTAATAAGATTTTTCTTCCTTCTATCCCAATGTCTTATATTTTGATCCTCTACTAAGACTTAATCCTGTGAATTCTGTCAATTTCTTTGAAAAATATTGCAATGTCACAGTTAGTTTTTATTTACTTGATTGCAGGCTAGATGGGAGAGGAGAACAAAGCCCTTATTTAAATGCAAATAGTTTTAATAATTAGCAAGCAAATTAATTCATCATGAAAAGTCTGTGAAAGGCACATGGATTCCTGTTTGTCTATTTGAAAGCTCTCCTGTTGTGAAGGGTAATTAAAGATGAGAGCTGCACTATTTTCCTCACGGTGGCTCACTGTGGTTTGTTAGTTAAACAAGGGCATATCTGGGTTTAAAAACAGAAGAAACAATCCTGAGTTTCTCAGGGGAAAGAATATGTGAAGTTCCATACTTATTTGCTCATGACAGTGTATGTTGATTTTTTTAATGATTATGAAGCCCACCATGATTTGGGATACTTTTATGGCTCGAGTTATGTGACTGCGCCAGATGGCAGTCGAACACCTGGTCTGTCACGCACACAGGATGGGCTGTTGGTAGCTGACATGGATCTAAACCTTTGCAGGCAAGTCAGTGACAAATGGAATTTTAAGGTAAGCCCTTATTCTCTTTAAAAGAAGCAAAAACCAAAAAATCCTGGCCAGTTCTCTAAGAACCGTGTGCTAACTTTTATATGACATTGAATGGGCCTTACACATTAGTGTCTCTGCTAAAAAATGAAATCTTCTAGCCTGTACAATTATAAAGAACATTAAGTGGGGGAGTGCCGACTTCCTGAGCCTGGACCTAGGGAATCTATTAATCTCTGAAGCCTCTCACACTGTTTCACTTTGGCAGTGAATTAAGCTAAACAGAATTTAGGCCGACTCATCTGACCTGGGCTAGACATGGCTTGTTTTTGCTGTGCAGACATATCCAGAGACTCCTCATATGGTCATGCCTTAGTTTTAGTCTTCAGAACTGCTATAGGTCTGGAATTTCAGTCAACCTTTTCTCCCAAACCAACATGCACTGTTGTTCTGGCAACAAGTAGGATAAACCTCCTGGCTAATGACCTTTACAATCTGTCATCCTCCTCCTGCTTGAGTTTTTCAGTGATACTGTAGTCTAATGTAGTCTAATGTTTAAAATCAGATATGGTAACAAAAAATGTTAGGTCTTGATCTGTACAAAAACATAGCCAGTTTTGCGCCTTGCATTTTGCTCTTGCATATGTTTGTGCCAGTTATGGTCTTATGTGTTCTGTGACTCACTGGACCTCACTTCTTGGTGTCTGTGGCATTTTGCATTGTCAATCAAATGAGGAGTCATTTCAACAGAATGTAGATCTGCCTTATCAGAGAATAAATAAGGCCTCCACTCTAGCAGCACATTTTAGATGCATTCAAATATGTATATTTTTATTACATATGAAAGTGAGTAGTACAATCAGTATGATATCCCTTGTGCTGTTTTTCATATTTGGTTGTTTATTTTTATGCTGCCCCCAAGTTTTCTATTTCTAATATGCTGCAGTTTTGGATTGACAATGCACACCAGCATTGCTGGAGGTTTTGGCAACTGTGTAAAGGACAGCTGGGGCTTTCTGAAAACCAGAAAGAAGTAGGGATCAGTTTAATTTTTGTCATTTAATAGAGATACATATCCATTTTTCCATCTGTTTGTGGACAGGCAGAGGTAGTTTCACATTTGGGGGGGGTGGATATAACCTTCTTGTTTCCCACGCAACAATCCTTGATAGCAACTAGATATCCCCATAACCTGCTCAAGGATCTTCCACTGCATCCCAGCAACAGTAAATAAGGTCATTAACTGTATATTGCTGCTAAAATTTTCAACAGTGAAATAATTAACCATTATCCTCACTACATTTCAGAATTCACTCTATTGCTGTGAGAGGAGCAAGTTCATGGCCCTCAAAGCTAATGTTTCAGGCTGTTTACACATTCAGGAAGACAATAATTACAAAGTCACATTTAGCAAGTTTTCTTCACAAGTATAATAGCTAGAAATTTAGTGGAGTTTTGCTCTGAAAAATGACTGTAAAGAGAGCCACATGGGGTTTGTGTTTATATGGGTATCTTTCACACACACGCATAATAGTGTTCTCACTAACTACCAGCCCTGAAAATTCTGCCTGGGATTTGAAAGTCAAGATGGGTTCTTCTCTTACTGTGCATCATCCCCAGTGATCATGCTACCAGAATGGTAGGTGTATAAGTTCCTACATAGGTAAAGGTTCTGCACTCCAAATTTCCTCAGTGACACCTGTACAAATCCTTTGAAGGCAGGGGATTTTCAGGTGTTATTTGGGGCACCACCTGTGTGGTTCTATTGCCTTAATTTGATATACATTGATGTAACTGGAATTGAGTATGCATCAGGCCTTAACAAATCTATGTTTCTGGTCACCATGGTGACCATCTTTAGTAGCCTGTCACCTAGCTCCACTGCAGAAATTTAATGGAGGAGTTCCCCTGGCGACCAAAAGTAAAATTACTGGCGCCTTGCTATGAGCCAATTTTGTCCACTCCTGGTATACATAGATATAATTCTGTCAGTGCATTGCATAGAGACTACAGCTCTCACAGTCACCTGTGTTAGTCTGCAAAGATAACACTGGTAAAAAACTGTAAGAATTTATTTTTATCACTAGTCAGCAGATGTGACTCTAAACACACATGTGCTGAGCAAGAAGGTGCCAACATTGCATAGTCAATTTTTAGCATAGAAATCCATTTGTCATGTTTTTTTTAAATGAGAACTTAGCTTTTGCATTAGACTGTTTGTGCCAGGACACTGGGAATTTTTGAAGATTTATGGAATTAAGACCTTACTATTTTGGATAGTTGATGTTCCTTTTTAAAAAAAAGTAATGTAAATCAGTATTTTCTATTGAAATTCCTTCAACTATAATGATTCTTGACAGTGGCGTGGAGGAGCACTAACCCTAATGGAAAGTTACCGAAAGAGGCTACAGCTTTTCTTTTTTTTCCGATTTCTTTTGCAGATGACTGGTAGATACGAGATGTATGCAGAGGAACTCACAAAGGCTGTCCAGCCTAACTTCACACCCAATATTATTAAAGAATAACTCTGGCAGTGTCCTCTAGTAGGTGAGCTCTCACACCAACCTGACAGCATCTCCTTTAAAACCAAAAGCAATCTATGTATGTTAGTCTGCAAAATTCTCTGGTTGTCTTCTAGTTGGCACTGCAGCTGAAACTTGGCAAGTGCAGGTGGAGTGACTGCCAGGCAAAAGTTACTGTAAAGCTTTATAAAGCAGAGATATAGTTAACCTACTTTACTGCAAAGTGATAAACAAATGATAGGGGGTTGGGTCAGAACTCACCTGATCAGATTTAGCTTAAATTCTGAAATGTGCGTTAAACTGGGTATAAATGTCAATACTTACAGGCTTTGTCTGGGACCTTCTGTCACCGGTAGTCTCTCTTTCTTTCCATAATTTGTCGTAGCCTTCTGTTAGCCTGAGATGGGGTGGATGCTGAATCTGTAATATGGTTCAAAAGTATCAGGAACCACAAGCATTGACTCTTCGGTATTTCCCGAAAGGAAAAGCTAGGTTAGGAATGACTCTATTTCTCTTCTTTTCCCGTCATTTCACCTGATAACTTTACACTGTCACAAGCTGATGAAAGCCCATGCTGTCACACAGAGATGTGATTTGTAAAATCATGTTTATAAAAAAAGCCCCAAATGGCTCTAATTAAAAGGACCTTCAGCTATTCTTGTAGCTGTTTCCACTGCTTCATATTAACACAGCTTCCGGGTGATTGAAGTTACAGTTCATGTTGATTTGTGTGAGGGTTGTGCTGGGACAGCTGTGTGCATTTGTCCAGGCTGCCAATGAGAAAGTGCTGCACTGAGGAGCTCTGTGTGGGGGGGATTATTGTATTGCTGGTTGTACGGGGTTTCTGTTGTACTGGGAGACACGTTAATTTTTGTGGATCTGGCAGTCAGGTCAGGTGATCCACCATTTGTGCAGTTTCTTGCCTACAAGTGAAAGTGTTGTATGCAAATCAGTTGCAGGGTAATGCTGACTGGTTGTATTACCTCTGACATCACAATGATCTAGAACCCTTGGCATGGTATTGATCAGTGGTTCTCAGTGAGTGTGTCAGAGAGCCAGGGAAAAGGCTGGATTTGGCCTGGGGGAAGTGGGCTGGTGTGTCCTGTAGGATCACGATATGCCACCAAGTCTGTCACAACCCACAAAAGGTTGAGAACCACTGGTGTTGATGCATGCCTTACGATAGGTGTATGACACTTGGGCATAATGTATAAAGTTAAAATGGCTGAGAACTTAAAAATGGAATGGTAACAGACCATGAAACCCAGTGGTGATTGAACCTGAGATTATAAACAAACAAAGCTCTTAGCCAAGTTTGGACCAGTTTCTGTTGCTTCAGGGTGCCATTCTTGCTGATTATATAGATGTTGCCACACTATTTACATCAGGGGTATCAAGCTCCCTTGCTATGGCGGGCCAGATTTTACTTAAATGTACTTCAAGTGGGCCGTACATACCATAGAACAAAATTCTACAGCACTCTTATGGCAGGTGCTGTGCAGGGCCAGCCCAACCATATAGGTGAACTAGGTGGTCGCCCAGGGTGCCAGTCTTTAAGGGGCTCCAAATTAAATGGAAGTGATTTTTTTTCTCTATTTAAAAACCATGTGAAGGGGGCACCAAAGTCATAGCTGGGCTGGCCCTAGTGCTGCACTCCATGATCCCACTCTCTCTGTTAGGGAAAGTGTGTGGTCTCACGGAGCGCAGTCTCGTATACCCAGCCCTCGGGGATGTCACAAGACCTGACACTCGTGGCATTGCAGAGCTCTGAGTATACAAGACCCCCCCCCCTCGTGGGAGAGCATGTGGTCCCGCCGAGTGCAGTCATGGACCAGATTGAAGAGGTTCGCGAGCCACATTTGGGCCGCATGTTTGACACCCCTGATTTACGTATTTCAGTGGCATGGTACCTCTTAGGTTATTTATCTTGCTGGGGAGACAGTGCCCATAGCATTGCTATTCCACCATCTAACTTCTTAGAGCAGTGGTGCACCATCTATAGCGTATGGCCCATATACGACCCACCAGAGCATTTCCTAAGGCCCACCAAGGGAGTGGAGTTGTCGGCCCTGGCCGGCAGGACTCCTACATCAGCTGAAATTTATTAAAATATGTAGCCTCTGTGTGGTCCGTACAAGGTTTGTGAGACCCTTCTGTGTAATAAGACGGGTCACCAATGCCTTAGAGAATTGGTAGAACTAAATGTGTGGTTTAAGAAAATGAGCTGTATGTCCCATATGCTAGTTCTACAGGGGAAAATACAGAAGGAAAAGGTCTGGCCAAAGTTTTCAAAATTGAGTAGCTAAAGTTAGGTTATGTCCCCATTTTGGTGCCCAAATAGAAATTTAAGAGTCTAATTTTTGGCATCCATTTTTAAAAGTCTTGGTCTCGGTCTTGTGAAGAAAGATTTAAAATTAAATATGTATAATTTGGCTTGGCGAAGATGAAAAGAGTCTGGGGGCTTTGAATGATAAGGAATTGTGTAAAGGGTGGAATAAAAATGATAAATGGATTTGTTTGTAAAATTCCCAGTAAAAAAACATCTAAGGGTAGAATTTTCTTAAGAGGCTTGGTGGAAGTTCCTTTGTTTGGGACCTTTATAACATGTTACCAGTAGAGGGCAGCACTGATTACTGTGTAGACTTTTTCTCAGTTAAAACCAAATGTGATTAGCAATGCTAGAGTAACCCCATTGAAATCCAAAGCATTATTCTGTTTTATATGGATATACCGTAGTTTGAGTTCAGATTGTGGCCCGTAATATCCAATTTGTATCTTAATGCTCTGAAACTTAAAACATCTCCAGCAGAATTAAATGCTACACATTCTATTAGGGGTTTGATCTAAAATCCATGAAGCTATTATGAACGTTGCTTTCTTAGAGCATTGATTAGTTTGGTCATGAAGGACAGACAGCTTTGTAGTGAGCCATCTTTCTAAATTCCAGCAAGCAAAAAAAGGATCCTAACAGTGTTTAGTACTTTGTAATGGAATGTATTATCATTGCAGGCTTACACAGCACATCAGGATTTTGTTTTTATTTTCCTGTAGCCAGTTTTTAAATACAGGAAACTAAAGCCTCTAAGGTCAAACTGCATTAAGTTAGAAAAAAAATTAAGAAGGCTACCTAGGAAGTTTTTTTCTGTAGTACAAGCTATTAGTTCTCAACTGTCAGTCCAGGGACTGTCCTACCTGAAAAAAGCAGTCCACTGGTATAACAAATGATGGTGAAATTCATTCACTATCACATGCCGGGGCAGACCATGTGATGTGAGTAGGAAGGAGGTTAGTAGAAAGAAATGTAATATTTTTAAGCTCTGTTAGTGCTCTGTCTGCTCTTTTTAGTTTCCAGTCTCATCTCAACCTTATGCTTCCTGCAAGCTGCATGAGAAAGCAGAGTCCCAGCTGTCTGCCCCCAAACCCCCCAATAAATAAATAAATTTTAAATAGCCAGAAACATTGTAAGCAGCAGGACTGGTACAAGGGGCATTTCTACCTCTTTTATTATCTCTCTAGCACACCGTGCCAGATTGAGATTTGGCCATATTTTTTACACAATTTAACTCTAGACTCTGGGATTAAATCACTTTCCTTCTGTTGCTTTGTATTATAAAGCATTTAATACAGCCCACCTAGAACCAGATACTATCCTCCAAACTGGACATGACCTACTAGTTGGGAACCATTGGTGCAGATAAGGCCTCTGCATTGATCCCATGTATACGCTAACGAAGGAAACCATTGCAAGGACACTTGACAGGGGGTTTTAGTTTATCACATAGTTTGAGCTTGTAGCAGTTTGGCACACATACCTCCCCCATATCGCATTGGGTACTCCTATAGTGCCCAGTAATGGTGCTAGAGGCACAGAAGTTTTAAGGAATCTCCAACACCCCAGCACTGTGCGATGGAATTAGAAGGAGCAGCTGAATTGGTACAACAGTTGTAACTCTTGTTGCTTCTTTCAAACAATGCAGAGAAACTGAGGTAGATTGCACTAGTGTTGAGCTAAAGACCTCAACTGGAGTTGCACTCAGCGAGGATACCCAATGGTTGTGTGATGGCTCTGCGAAATGTTTTGAGCTTGGAATGTAACCAGTTTTGTTTCCCTTATAGTCTGATGCAGTGGTGTATAAAAGCCATATAACCCTAAATCCCAATGCAAGCATACTCACAGTTTAAGTACCGGTAACTATTTTATCTCCTAAGCATTTTGAAATGGCAGTTTCCATGAATTGTGTCATAACGCTTCTTGTAAAGATCTTCACAAATTTTTCATAATAGACTGGTTGACAAATACAGCTGCTAAATTATGCTATAGGGTTAACAATTTAAAACCTTTATTAAGAATAACTCATTTCCAGACAAAATATATTCATGTATAAAATTTTCTCTGCATGTAAAATATCCTTTTCTTTGCTGTGGACAATATGAATAAAACAAAGTATTATACAGAAACATTCTTAGGGTGAACTTTTAGATAAGCAAGCTTTGAACAGAAAAAAGACTAACATCCTGAACTTTTTCCCAATTAATTTCTTAATCTATAGTTTGTCTCGTGTCTACTCGTTATTTACTCACATAGGCCCTTCTCTTCCCTGTAAGCTCATCTTCCATGTCAGCTTGCACTTGTTTTCCCTGGCTGTAGGAGATCGTATTGCAGTGAGGGTTCTTCTGTTTTCGTCTTTGTCACTTAATCAGCTGTAATTTAATCTTTTTAAATTCCATTGAACTGTTTAAACCCCAGCCACCCAAATACTTATTAATGCTATAGCAATAAAAAACACCTACATGTATGCTTCCACCCCTTACATTAGATATTTTCACAGTGAGGGAAGATTCCATTTTGCCTTTGTAATGATACATGCACAGTCTAATACCTTGCCCTCAGGTGGTTCAAGATCAGGATCTGAATACCAGAACCAAATACACCCCAGCTCAAACTGGCTGCATGGTAACAAATTATTACTCTTCACCCTTCTCTAAGAATGATTTTCATTAGGTTAAACAAGCCCAGTTCAGAAAATAAATTCCATAGTGACTAAACGATTTTGGAGGAGTTAGATGATGGAAAAAAGTATAGATTAAAGATTACAGATACTGTCTGAGTCTGTAGTTAGTTTACAGACTTATTAGTAACATAGTTAAAAATCTTCCACCCAGGAGCATCACACATTGGACATAAAATTCTCTAAATCAGCAGCCGACATACAGCTTGTTCAGTTTTGTGGGCATTATAAGGCAAAATCTGGCTTTGGCCACAGGGCCCCTGCAGTGATGATCCTAATGGTGCTGCTGATGCTTCTGTTTTGTCAGCCAACTTGAATCCTAATTTCCAGTCATCTTCACATGCAGCAGGTGCCTCAGTGCATCCCAGCCACACCAGCTGCAACTGGAGATCTGATTGAAAACATGTTTCCAGCACTTCATTGTTCAGGTTTTGCTTTTCTACTCACCTGCCACTGTATTTCAGGCTCTGCAGAAAGATGTACTCTCGATGTTATTGAACAGTCTGTCAAGTACTTTGTGGGTATTCTGCAATGTTTGCAAGCCTCCTAGATTAGATAACATTTTCCTTCCAACTTCTTTTAGCATGTTTTTTAACACTGAGTGCCTATACACTGTTTCCACCAGACAGGGTGCCTTTTATTTACTATCTACACCATCAAGGATTACAGCTTTAGGAAATGGATTTAAGATGTACCTAGCTGACCAAACAAATATTATAGAGCTCAAATCAATAGCAACTATTTTTTTCTTGTTTTTAAAATCATTTGGAGGTGTTATAATTTTAGAGTAGATTAGATTTTGGGCCCAAAGTATGTACCAGTGTGTCTTTAAGTCAATTGTACATTATCTGAATACTCCGCTGAGAAAGCTAAGTATAAAACAAAGAACATATATATTATAAAGTCATAATGCTGAATTTAAAGAGGCAGCAAGACTGAGTCAGAATTTGTGGGAAATGTAAGGATAAAGCTAAATTTGGTGGTTATGCTTAAATGCTTCTCTACCAGGCAGGTGATCCCAGCTGCACACAATATGCTGCAGTCTTACAGGTTAGCTAAAAACAGCAGAATGCAGTGAGGCTGCTTCAGTTTGCTGCAAAATACAGCTAGAGTGTGAGAAGAGGTAAAAAGCCTGGGCTCCTGCTGTAATCTCTTTGGATTTAGCCAAGAGACATCTCTTCTCCTTAGCTTCTCACTTAGAAGCAGAGTTCTGAGTCAGGCTACGGGCTGTATCTATTTCTGGGAAGTCCCTCAATGAATCTCAACAACATTTAGTCTCCAATTACAAAATGTATTCTCTCCCCTGCCAGACATTTAAAACAACCCCCTGCACACCAGGCATTATCTCTCCATGCGTGGGTGGTTACTTACTGCATTTCCTTAATCGACAGTATAAAAATCATACAGAGGTTTGATCCCTGGACACTGCAGAAGGGGGGAAGGTATAGTGAATAGAAAGATGTTCCCAAGTCTTTGCACAGAGACGTAATTCTCAGGCCCAAATAAAATGTCACCAGTTAGCCTTTTGGGGCAATGCAGAACTTTGGTGAAGCCATTCCTAGGGAAGTTTTTGACAGTGGGTGCTTACTAGTGGGAAGGAGTAGCCCTTAGTAGGAAGACTGCAAACTCCGCCCCTCAGTACAGATGGGGAGAGCAGTCAAGCTGGGTTTACACATGAAGCTTGCTTCAGTAAATGGTATTTCATTTCTATTACGCAGGCAATGCTGATAGGATCTGCCACACCATGTCAACAGCTGACAGATAATTTTCTTCCTTGAAAAAAATAATCATGGGCCAGGTTAATCATTTATCCTATCTACACCCTTCTGGCCATTAAATAACTAAAGCTAGGGTGAAGATCAGTTCTGCATTTTCAAGGCAACCAACATGTAGTTTCTCTTTTTCCTTTCTTGCTTTTTATAACTGAACCTGTGCACAAGTTCCCAAGTGAAGATTTAAATTCATATACTTGGTGTGTTTTATTTGAAGTCTTTTATTCAGAAACAAGCTCATGGCCAATGGCAAGAGTCTGATTCTCGTGGGATTGCATTTTAAAATGGCTCTCAACTGTGCAATGTTAAAATTAAAATGTGTGTTATATATATTGCAACATCAGATATTTCATCATCAGGAATAAAAAGATGAAGACAGCACTGCAATATATCTGTATGAATGTCTGCAAAACATCCCTTCTTTAAGGTCCCACTGCAATTCAGGAGCTAAATCTCTGCAGTAAGAGTCCTGAGACAAGCAGCCAGCTGCCATGCAGGCACTAGGCAGACTGTGCCAGAAGCGACAAGAGGAGCAAGCTTGGATGTCAGCTGTCCGTGTAGACAAACAGGATATCCTCATCTGTGCCATAACTTGTCCTGGCTTCATCAAAGTTACTGATGCTGGTGCTGCATGTTCCTGTGGGGCAGGAGCAGAGTGTTAGTCAAGCCGAGTCAGGGGAAGAGTTTGCTCATGAACAGCTCAACTTGGCTTCGGGTAAAATGAGAACGAGACCTCCTGGGTTTGAGCCTATAGCTGTTATTCACATGACTAGTTCTGCTGCTGTCAAAGGGAATGCTTATTTGCCTAATAGCTGCAGAAGTGGGCTCTGTATAATTACATGCCATGTTGTTCATGCTGCAAGATACCAAACACATGTACAGTTTAGTTCTCCTAGCTATGTCCCTTTGAATACTCATCAGGCTTCTGTAGCCAGAGGTATGGAGGCCATAGAAAAACCTATTAGGTATATTTCCAATGCATCATTTGAATCACAGCACAGAAAAGAATGAAATCACTGAATGCTGAAGAACAATGATTTGCCAATCAGTGGGTGCTGCCAATTACCATGGAAACTCCAGCTGGCTCTGCATCATGCCAGTAATGAGGTGGAGAATTTACACAGAATGAAGTAAGGTTCAGCTACTCACGGTCAGCATAGGCAGGATTGTTGTAGTAGATACTCCCTGAGGCTTTGTTGTAGCCACACAACACAATAAAATGGCCCTGGTAGTCAGGATTCCTGCAGAAGCACTTCTGGCCAATAGGGAGGAAGCAGCAATATTTGACAGGACTTGAGCAAAGGTCACACAGTAACAAGACTGCATTCACTAGAACAATGGCTACATGACCTTGGGACAGGTGCTCCTGAATGTCCTGGACAGTCACTGTGCTGCAAAGGAAAATTCAGACATTCACAAAGAAGCCCAAGAAAGGTGTCTGTATTCACTGGATTGGGCTCTCCCGGTTACGTGAGTGTGACTAATAGCCATCTCTTTTATGTGACCAGTATGATTATGCATCTTTGTAATTGTTGAGGGCTCTCCTGCAGCCGGGGACAGTAGTTATTCCATTCAAGCCAATTTCTGCCCTCACTGCCATTCTGGCTGAAGTTTTATAAAGCATTCATTAAAATGAATGGAATCTCAAGATAAAACCAGATCCCTGGAGGAGCACCATGTTTGTCAGAAGTATCTGATAATCATTCAACATGAGGGAGATTAGTTTATTTATGGAACAGTTAGGAATATTATAGAATGGTACAGTCTCCCATCCCACCCTCCCCGAAGCCCAAATGTATCTTGTCTCTGAGGTCCCAAGTTTTTCTCAGCTGACGGACTGGATTGCACAAGATGCTCAATCATGATCTCGGCATCCTAAGATACCTTTGTCAGGTAAGAATGCAGTTTCCCAATTATAAAGTTGCAGTGTCTGGCTCTGTATTCTTACCAAGATAGTTGTTCTTATTATTATGCCCAATTTAGAGCATGAAAATCACCAAGCCCACCTGGTAATGTCATTTGTTTGCGCTGAAGCGCTTCATTCAGAGACACAGACAGATGGTGTGGTCCATGACAGTCCGCACTCATCCCCTGGATCAAATCCAAACATTCAGGCTCTGGTGCTGTGCTCACAGAACTGATGTGTCTCAATCTTTTCCAGCATTGCTCTTCCCCTTTGACTTCTCAATCCTAGTATTGCACAAGTGCACATACTTTTCTCCCCATCTTTGATGTGAGCCAAATATTAAATCTTTGTTATTGTACTAAATATGACTTAGTTTTTTCCTGCCACCATCTCCTCCCAGGCTGCAGTCGTAGGTGGATAGTGCTGCCATGCAAACTTTGAATACATTAACAAGATACTAAAGATTATAGCAAATGCAGGTTTTAAAAGCACGATAAGACAATTGTTTTCAGGTACAAATATTACCTTCCCTTTTTTTTGCTACCACTCACCCACTCTATTAACCAATATACAAAGTCAAATACACCCTGAGGCCTGGTCTACACTGAGAGGTTAGGTCGATGTAACGCTCCTTACTTCGACCTCCTACAGCCTGGGTACACACTCAGGTTGCTGGAAGGTCGAATAAAGGGAGGTTACAAGTCGACCTTGTAACTCCACCCCTCCGAGAGATGTAGGGTTAAAGGCAAATTTAATAAATTGCCTTAACCCCAGTGTAGACCTTAACCTCCAGCTGGGGGCTTGCCAGCCCCAGCTCCCGCAGCCCCACAGCTGGGGCTGCTGCCGGCTCCCGGAGCCCTGGGGCTGGAGCTGCTGGTTCGGCAGCCCCAGGGCTCCAGGAGCCGGCGGTAGCCCCGGCCCATTGTCTACCCTGGAGGCCAGAAGAAGCCGGAGCAAGAGTGTCCTGTGAACGCTCCTCTGGTTTTATTATGTCGATGGATTAACATCGACTTTAGATGGCGCCCCAGCGTAGACATGGCCTTAGTGGAAGTGAATGCCCTCTTGACTTCCGTTTACACCCATTAACTATCAGATTGAATATGACCTAGAGTCTTTTCACAATTTCACGGTCAGCAACAGGGTTTTAAGTCATATGTATGATTTTTCTCTCTCCCATGTTTGAGAAGCTCTCTGGGAAGGTTCCTCCTATGATGTCATCCTTCTTCTGGGAAACACTGTCATTTATAGGATTTCCAATGGATTAATTTAGAAGATCTCCAATGAAGCAAAAGCACACCTGCCTGATTTTGGTTTATTTCTCTGTCTAAGCACAGAGCACAGCTTTGGGAACAATGGGTTTTGTGCTACTGCATTCACTTCAGCCCTGATGGCAACTTTATTTAAGAAAAGCTAGTCAGAAGGTAGAACATATTCCCCACTATTTAATCATAAAGACAGACCAATTTTTTGGCCTAAATAAATAGGTGGTGTGCCATCAGCAAATCCAAAATACTGTTTTTCTCCTTTCAGGGGTGCTCTTTTCTGCTCTTCTTCCCAGTCACCACTTTGCTTCCTCCATCTGTCTCAAAGGAAGGAGTGGGTACAGTGAAAAAACAGCATGGGGAAATAAAGAGAAGTGGAGCCTGACTAACACAGCACAGTCAGAAGTAACTCAATGGAGTTACACAAGTGTGAAAGGAGAACCAGGCCCCTAACATCTCCGGAGGGAAAAGGCGATGAAATGACAAACTCACCATTTCTCTACCAGCACCTTGCTGGCTTTGGCTTGTGCGAACAGCTGGTTCACTCTGTTCTCTTCTGTGTCAAAGTGTTTCCTGTAGAATGACTGAGGGGGGAAAAGAATAATTTATGAACAATTCATGAGAATGAAATGCCACCTAGTAAAATGATTCTACAGTTAAAAAACCTGTTAGAGAAGAACTGGGAGGTTTAGGGGATTGATAATGGTTTACGGTGTCAATCTCCCTCAGGTGACTGGAAACAGGATAAGAACTCTAGGTCGTCAGTTCAAATTCAGTCCAAGTCAGAAGTTATTACAATTTCCATCTGATGGCTACTCAGCTGCCTATTTGAAATGAATCTGGTGGTATCAATCTAATTCCTAGACTGCAGGACTCCACGGAAGAAAAACAGTAACCACTACTGCCATGAACTGGCCCTTTCGTTGGCAATATCAACAGAGGCCAAGGATTGAATGGACATGGAGACTGAATTCCCCTCTCACCTCTAGAGGTGGTTCCTCCAGGTCAGGGTTGAGGCACGTTGGCGGGGGAAGTGTAGTGGAAGCTAGCACTGCTGCTGCCCAGGCTGTACCTGTTCTGTAGATAAATAGAGGGCTTCAGTCTCCGAGGATGGTAAATAGGCTGGAACCTTTCATGAAAACTGAAGTCAGACTATTTTTTAAAATGCATATCATGGAATCAAAGCTGGAAGATATCTGGGACCACATCTAACTCTGGTTTGGAATTGTTTCATGGACAGTTTGGCAGGAGGCAAACCTTGCTTACAGGAACTGTACTTAACCGCATCAATAACACGGCTCCACCAGCATGGCCCTGATGGATCGTTATTAAAAGTGCCTGATATTTCCCCATGAACAAAGATGTTCACCTGATTTTTGTAGCCCTTGTCCACTCCAAGTGTCTGCGTGCAGAACCTATGCTTAACACCGAAGTGCCGCATTAGGTAGGCCAAGTCAATGGTCCAGATACTCTTTGTTAATCGAAGTTCCCGGATGGCTTTCTGAAATTCATCATCATTCAAACGATTCAGGTACCTGGAATATTAGAGGAAGGAGGGGAAGTACAGACATTAGGAGAATGTCTCTCTTAGTTCAAAGCCTCTTAATATCACAAAAGGGAAAACCTGAAACAATAGGGTTTGGTTGAGAAACAACCAAAATACAACCCGCAAAGATCATAGCAAGGGAAAAGGGGAAGGGAGCATTTCATTGAATTTATCACAGGGGATTATCTCCTTTATGGAAATGTAGTGGTGTCTTTAATTCTTTTAAAGTAGTAAAGGCATACAGAATGCTGTACATGAAGTGAACTGCTCTGAACAAATAATGAAGCACTATCCTGAAGAGTTTACAATCTAAGTGCACAAATTCAACAGAGCAAACACAGGAAAGGGTATGAAAACTACGATAGCTGGATTGATCTGTGGAATAGGTAAAGGAGTCTTTTGAAGGAGAAAAGGAACTTGGTAAATATTTAAAAGAATGTTTGCCTCAGGTATTGAAGGAGGTGTGAATGAAACAGTTGAGAAGCTTGGGTAAGGCGGAAGGTGATATAGGAGGGCAGAGATTTATTCGGGAGAAAGATATGGAGAGCTCTGGAAATGAGGACAAATGAATTTCATGCAGGTAAAAAAGGAAGAGGAAGCCATTGAAATTCAAGAGGGAGAGAAACAAGGTCTGATTGGTAGGGTAAGAAGATCTATCTTGGCAGCTGAGGTTTGGAACAAAGTGAAAAGGAAAAGAGGTGAGGGGGACAGAAAGGCTAGAGGCAGGGGTTACAGTAGTCAAGATGGGAAATTACCAGCGCACGGACTAACGTCTTGGCAGAAGGGATGGAGAGAAATGAAAATCTTCTGCTTCATATCTACTAAGTGGACATCTAAATAGGTATTTCACTCTCCTGCACCTAAGCTCGTGTTCCTCTGTGGAAGGAAAGACTAGTTCAGCAGGACAACTAGTAGCTTAAAGAACATGGGCAATACAGAGCATAGCCTTGAAACTCATATATTCCTGAAATGGAAAACATCCCACAGAATGGATGCCCAAAGGGAAGGGACAGTGGCATGTTACTAACTCTTATAAATAGAGAAGAAAAAACCTGCTAGTAATTTGAAGACACATCAAAAGGAATTCAAGGGAATTGTGATAAGTAAGAGCCCATTCTCTCAGACAAAACATGCTAATATGCAGAGATAACATCCTCTTGGATTAAACATGCTAACTGGCAAAGTTCTTAATCTATATTCATTAGATACTTTACATATATAAAAAAAATGGTTAATTATCCCTGATCTGTGTTTTCCTCCTGCCGGAATACTTGTGCTTTGCCCAGTGAGAGAGCAACAATCCTCAGCAAGGCACTGAGGAAAGTCTGGTCTGATAAAGACCTGAGGTTAGTCACAGCTGCCCCACCCAACTTTTCTCCTTTGATGCTGGAGGCTAGTCTTAGGAAGGGTCTCACAGGGGGTAACATGCCCTACTCCCCATGCCCAAAACCCACACCTTCAAAACAAAATCAGTTACTTACTGCAGTACCATCCTGGAGCAGGCTAACCCACAGTCCCAATGGTACAATTGTTGAATAACTGGCACTTGCAACTGGATATAGTCAGCTGTGGTGAAGACAACACATCATTAGAAGAGCAGGATAAGTCAGTTAATCCAAATGTGTGTACCCTTCCACACATTATTATTCTAAATGCTTCTGCTACCACACATAGGCCACGTCTTCATTGATGGTGACAAATTTGCCACCAACAGATCGATCTTTCTGGATCGACTTTGTGGTCAGTTAAGACCACTAAGTCGATCCGAAGATCAACTTAATAACACCACCCCCTCTAGTGACATAGCGCTGTGTCACCGGGAACGCATTTCCCATAGGCACAGCACAGTGAAGATGCCATGCTGAAGGGGAGGTAGGAAGTTGATGGGAGTTACGCAAGCTACACAAAGTAGCTTGTGCAACTCTAGTTGACTGCTGCCAGATTTTGCTGCCAGTGTAGACCTGGCCTCAGTACTGTACTGGGGCACTTTAGAGACACTTTTTATTGTGCCCCATTAGCAGGTTATGCATCGCGGCATAAATTAAATTTGTTGGGTTTTTTTAAAAAAAGATAATTTGCCAAACTGCAAAGGTAAGTTAACCATCAAGTGTCTGTTTTAACCTGATGCTCCCTCTTTGCTTCAGGTCTGACCAATTCTGCAACAAATTCATCCTTCTCTTCCTCTCTAATGTCCTTTAGTTCTTTTTGGTCAGATCCACCAATTCCAGGTCAGGGCTTTTGTCTGATCATGAAGCGGTAATCACATCCTAAGAGACGTACCAGGGAAGCAACAGATTTTTACCTTTTATTAGGATGTGTCCAAAACCAAGTCTCTGGGTTTAAACATTTTGTGACTGCAGCAACCTTCTGTGCAGCCTGAGTCTCAAAGATGTACCTACAGTCAGTGTATTCACCCAGGAACAAACAACAAAGCATATTGAGCCACAATTGAGCTAATTGAGCCTGTGATAACACAGGAGCAATGGAAGGACTTGCTTCCTCAAGAACATTACACACTGCACTAGCAAAACTGAGATGTTAATGCAATGTAAGTGTCTTCATAGTCAGTGTAAAGACAGTGATTAAGTGTGTTCAGCATCTTGTGAGCTAGTCACGATCAACTTCAACTCCTCAAGGTTGTATTCTGACTTGATGTTCTGTCTTTTTAGGGAAGATAAACCTAAAGTGCTTATAGCAAAACCAGGCTGACATGGATTTTGTAGCCTCCTTCCAAAATTTCTCACGTTCCTCTGTATTCCACTCTTCTCAGTCTCTTTAGTTAGTCTATGTCTGGCCAGTACAGATCAATGTACTAACTCATTATACTAAATGAAATGCTAATCTTCAAAGTCTTCTCACATTAGGTATTATAAATCACTTGTCACAGATTCCTGTTTATGGATTGTACTAATCTCATTTTCTGCTAGGGACTCTCCCCTATTACATCCCCAGAAGTACCCATTTTCTACATGACAATTCAAACAGTAATAACTGAAGCTTAATCTAGCAACTAATTTCCTTTGATTTATTGAGTTTGCAGTTATTCAGCCTTGCCTACACACCCTTTGCTGCTACAACTTCAGATTGCTTTTCAAGTTCCCTGTGTGATGATGATTGTCAGCAGTCCTGGGATAAATGAAGTGACAAAATATCCTCCAGCTGAACCGCATGATCATCTGCAGTTTGGCAAATACCCACTGTGACAATTTTACAAAAAAGTAGCCACTAATTTCAAATCCCTCAAATATCCTCATCAACATCGATCTTAGGCAAATATAATCAGAATCCCTGATCTGACAGACCTGGAAGTGCAGGGAAGATAAATCCTTGAGCAAACTGCCTGTAGCTGGCAAAGACATCATATTGTCCTGGAACAGTGGAGTCTTCCCAAACTGTACCCTAGTTCTACCATCCCTCCAACCTGATACAAATCCAGTCCTTGCACTCCTTTCTTTTCATTATACACTTAAAAGCCCAGAGTGTTCTGTTGGAAAATATCTACAGGAGTATATAAATTATACCCAAATCCTCATACTGAACTCAGTCCAATATGAAGAGCTTCAGCATGAGGTACTGATTATAAAAGACAGAACTGTGCCCAAGAAAGCAGAAATAGGCCACATCTCAGCAGTTTAATTCTGTCCCCCAAATAATTCAGTTACCTACAGGTGGGCAGACCTCTGCTAACTGTGCTCAGGAAAGCAGAAATAGGCTGCATCTCAGCAGTTTAATTCTGTCCCCCAAATCATTCAGTTATCTACAGGTGGGCAGACAGACCTCTGCTAACTGTGCTCAGGAAAGCAGAAATAGGCTGCATCTCGGTAGTTTAATTCTGTCCCCCAAATCATTCAGTTATCTACAGGTGAGCAGACCTCTGCACTGACAGACTCCCTCGTATTTCAAAATCCCATCTATCCTTTACTGCAGGATTGGGGCCTTAATATCCTTGGGATAACATCTCTTATCTGGACTAGTAATTTTTTTCTGGTACTTCCTCAGGCTTTAAAATATTGCTTGAGATGAACTATATGTTTGCACCAACTGCATTAGTGATCAATCACACTGTGCATAACAGCCCATGTGTGTAGTAGTTCAGGGAAGGGCTGTGGACCAGCCAGGGCCTGTGAATGCCTCAAACTTCTCATGAGAGTCAAGGTAGGTGATATCTTTTATTGGGACAATTTCTATGGGAGGAACTAAGGTACAAACTTTCAAGCTACATGGAGCTCTTCGGGTCTGAGGAAAGAAACGGATGTTGAGCCAAATACAAGGTGGGGCAGTTAGTCAAGCAGAAGGGGTAATTCATGTAGGAGGCAGTCGCTTGAAATGGAGTGGGCAATTGGGGGTTAGGTCGCTATGCATAAAGGGTCGGAAGGGGGCAATTAAGGGTAGCCGCCGGCAGCGTGATCTCATGACACCCAGGCAAGGCACGTACCCAAAGCAGGAGATCGGTGCCTGGCAAAAACATCTGCCTGCCCTGGACTGGGCGGAGGTTCAGATTAGAGGCAGCTCAGAGCAGGGTGTGGGGCGGCTGAGATCCCCGGCAGGGAGGGGGCCGTGGTTGGGTCAGCTGCCCGCTGCTCACGGGCGGTGCCCCAGGTGCCCAGGGCTTTCGGGGCGGGCGGGCTTGCCGGCCGGGCAGGGACGAGCCGGGGTGCCCTGGGGCGTAGCCCGGAGACAGCTGGGTTGCCGCGCGGTGCCCGCCCCGCCCGCCCCCGGGACACACTGACCTGCGGGCGGCTCCGCGGCCTCCTGGGGGCTTTTCATGGCGGCGGCGAGGCCGTTCACTCGGCAGCCGCCGGGCCTGGCCGTGGGGCTTGGTGGGGCCCCCTCATGTCTCGCAGCTGCGCTGCTCCGCCCGGCCCCGGCGCTGCTGCCTGGCGGCGGCTTCAGCCCGGAGTTGGAGCGGTGGCGCAGGGCGGGCGGGGCCGCTGATGCGGCGGGCGGGGCGGGGCCGGGCCGGGCCGGGCAGCAGGAGCTGAGCTGCGGACGGGGTGTGCGGCTCTGGCCGGGTCCAGCCCCCGAGAGGTGGAGGGAGCGCGGCCAGTGATGGGGAAACGAGAGGGGAGCTGGCGGGGCCGCGCTCAGGACGGCATTGCCCGGGCAGCGCCCCACGGGCAACGATCACTGCGGCCTCGCCCCCCGGCCCGGCCCGGCCCGGCCCCTCGCTCAGCAGCGCGCGTCCCCTGCCCAGGGCGGGGTGTTAGGGGGACACACAGGTCACCCCCGTCAGTATCGGAGGTGGGGTGCGCTAGTGACCCGCCCGGGGGATCCCCGCTCCCCCATTATTAATACAGGGCGGCGGAGCCACGCAAGGTTGAGGCGGCGGAACTGCCCGCAGGCGGAACCCTTGTTCCGGGCTGGTGTCCCTAGCCGGACCCGCGGCGCGCGGCACCTTCTCCTGCGGCCTGGTTGTGTCACAACCATAGAGTTGAAAGCAATGGGGCGCTCGGCCTCCTAGCGGGAGAATGCGCTCTGGGCAGTGACCGCGAGGACTTTCCGGATCCGGTGTGCGGTGCATGGTGGGATATCAGAGCGCTAAGGCTGAGCGGGACCACGCTGACCGAGACGTGCCGCGCGGAGCGTGAGTGGCGGGCGGGGGCCCCTCAGGGGAGGGCGCGTGTCCGGCGCTGGGCGAGAGGCCGAGGCCCATGGCGGCGGGGGGGGCTCTTAGCGGGCCCCCATCCCGACCGTTAGTCTCGGGTTCTTGTACGCGCCCTTCCCCCCCCGACCATCCCTTTGTCCCTCCCCAGGGCCCGGCCGCCCCCGGACCGCCCCACAGTGGCCCGGGGTCCCCCCCGTATCCCTTTTCTGCCAGCAGGCCTCGGGGGGTCGTGTCCCCTCTTCCACGAACAGAAATGGCGGGGGCCTGCTGACTTCCGTTCTGAGTGCCCCTCCCTTGGCAGTTGTCTCTGGGATGGTCTCGTCTCGGTCGGGCCGTGATTGGGGCAGCTTCTTCCTTGCCCCCGCTGCAGTAAATTATGATCGTGTTCTTTCCTAGTATTGAGCCGGGGTGTCAGGCTTGCTTCACATGTAGTTCCTTATCCGCTTGGCCTTGGCATTTGGATGGTGACTTGGGGTTGCTTGGTTGTTTTTACATCATGGTTTTTACCATCTTATACCATTGTCTCCTTCCAAAGGGGGAGCCGTGTTAGTCCACTTCAGCAAAACAAACAAGGAGTCCTGTGGCACTTTTAAAGACTAACGCTAAATAAGTTGTCTCTTTGGATGTCTGCTGCCTCTCTCATCAGCATTTTTCAGTTGAGAACAACTTTAGGCGCTCTATGTTGGGTCATTAGAGCAATAAGGCCAAACTGTTTTAGTTGGTACCTTTTTATTACTGCAGCCACTCACTGCACCTTCAATCTTATCCAATGTCATTATTCCTTAGGGCAGGTCTGTGTTGCACATTTACAGCGGCGCAGCTGCAATGTGTCTGGTGAAGATGCTATAAACTGATGGGAAAGAGTTCTCTCATCAGCTTAATAACTCTGCCTCCGTGAGAGGCAGTAGCTATGTTGGTGGGAAAAGGTCTTCCAGTGATGTAGTGCCATCTACACAAGGTAGGGGTTAAGGTCAGTATGTTACTCAGGGGTGTGGATTTTGCACCCTTGAGTGACATACTTACCTGGATATAACTATGTATTTTAGACCAAGCCGTAGTCTGTCTACCCTTGTTATGTTTGGGGTACAGTGCAGGCACCTTATTTAAAAAGCTTGCAGCTTTTTCTTTAGACAAATTGTCAATACCTGTATTTTGCAACCATAAAGTAACATGGGTAAAATGAGCATTGTTATATACGCGCGCACGCGCGCGCACACACCTCAGTGAATGTGCAGTAGTCTATCCATGGAGCATTTGTATTATATGTTTTGTTTTTTCTGGATCGACAGGAACACTCTCTTGCTTAGTTTATGGAGAAAGAATGAAGATTTTTGTCTGTCTGACTAGTCCTGCCCTTTTAAAATGTAATCTTTGACTTTTAATAAAGCATAAAAAGGGATAAAAGCAGTTTTAAACTTCAATTAAGTATAGAAAAATCCCACTTCATCTTCCCCCACCTGAATTTCCCACCACGTTTCTTTCTGTTTAATGACAAGAGCTCTAGTTAGAATTGGGAAGGGATGGAGTGAGAAGAGAAACCAAAACAGTGAAGTATAGCTACCAGATATGTCCTTTGCCGATTAGATTAGATAGGAATGGATTTTTTACATAGCTCAAAATGTGCCCTCTAAATGCATAATAAGAATTGCTTCCTAATAATTGTTTTTACTTACATGAGTATCTTCTTGAAGCCCGCAAACACATAAGTAAGGATTTGCAGCATCGGACCATAATGTACCTCAGTGGTCTTGACATATTTTAACGAGATGTTGGCTAACAATGTAATTCATTCTTCCTGGTTGCTTAGGTGTTTCTTTCCAATCTGACAACATGGGTCAGGTAATGTCTTCTGTTGTATCAACTTCTGTTAGAAAGGGAGACAACCCTGCAAGCTACACAGAGTTCTTTTTTATCAAGATATTACCTCTCCCTTTTTTGTCCTAGGTTTAGAGCTACTCTGTTGCAGAGATGTCCATTGGAGTGCCAATTAAAGTGCTGCATGAAGCAGAGGGCCACATCGTGACATGTGAGACCAATACAGGGGAAGTCTACCGTGGCAAACTTATTGAGGCTGAGGACAACATGAACTGCCAGGTATGTTTGGCTAAAGTGGTGTCTAGTGTGTTTTTGGAAATGTCCACATTTAGCTGCTTGCCAATTTTACTTAAATATTGACATTTTTATTTTGAGATAAAGAAAAATGACTTATCCTGCTTCATAGCTTTGCTAAAGTGAAATGGTCTCACCTGTGACATTCTAGAGAGGGGACAGCTTAAACGTTTTGGTTTATAGACAAGGGTTCCAACTCCTGTTGTAAAGGCTTGTGCATTTTTCAGAACTCCATTCTTTGAGTAGTTTGAGATAATGACATTTCAGCCGCTAGCTTGGATTCTATGTTGCTTTGTGCTCAGGATATGTTTTCTCCAAATCAGTGTTTTGGAAAGCTTTTTCCCAAATACTTTTTTTTTTTTAAAGCACAGGCAAAGCCAGATACTTGAGTAGGGTGTAATTCTGGTTGATGTTCTAAGACACGGGGTTCATGTTCAAATCACAAAGCATTCTTTTGTCTCATGAGAATGATTTTTGTTTGAATAAACTAATTTAATATATGTGATATCACAGAATGAAATGCATTTCCCCTTGTCAGTGAGTTCCTGTTTTATCGCTAATGTAAACAAACTCAGCTTACTTGGGTTAATGAGAACAACTTCAGGAATTCTAAAAATTCTGGAGTTTCTAAAAATACAACTCTGGAAGGGATTGAAATGGTCTATGAAATTCCCAGGGTTAGTAATATTCAAATAGCTTAAAAATCTTTGTCTCCCATAAATAACTGCAATTGACAATGGGAGTTTGAAAATTCTTGTAAGTTGACGCTTCGGCTTTGGTGCCGTAGTTAATATATCTTCTGGGTCCCAGCTGTGCATAGTCTCTGGCATTATTGTGCCTCGTGTACCCATCTGTGTGGCTTATTCTCTTCTCTTTTTTTCTATCTTGTGCCACCATTTTACTGACACATACCAGTCTAATTCTGCTAGGTACTTGTACGCTGATTTGCTCTTGTGTGCTAAATCTGATTTTTGCTGGCTACATTACTCTGACTAATAAACACTATATAGGCAAATAAAAGGCAAAACTTGCCTTTACGGCTGTGATATCTTCAGAAGAATCTTAGTGATCTTTTTTTGGAGTTTGTGTATTCTCGTAACTGGAACTCCATTTACAGTAGCCAGTCAACTTGTTGAAGCTTCTGAAAAATACCAGTCCATGTTAGCACAAAACAGATGAAAACGTCTCTCAGAAATTAATTTCAAAACAGCCCTTGAAAGGTGTTCTGTTAAATGCATATGTTTATGCCATTAATTGGCCGGACAGCTTTGCGTATTAGAAAGAAGACTTTTCTGAAACAATTCTGTAGCCAGAACAAACTGGAGCACCTCACTATTCACAAGGCCATTGTTGGCACTGATCAGTTTTATATCTTCCAGATGTCCAACATCACAGTGACATACCGGGATGGGCGAGTGGCGCAGCTGGAGCAGGTGTACATTAGGGGTAGCAAGATACGGTTCCTTATTTTACCAGATATGTTGAAAAACGCTCCTATGTTAAAGAGCATGAAGAATAAAAACCAGGGGTCTGGGGCTGGACGAGGCAAAGCAGCTATTCTTAAAGCCCAAGGTGGGTACATCTATATTTGGTCATCTTAAGTGTCCTCTTGATTTGTTATGAAACTGAAGTGGGTATCATTATGAAGAGTCCTATAATATTAAGAGTCTGGTTTATTACATCACTTAATATGAATATCATATCATAAGGAGTAAAGTTTGTTTGGCAGGTATTCTGAACCGAGAATTGAAGGATTGGACAGTATACTTAGATCTTATTGGCAAGCTCAAATTTCTAGTGCTTCAGAATGTTAAAAATGGTAACATTAGTTCAAAAATAACTAGACATTTAACTGCCTTGTAAAAATCTCAACTTGACCCTCCCATATATGTCGCAAGATTTTGCTGCTCCCTGAGTGTGAATGTACAGATTCTGAAGCAGCTCTTTGCATCACTTGAATCTTGCATGCCATGACCTTTCTCTAGGTCAGGGTTCGGCAACCTTTGCCGGCCCCTGTGTCAGCTCTGCCCACCGCCCACTCAGCAGGTGCCGGGGCGGAGCTAAAGGGGTCGGGGCCAGGGTTCAGGTGCCCTGCTGGCCAGGGCCTGGGCTGGCATTAGCCAGCGGGCTGCCTCTGGCTCCCGTCCGCACGGGCAATGTGGGGCTGATGACCCCTGTTGGCCCTGTCCCCTGCTGGACGGCGGGAGGGGAGCGGGTCGTGTCTTGTCGCCCCAGCCCACCCAGAGCTGCACTGCTGCCAGCAGGGCAGAGCCGGCCCTGGCCATGACCAGCAAGATGGCGAGTCGGCTCAGCCCATCCAGAGTCGCAGCTGCCGGCAGGAGCCGGGGCCAGGAACCAGAGGCCGGCAGCGGTGGCTCCAGCCAGGCCGAGCCTACCTGCCCTCTTGCTGGTCATGCCAGCAGCCGCGCAGCTCTGGGCGGGCCAGGGAGACGTGACACGACCCCCTCCCCTTCCCTCCTACCGTCCAGCAGGGGGTGGGGCCAGCAAGGGGCCTCAGCCGCTCACGGAAGCTGCTGGACGCACAGTTTGCTGGGCCAGCAGGAGAGCCTGAGTGGCGCTGCGTGCTGCTGAGGCTCGGCCTGCGTGTCAGCTCTGGCACGCGTGCTGGGGGTTGCCAACCCCTGCTCTAGGTTAATCAAATCTACTTCAGTTTTCACTGAAGAATTAATTTAAATATAAAAATGGCACTTAAATGAGCAAGGATTTGAACTTAAAACCCAGAAAAGTCTGGCTTCCTTTATCTTTGACTATGCCTAAATTATGTGGATTGCTGCATAATTGCAGAAATATTTTGGTGCTGCTATGCTTATATAGTTGGATGACTTTATAAGCAAAAACCTTTTCGGGGATTAAAATGTAGAACACTTTGAGATCTATTCAAGGGTGCCATGTAATCATGATAATGAAATGTTACTCAGAAGTGTGTCTGGCATGGCAGTGACTTCTTAATACAGATCTCCTTAGCTGCAGGTTTGTGCTGTTAAATGGAATGAACACCCAAGTTTAATTATGTTTTATTATTAATTCAATATGTTGCATTGTTTCATATTGCTACAAGCATATAATACTTTAGCTTCTGCTCCTCATGACAGAGCACTCTGAGAATTAGCAGTATATCACCTTCTGAACTGTAGAGGGCAACCTAGTTTTCACACTGCTAACCCAGCAAAAGAAGTTAGATGCTTTAGCGATTGGCACCACACTCAAATACTTTTGATACTGCTCTTGTAGATTCTATGGACATGCAGTTATGTCAGATCCACATGTTGCCTTATTTTCTTTCTTCAGTGGCTGCAAGAGGAAGAGGTCGTGGAATGGGCCGTGGCAACATTTTCCAAAAGCGAAGATAATTTTGGACTTGACTTACACCTTTCTTTCTATTTTTTCTTTTTTTTTCTTTTTTTTTAATTTTAAGATTTAATTTACTACTGCTGCAGCAGTTAGGGTTCTGTTTAAATAAAGTCTGTTTCTGACAATATAAGGGTTGTGTGCAATTGTGTTGATAGGATTTGTCTGGGACACAGCTGGTGAGGTGATGGCTTTTTGTAGTGGGAAGATTATTGCATACTGATAATGGATTTAGAAACCTGCTCTATCTTGAAACACAGAGGCTGGTATCTGATTTTGTGTGTTCTCAGGTTTTGGGGGGTTGGGGGGGTTGGTTTTTTGTTTCCTCGGGCCTGTTCTTTCTTTTTTTTTTTTAAATCTTGAATTTAAAAAATGACTGTCTGTCTGACTAAATCCTGTTGCCATCTACTCTGCAAAAGAAGAGTTAAGTCACCATGCAAATGCATACTTTTAGGTAAGAGAGGATGCCATTCTCAAATGGCAGAGTGGTTATGTCCAATATGGAGTGTTTCAGGGGTTAGCTATGGCTTTGAGTCTCTCTGTGACTCCAGTACAGGATCTTGATTGAGATGACTGTTTGCTGACAGTTCTGTAAGCACCATCTCTTGACTGATTCAGAACAAAACTTGAGAGATGTTAAAGAAGCTGCTATATGTCACTTTGCATTGTTATCAGTAGGGAGGGAGTGACGGAAAGGCATGCAGCAGATTGAGGAGGACAAGAGAGTTGGGGTCTGGCTACCTTATTGGATCATCATAATAGAATAGAATAAACAGCTGGATGATTGAGGATTTTCTGCCAAAAATTTTGTGCTACATTCAGAGAAAGGGCCAAAATAAAAATAGAGCCCAGCATCTTTCAAGGGGGAAACGCAGCTATCATAAGTGTAGTTTCCAACTTTGTAAATATGAAACTTTTTCAATCAGCATCATTTTGTAGTTTCCTCCAATCAATATCTCAGTAAAGTGAATTAAAATTGGTGTATATGGAGAATTTAAAATGAGATGGTCATTGCTTCTTTTCTCAACTGATCTGATCCACTTGATCTACTGTAGTCTTAAAAGGTTAAAATATTTAATTTTGATTTGCTCTCAACTTAATTTTTAGCAGTTTACTAGGTTGAGCTCTCAAATTCAGTTCTAAATACCATAAGTATACATGAAGAACCTTCTTAATTTGGAGTCAACATTTTGCATCTTATTGACTTATTTCCGGTGATCTTGTCATAATATTGGCAATCCAGTCTATACAATTTCTTTGTGTAACCTTCCCATCAGCAGGGAACTATGACTTCAATTGACAGTTGCTATTTGTAATTGGACAAATGTCATTGAGCAGGCTTTCCATAGAAAGCCTGGTAAAACAGCATCTTCAAGGCACAGGCTCATGAGCTGGGCACAAAGACTGGTGCACAAAAGTAGGAACAGGAGGTTAGTATCTGCAATCCTGGGAAGGGTGGCATCTGAGCATGGCCTCCAGCCCCAGGGACTTGTAGCACTTTCTAGAAAGACCTCCTAGCCTCATTAAACGTCATCTCCAAAGAGATCCCCCCTTCTCATCCCATTATATCATACCCCTAACCCCAGAGGGTATATCTACCCTGTAACAGGGAGCATTGCCTCAGTGGAAGTCTGTCTACCTCAGCTCAAGCTAGTGCGCTAAAAATAGCACTGTAAACGTCATGGTTCTGGCCAAGACCAAGACTGGCCACCCTAGCTCAGACCTGGAGGGGTAGGTGCTACCACCCCGGATGCAATACCCACACCAGTCTTTTTAACATGCTAGCTTAAGCTGGTCTACCTGGGTCTGGTCTACCTGGGTCAGAAGCTGACTCTCAACTGTAATGTAGATGTAGCCAGAAAGACCCGCAACCCCACTGAATCCCCTGGACCCTGATATCCCAAACTCACAGAAGGCATTTTATTAATTTAACTCATTTAAAGAACAGGAAATATGAGTTAAAAATTGAATGCTTTTATTAGATAATAATATGGAACAGGTCTACAAAAATTGTCTAAAGTGCTTGGAAAAATGTCTGGGAATTGACAGAAACCCTCCCACCCCCTTTTCAGACCACTTGAAACACTGTGGAATCATAATGTGTTCTGTTTGTTTTCTTGAAGTCTTTCAGAAAGGATTTGACCCAGTTTAGACAGCAAATGTAGAATGCTGCCCCTCCTCAGCATGGCACTCACCATAATGGCAGGCAAATATTTAAATTACTAAATGCTTTCTCTGACGATACTGCTCCACAGTATGTATGTACATGTTAATGCCCTGAACTCGCTGCATCTGGTGAAAGTGAACTTTTAGACTTGGACCTTTCCTGCGGCAGAATGTTCTCTGGAAATAGCAATTCTAGCAGGACTTGTCCTCTGGTTTCTTGACTACAGATCTAGAAGCTGGAGATATGCTTGTTTGTCTAATGTGGTAAACAACACGGATTAGAGCTGTTACAGGATTCAGGAGTATGATTCGGTTTGTCCACACATGCATGACCACAGTGTCATAAAACTTGGTGAACAGTTGTGTGTGCTTTGAGATACCATTCTTCTACAGTCCAAACTCAGGTGGCAACAATACATGTGTTCCTCAGTAGATTTCTAAGCACTTCAATCTTTAGTTTATTTGTGTAATTTTGGTTGTGCTGATAGGCTCCCCTTCTTGCTTAGAAGCATCAAGTTGAACTTTAATGGGCCATGTTAATCCCTAATTTAACTATACTTCCATGAAGTTGCACCTTAAATTAATTTGGCCCCTTATTTCCAAATTGAGTCCAGTAATAACTCAACAAGTATGCACTCTTTTGCATGAGGGAACTTGATGCTAAATCTAATTTTTTCATGATCTAGAGAATAACATTACCTTAAAAATAATGGGCAGGTTCTGCATTTATGGAGAAATATGGAACCAAATCTAGACAAACTCCTATCTTCTTGTAGACGCAAAACAAATCATGACTTTCATTTGGTGTTGCATGGATGTAGATTTCAGTGTTTACTACGAAATGTTCATTGAGCTTCTCCTTTGAGACGTGTCCCTGTGGATGCTCCACCTTGGGTGCTGGCGCCAGGGGTGTTGCTGGATAGCAAAAAGATCTGGGGCTGTGGCCCCCCTGGGTAGGCTCCACCCCTAGACTCCAGCCCCAGCCAGGCCGTGCCCCCAGCCAGGGTCCACCCCCAGTGTGCACCACCGCCCCCCCCCACCTCGTCTGCTAGGCCCTGCCTCCAGTCCATAACACCCCCCCTCTCCACACACACACACACACACACACACACACACACACACACACACACAC
>ML685811.1:9337500-9363209 GCA_007922175.1 Pelusios castaneus
ACACACACACACACACACACACACACACACACACACACACACACACAGAGAGAGAGAGAAACAAGCCCCAAGGCCTGTGTGCCCTAGGCAGCCCCTCTATATGTTTAAAGGCATCAGTCTGCATTGGAAGTGCTTACATACCTGAAACAATTTACTGTGTGTGACATTCTCCTGCTATATGGTCTGGTGTGCTGCTTTGCCCCTTCAATTGCTCACTCCTGGATTTCTAAGTATGTGTCCTTGTTTCTTCAAAACACCCTCCTCTCCTGGCCTCAGTTTCCAAAGGGGTAGCCATAGAATCATAGAATAATAGGGTTGGAAGGGACCTCACGAGGTCACCTAGTCCAACCCCCTGCTAAAAAGCAGGACCACTCCCACTAAATCACCCCAGCCAGGGTTTTGTCTAACCGGACCTTAAAAATCTCCAAAGATGGAGATTCTACCACCTCCCTAGGTAACCCATTTCAATGCTTCACCACCCTCCTGGTGAGAAAGTTTTTCCTAATATCCAACCTTGACCTCCCCAGCTGTAATTTGAAACCATTGCTCCTTGTTCTGTCCTCTGTTACCCTCAAGAACAGCCTCGCTCCCTCTTTTTTGGAGCAACCCTTCAAGTAGTTGAAGGTTGCTATCAAATCCCCCCTCCGTCTTCTCTTCTGTAGACTAAATAAGCCTAGTTCCTTCAGTCTCTCCTCATAAGTCATGTGCCCCAGCCCCCTAATCATTTTTGTTGCCCTCTGCTGGACTCTTCCTAATTTGTCCACATTCTTTCGGTAGTGGGGAGCCCAAAACTGGACACAGTATTCCAGATGCGGCCTGACCAGTGTCGAATAGAGGGGAATTATCACATCCCTGATGCAGCCTAATATGCCATTGGCCTTTTTCACAACAAGGGCACACTGTTGGCTCATATTCATCTTCCCGTCCACCATAACCCCCAGGTTCTTTTCTACAGCGCTGCTACTTAGCCGATCGGTCCCCAGCCTGTAGCAGTGCATGGGATTTTTCCGTCCTAAGTGCAGGACTTTGCACTTGTCTTTGTTGAACCTCATGAGGTTTCTTTCAGCCCAGTGTTCCAATTTGTCCAAGTCTCCCTGGATCCTGTCCCTGCCCTCCAGAGTATCTACCATTCCCCCCAACTTGGTGTCATCCGCAGACTTACTAAGCACGCAGTCTATTCCATCATCAAGATCATTAATGAAGATGTTGAATAGAACCGGCCCCAGGACCGACCCATGGGGCACTCCACTCGTTACCGGTTGCCAACCAGACATCGAGCCATTGATTCCTACCCGCTGAGCCTGTTGATCTAACCAGTTTTCAATCCACCTTACGGTCCACTCATCCAACCCATACTTCCTTAACTTGCTGATGAGAATGCTGTGGGAAACCGTATCAAAAGCCTTGCTAAAGTCAAGGTATACCACGTCAACGGCTCTTCCCGCATCCACAAATCCAGTCATCTCATCATAGAAGGCAATCAGGTTGGTCAGGCACGATTTGCCCTTGGTGAATCCATGTTGACTGTTCCTGATCACTCTATTTTCCTCCAAGTGTTTCAGGATGGATTCCTTGAGTTGGTTCATCATGACTTATTTTGTGTGTGACGAGCTGTTTGCTTTTCCAGGGGCTAAGTCCTATCCTGCCATCTAGTGCCAAATTGGAGAGAGTGTGCCGACAAGTCATTTTCCTCTCTCCTGTTACCCTTTCAAAAGGATCTGTCTGTGCTTTGGATGGTTAAAGTCCTGATTTTTTTTTCATTAAAAATAATTGGCAAATCCAGAAACTGAGCAAATGAGCCTGGACTGATGGCATTGGGAGGACCTGGCAGAATTGGCAAATGATGCCAAGTGGATATGAAGTCTTAGTTATTAGTGATACAAAAGACATCACAGCTCATTGAGAGCCTCTTGCTACCCATTGAGCCTCTGCTGGGAATGCCAGTAACGCTGCCAAATTGTGTGAGAAGTTCTGGGGCTCTTGATCATGGGGATACAGAGATGGCTTCAGACCCAAACTTAAACTCAGTTTCCATAGGCCTGGGGTGTTGCAGCTGGCCTGGGCTGGATTCTGTATAGAAGATGCGGTCTAAATTAAAAAAAAAAAAAAAGATCCCCGGCCTGAAACGCACCCGGGAATTTACACGTTAGACTAATAATTTATGCTGTAGAGGCTTTCAGAGCAGCAGCCTGGCTGAGAGGGTTCTTGTCTCCCTCCTCAGCTGCTCAGGCCAAAGGCAAAGTCTTTGTTCTCTGTTCCCTTCGTTGTTCTGCATCTCCCTCTCTTCATGAGTGCAGATGTTTGGCAAAATAATTCAACCTCTTCCTCCTCCTTCCCCCTTTCCTCCCCCCACTCCAAAAAACAAAGCAAAACCCAGCTCCTGGGCAAAATGAGAAGCGTTGATCTAACATACAAGGCAAGATTTGTAAGATGGCACTGCTCTGACAATGCAGAGATTTAAGGGGGCTTCTGAATTTTGCGCTCTTTACTGTTGCTTCTGTCTGGTGGACCCCTGAGAAATCTTCCTTCTCACCTTCTCTTTAGGCCTCACAGTGCAGTCACTGGCTTCCCAGCAAGGCGGATTGGGCAGGACTATCGAAACTGCTCCTTAACTGGCTGCGTGGGCCGCTGTTCGATGGCACAAGATACGTCTTTCAGGAACAGAACAAATAATCTCCGTGGCTCTCCCTCCAGGGACTGAGTAAGCTGCATACACAGCCATCCCTTCTCCCTCCAGGGATGAGTGCATGCCCAGAGTGCACGGGTTTACATTCAAGCCTGAAATCCCAGGGAAAGAGGGTTTCTAACTGGCTTGCGGCGTCTGTGAACACAGCCTTGCTTCCTTGGACAGTGTCCTGCCGTGGCAGGAGCTGGGCCAGCTGCCAGTGCCATGGGGTTAATGCAAAGGCCTCCCAGAACTAGCTGCAGTCATAGCAGGTCTGCAAGAATGGCAGCAGTGGGTACGTGCATCCGGTGTTTGTCTCTGAGACGCAGACAGCAGTGACAGTGAGCCCATAGAAATGCCCAGGACCAGCTTCTCTGGTTCCAGGAGGGAGAGAATGACACCTCTGGCTAGTGGCTACATCACTGTTCCTGTCCTGTTCCTCCTCCGACAGCGCTAACGTGCTCCTCCTAGACGGGGCGGTGACTGTCATGTGACAGGCCCTGAGGCCAGAAAGGGAGTCGTGTAGGTTTCAAAAAAAAGTCTGTCAGTCCAGTATGGGCCAACCCCTCCGTCAGGCAAACCAGCCACGCCAACGGGAATTGAAGCAGTGAAGCGTTGAGTCACACCCTTTGTGTCTGGGGAAATGCATAAGATGGGAGGTTGGAATGAGGCATTGATCCGCGTAGAGTGCATCTTGGCCAGTCATTTAGGATTTGTATTTGATTGAATTTCCATTCTGTTGTTTGGCCTGTGGGGGAAGGTGTTTTACAATCACAGGAATGCTTTAAATCCATCATCCTGTTTCGCAGTTGGCTACGTTTCGCCCCTCTCTAATATTTTTTGCATTGTTGCTATAACTGTCTGTTACACAGACGCGTGCCCCGTAGTCTATGAACTGTGCATTGCTGGTGATGAGGGCCATGGACTGATTCTTTTTATTTATTATTTAGAGGCACCTCCTGAGATTAGAGTCCTGTTGTGCCAATCTAGGCATTGCAGAGATGTATGGTACGAGGGACCCTGCCCCAAACAGTACAACCTACATTCTCAGGACAAGGATGGTAGGGCACAGAACCTTGCCCCACATGACACGCAGGTGTAAGGCTGAGCTCAGCCTGGAAGCCACCCAGAAAAGGGATGTGCTTTGGTAGGGGTGATGGGCCCATCTGGCTTCAGCTGGGATCTGCTCTGCTGCTTCTCCTATGAATGCCACTACGTGCTCAGGTGTCCTCTCCTCCACTCGTGTTACTTCCCCCCAGGTCTCGTGTGTGCGCCGATGTCCTCTGTGAAGTCTTAACAGTTGGATTTTCAGCCATTACAGTGCTCAAAAAAGGGGGCAACTGTACAAAGGGAACTAGAGCTGCTTCAGAAGCAATGGGATGTCCATGCAGCAGCAAAGGGTGCTGGCCTGGATGAAAATGGGGGTTCAAGAACAATCATGTATGGCAAGGAGGTGGAGGACAACTAACCCTATATGCCTGCCAGGAAGAGATCTGTTGGATCGGAAAGGGAAATGAGTCTTTTTCTCTTCCATCTTTGTCTGACTTCATAGACTTCAGTGGGGTTACACCAGGCATGAATTTGGCCCATATTGTTTCTCTCTATCTAGGGCAGAGGTGCACAACCTGTGGCCCCCGGGCTGCATGTGTCCTGCGAGCATGTTATGTGTGGCCCTCTGGGAGCAGAGCGAGCGGGGGGATCACGTGATCTGACCTCCCTCCTCCCCCCCACCCCCCACACGTTGCATTTGTGGCCCTCCAGTGGCCTTAGAAAATGCAATTTGGCCCTTGGCCAAAAAAGGTTGTGCACCCCTGTTCTAGGGTCTCAGATGCCTCCATCCCTGTGTATCCACACCTCTTAGTACCCCTGGATCCTGAAACTAGGAGTGGATGAAGCATTAGAAAGGGACAGGAAGGAACAATGCTGCTTCCCCAGAGACCGTGACTGGGTTGATTAAAGCCACAGGCCTCTTCCCCCCTCCATGGGCCACAGGCCTTTTTCTGCAGCACTGTGCCACGTGCACAAAAGCTGGGTTTCCCCACAGGGAGGTTATCACTTGAACGTCGTGCCAGAGCAAGGATTTGCACAACCTTAACTGAAATCATATTGAACAGGCTCCTGGAGCCATATGGCTAGCAGGGTCAGGCAGAGACCAGCTAGTCCAGACTGTGATGAGCATTCCTGATTTTTGAAAGAGCTGGCCCTGGAGAACAGCGCCCAGAGTATATTTGTAATCACTCCCTAGCTCCGTGCAGTGTGAGGCCTATCAGTTCTTTGCCAAGAAGCAAATGTCTGGGTTCCCCAAAGTGAAGAGCCCATTCCATGTGTCTGTTAGAATCGGCCCTTACTGCCTCGCCTGAGTTCGCAATGCCAGGCTCCCACGCAGCTGTCACCAGTACGGCGCAGAGACGAGACGCAGTCAAGGCCGGGACACTAAACCTAGACTTGACATTTCCTTCCTAGAAGGTGTGCTGTTGTCAGAGGCTCCCGGTGTGGTGCTCTGCTCTCTCCAATGTTAGTATCACTCGGCTGCGTGCGTGTGTTCCCTCTAAGGGCTGCCCCAGCTCCTGCAGATAGCTGACACAGCAGGCCCGAAGAGAACCCCCAATAACCACAGAGTCTAGTAAGGTGCGAAGGCACGTTGACCAGGTTTATTGTCACGGTGGATACAGCAGCAGTTCCCCTGGAGCGCTCTAAGATTCATCCAGAGGCACACTGCGGATACTGACCCTAGGACAATGGTGGGATTTTCCACTGCCCCCTAGGCCGGACCCCGGACACACCCCAGAAACACATTTTTATACACTCCGATGAAACTTTCGCAATGTTTTTGACGTATTAAGGTTCGACCCCATAACGTAGTTAGGTGCCGCCTATTACTTTGTTCATGTTGGTTCCCACTATCCATCATGTCCCTGTTCTTCCTTATCTAAGGAATGTTCCAGGGCGTCTTGGTACCTGGTTTCTTATAATGTGCTTAGTTATGTTCCCATAACATTTATCCTCTTCTTGCCAACTTTCCTGACGTATCTCGGTTTAGCAATGTCTTGACATTACTTTGGTTCAGGCTAGAGGCCTTGTACTGGGCCTGTACCTACTACATGTGCAATTCACTGGAGCAAGGTGGCATCCGAAACCAATGTTTATTTCTCTTATTTACTATGCAAAGCAACACATGGGAAATAAAATTGGCGCCTTCAGCAGCAACCCTACAATAACAACCCAGCATGCCTACCCTGTGGAGAAAAACAAATTCCTCCCACCTACTTACTCACTGTGAAGAATGAATTGAAATAAATAACCTTTTTCAGTGCAGGAAAATACCTTGACATGGTCCATTCTGAAGTACATTGTATATGAATAAATCATACAAGCTGGTGCTTCCAACTGCTCTCCGCATTCCTCCTCTTGGGAATTATTTCTACAGAGCCATAGGCGTGTGTGTGCGCTGCTTTGTCATGGGTCTATGCCAAGGACCTGCCAGCCTAGACAATGTGAGAACACAGACAGCTTTGTAGACTGGAAATGGGCCCAGACATATGGCATGGGGCTAGCAGGGAAGGGCAAGGGGAGGGTGGCAATTCTCCAGTTCAGACAGCAAAGATGGGCAAGCTGATTGGATCCCAGAACCAGCTTTCGTCTGGGCCTGGACCCAAGCCTATTGTATAGGTAGCTCACATCTTATTTGCCGCTTTACCTCTTCAGTGCCTGTTTCGGAAGCTTCTCTCTCTCCCTCCCCCGCCTCCCCGCCTTCCTGGCACTGAGCCTTTCCCCAGCTTTGCGCGGTGCACCCATACCATAGTTCATGGAGGTCAATCCCGTGGCGTGCCAGAGCTCAGCGCTGGCTGCTTGATATTACCCCCAGGGAGACGCCACTCCTCAGCATCATGGAAGCCCTGCTTTCTCACGGCAGCTGGCCACGGCTCCCTTGGCCCCAGCGTGGGACAGGCGTGAAGATTTGCTGTACAGGAGCATAGCATGGGAGAAGCTGGCACTAGTCTGATGCAGCTGCTGTTAGGAGACGTGGGGGTGGGAAGCCAGTTTCTCGGTGCAGGTGGGCTGTGGGGTGCTGTTTGTTGCCTCAGTCAGCTGCAGTGTTCAGCACGGGGGCCAGGCAGCCCAGGAGATTTTTACGGCTCTTGTAAAACAGGCAGGGGGTGTGTGTGTGTGTGTGTGTGTGTGTGTGTGTGTGTGTGTGTGTGTTGGGGGGGGCTGTTTAAAGACACAGAGCAGAAGCTGCACAATGAGCAGGAATGAAGCTAAGGGGGCTGGCACGCCACTGAAAACTGCTACCTCCAGGTGCTTTTTGAGGGGCACATTCTGGCCTCTCCTCTCATGATCTGCTCTCAGCTGCAGCCCTGTAAATTCAGAGGGAGCCTGCCGCCATCAGTGGATGTGGTTACTCTGGCGTGACAGCTGGTGGGAATTTGCCCAGTGCTCTTGGGGGGGGGGGGCGGGGGGGTAGCTGAGGGACAGCCGTGCATCATTCTCCCTGTGCCGCATGCGACAGTGCTGGGACTTAACAGCTAGTTCAGCCCTGTCACTGTAGCCTCAGCTCCCCTGTGATGGCTGATTGAATAATTAGCTAATCAGGAGAGGCTGGGGCCTTAAAAACTAATTAGCCCTCAACTGCCCAGCCTGCTAAGCAGGAAGGTTGTGTTAGCCAGGGGGAAGACAGGGCTAGCTGTGTAGGGATGTAGAGCAGGAGAGTGAAAACATTCCTGTCCCACTTCCTTTCCATTGTGGGCCCAGAAGAAGGGCTGAAGGAGCACCACGATGCTGCTCTGTGTGGGCGTCAGTGACGGGCTGGGGAAAAAATGCAGCCTGTGCACAGGGAGACAGTGCATCTGAACAGTTTCTGGGGCATCAGAGGGTGGGACCATTGCAGTGGGCCCTGGAGCTCCTCTTATGCTTCCCTCTGCTTCCGCTGACGCCAATTCACTGTGAAAAGGATTCGGCCCATTATCCTTTCTGGCCCTTTGGCCTCTCTCAGGGAGCTGATGGCTGATAGGGACGCCCCTTGTTCTGCATTTTGCTGTCATCTGTATGCTGGCTGGATAAGCAGCAAGAGAGAGGCCAGATTTCTGTGACGAAGCAACCGAGCACAGGCCTGTGAGTGACCATCGCTCTGACATGGCTCAGGTCAATCAGTCCAGACTGAAATGTGAGTACCTCTGAGTGTTGGATGTGGCAGTTGCCTGCCAGACGCTTCCCAGATGAAAGGTGCTTTGGAAAGGTGAACACTTCTGTTGCGGCGAGACGAGTGTTAAAAGCAATATACCCTTCTCCCCCTGTAAGTGCAGAAAGGGACCATGCAGCTTGAACATGAGCAGTGAGAAATCCAGTCCCAAGCAGAGGCCTGTGCGGATACAAATATGTGGCTCCGCATCCAAGATGCATCTGCAAAAAATCAGCAGATGCAGATATAATGCAGATATCTGCGTATTTGCAGGGCTCTAGCTCTGCTGAGATAAAAATTTGTGGAGCTGTATCTGATCTGCATCCCCAAGAAATGGTCTGCGGATATCTGCATTGTAGCCATGGATGCAAATATCCGTGGGTTTGCTAAGGGCTGCAGCAGTCCCCTGGGATATGCCCCGCAGCACAGCAGAGGTTTCAACACTCTGTGATTTGCAAAGCATCCCCCATTCTCTCTAAATCCACTCTTTTCTCTCTAAGGGGGCCCTGTGCCCTGCAGTCACCGGGGCATGATTGTAACTGCAGGAAACATGGCAGGTTGGCTTTACTCTAGCGAGCACTGCTGCTGCACTGCCCACCAGAGTATAGCTCGCCCGGGTACGTCTACACGAGCAGTGATTGTGTCGCAAATGCCTTAAAAAGAACACTTTGGTTTGCTCCACTTGAAGGGCTAGCAGGGTGGCTTTTGGAAGAGGTGGCCACTTTTAAGGCCTGTCCCAGGCATCCCGACTTGTTGCACATGCAGTCTCATGAGCAGGTGTTATTAACGAAGGTTTCCTCACGTGCTGGGATCCCCATGGGGATTGAACTAGAAAAAGTCAAAAGTATCGTTATTAATTGCATGAGATGAGCTGTCCTATCAGACTCCAGGGGGGAGAGAGGCTGAAGGTTCTGAAGTCGGACTGCTCTGGGCAGCCCCAGAGAAAGGTTGCACTGTTTGACTGATCCACTGAGGATGGCCCATGTTTGTACCTCCATGTTCAGCATCTTGCACAACAGGGCCCCAGTCTTACTCAGTAGTATGACCGTAAGTGCTGCATTCTGCTCAGAGAATTGCAGTGCTCAGCAGGGCCTCTTCTGGGCTGCATGCTAGCTAGGCGCACAAATAATCCAGACTCGCACAGCTGGCGTTAGTGCTTTATTCTCATGACCAAGAGAACCGTTTATTGTGTACGCATACAGCATGGGCAATGTGGAAAACACCGGAAATCTTGCATCGCTGGTTGGTTTCCTGCACGGTGTTAGAAATGGTGACTTGGCTTTTCCCATCGTATCTATACTACTGGGAAACCCTGGCTACAGGTGGGCAGATGCAGAGCTTACCTGCTAAAGCTGTGCTGCAGTTTAGGATGTGCCCAGTTGCATTTCCACCTCTCAGCCTGTAGTTTCCACAGTGATGGACTTTTCCGTGAGCACCCCCCATTGTTTGGTTTTTATTTGTACAAAAGCACAGTTTGTAAAACTGATCCTGTTAATCCACAAGGAATGGCTATTTCCTGCCCCTCTTATCCCCCAGATCAACAAACATCCCCCCCCAATTTTCATCAATACACCCCCCCCCTGCCCCTAAATATCCTGACCCTGCAATTATAAGTCATGTATTCTCCCCTGGCCTGCATTCTTTTGGGCCTCTGATTGCAATTCCCTTTGTTTGGACATTAATACAAATCACATAATGAACAAAAAAGGAGCCAGGCTCATGGGGGAGACACGCTCTGCTGGGCTGTGACAGCAGTGTCTGAGGCACTCAAGCACTCCTGCCCTGGGGCAGCTCCCATCCTGCAGCTCAAGGCTGCAGGCCCCAACAATTACAGGAAAAGGAACAATTTAGGAGGAGATGTTGCTTTTTCTTTAGACACCCACCCTCCCGTCAATAGCCTCTGGGGAATATGGCAAATCCTACAGCTGAGCTCCCATCTTCCCACGAGCTCCTGCTCCGAGGCCAGGTTGGCTGTTTGGAATGGGGTGATGGGTTTGGCAGTGGGGAAGAGGGAGGCAGGCTTTCACTGAGAACACGGCAAGTCTGGGATGTCGGTAAAGGCGAGAGAAGCGCCAAAGGAAGCCGGTGAAGCTGGCCTTCTGTGTCGTCTTTGCACTCCAAGCTCTTCTCGCCGCAGCTTCAGTCCGACAGCGAAGGCCTGCCGCCGAATCACCTTTCGCAGCACTGCTGAGGGAAGTCACGCAGGGTGTCCTTGTCTTCAGCCCCCGGCACGGTGCCTTTCGCATTCCCCTTCTCCTCCTCCTGGTGGCTGCCCCCGCGCCCGCTGGACAGCTCGGTGTCGTAGTCCAGGGACTCGTAGATGGTGGGCAGTGTAGTCTGCTGGCTGAGGCGTTTGCGCAGGCCCACCAGCAAGGGCTGAGGCAGGGAAGAGATGTCCACGTTGTTGCCGAGGTCGACCCAGGCCAAGCACGGGAACTTGTTCATGTCCTTCATGGTGTCGGTCAGCTCCTTTGTGGTGGCTCTGGTCAGGCGGTTGCCGTTGAGGGAGAGGTGCGTGAGTTTGGGAAGCGCACAGAAGAAGGGCAATAGCAGGCGCACCATGTCATCATTCAGCTCCGTAAAGCTCAGGTCCACAGTGGTGAGGTGGTCCCCGTTATTCTGTAGGTAATAGGCCATGCGGTGGACATCCCGCATGGTCAGGGGAATCCCCGATAAATCCATGGAGTCCTGGCTCAGCTTCTTCTGTAGGCTGGTCTTCAGGCTAACAGGAGAGGAGAGGAAGTTCATTAGAAATATGGACACAGAGAGGAGGGCGCTTGCGAGGAAGCTGGAAGTGGAACCCAATAACATTTCCTTGGGCAGAACATTCCTTTACTAGACGTCTTATTCTCACATGTATCTTCTTGGCCAACCCTAGCTGCAGGGCTGCTGCACAGAGCGCCAGGGGAGGATGGGATGGGTTTTGGCTGTGGGGGGATGTCCAATGATCACCTTCTAAAGTGACTTTAATGAATTTAAAATCCTTGTGTCTAGGATTCTGCTTTATGAAAGTGCATTATCAATAACCGAGGGGAAAACCCTCAAGAAATGGCCAGGTTTGCACTGCTCTGCATCTCTGCGTGTTTGCCAGGTCCCTAATCGAATGCACAGAGCTTCCAAGCCTTAGGGCTGTCCTAGGACTCACCTGCTGTGAAACAATTTCCCCACTGTGGGACCCTAGTGGGTCTAACTTGGAGCGCACTGAAGTCAATAGGACTATTCATAGGTACGTTGCTGAATTGGGGCCTAGGAATAAACAAACCGTTTCCTGCCTCCCGCCCCCATATGTCTGTTCTCAAGGAATGGGCCTGGGCCTGGGCCCAACTTGTGACCAAGCAGTTCAGAGGAAGCAATGGGGAAGCCGAGAAACACAACAAGCAAAAGTCCCAGGGTTCTTGGAGGCGGCAGCAGCAGTTCTGCTGTCACTCTCTGTATCGCTCTGCTCCGTATTCCAGATCTACTGCTCCTATCCCATCTACTTCGGGCTCTACCAATCCCAGCGGAGAATGTTAATACACATGCACTGACCCTAAATGGGCACAATGGACTCTCTGATGCAGCACAGAAATGTAAGCTGGAAAAGGCCTGCCAGGCTGCCCCAAACGTCCGTGTGCATCCCATCTCTGTTGGTGAGCAGGCTGTGTATGAAAGCCTGGGCTGCATGGGCTGTGCGGTAGGGTTGCAGAAGGTGGGCTGACTGCGTCTGTATTTCCATACATTACACACATACCCCACAGGCTGGGCGGGTCTTGTGGAGTCATTTGCACCCGTGCAAAGGGGTGTCCGATGCTACCAAATAACAACTCTGCCCCCCCTCCCCCCTCGCAGTGGATAAATGACTATATGAGGTACAGGGTTATAAAGAATCAGGATCACAGAACACATCAGCCCCTTATAGAAAAGCATCTGCCATTGAACTTGGCATGGGAATTTAGCTGGGCAGTGAGTAATCCTCCACATTGGGGTTTGGCCAGATCCCTTGGCTAGCCCCCCAGATCTTTTGAATGCCACCAGGAGAGCTTTTTTAACCCTGACTTTGTAGCTTATCTGTAGTCCCTCACTGAAAATGCTGTACACTAGTGGCACAGGCAGGAAAATGCTCTTCCCATGTAGATTTGATCGGGCAGGGGGATGCTGTGTAAAATCTAGTCTAGGATTGGACTCCAACACAGAAGAGGCCGAGGCATTTACTGACATTCCTTTAACTCCTCGGCAGTGCTGGGCATTTGTCTGGGCAGCAGATTGAAATGTATGCTGATTTGCCTGGAGCTGATCATCAGGTGCAGGGTAGGGTCAGGTACACTGAGCTGCACCAGCTACTGGGCCAAACAGCAAGGGAGTGGCTCCTGGATGTGCTGGAATATCAAGTTGCCTGGGAAAAACAGGATTCCCGGGCTCATGGGAGAGGCCTCACATACCTTGGGATGTAAATTAGGAGTGACTCCATTAACTTCAGTGGTGTAAAAGGGGGTACATGATGGCAAAAAAGGAGGAAAAAATTAATGATAATCCCTAATTCATAAATGGGACAAGCTTGGAAGGGCCAAACTTCCCCTTCTCCTTCCTCTCTTGCAAACAGAGTTGTGCATCAGATGTCCTGTCCAGCCCCCAGTGATTCCCTCAGAGCAGACTGCAGCACTAAGTCACGTATCCCGCTCTGCCTGGAGCAGGTACTGTCTGTCTTTCTCCGCAGCAACATGCCAAGTCCCAGAGGAGGATACAAGTAAGCAGACAAATTATCTGCCCATAGCTGATTCTCCAGCCAGCGCTGCTGCTGGCTGAATACCCTTCACTTTCCTCCCTCTGTCTGCAGCAAGCCCTACGTTTCTGCCCGCTTCTCCATTTCTTCCCCTCTGAGTGCTTCCCAGTCTCTGGCCCTCAGTGCCTGCCTGTGTCTTTCATGGTGATGCTACACTTGCACTTTTAAGTCGACTTAGTGTATCTACACTTAAAATTAAAGTCGACTTAAAGGGGAACTTACAAAGTCGACCTAGAGCGTCCACACTGGTAGTAATTTGCTGGGAATGATTATATAGTTATGCGGGTGTGTCAAACCATTGTGTCCTTAATGTTTAGGAATTTTCCAGCTACAATGGGCCCAGGGAGTAAACTGATGAGCCATTAAGGACACAATGGGCCCATATCACCTAGCACATTCCTTAACATTAAGGAGACAATGGTTTTACACACCCGCCCCTCTCAGACATTTCCATAAAATCACACAAGTTAAAGTACAGATAGAACACCAAATTACTATCTAAACTAACTTCTAATCCAAATAGAATTCCTAGACATAAACTATATAATAATTCCCAGCAAATTACTGCCTTTCTATTGATACCAAACATGACATAGCTCCTATGGATTATAGAGCATTTAGGATATACGAATAGAAAATAATATCATAAATGCTTCCCTAAATCCAGACAGCATCACACAGGCTCTGCCCTGCCCTTTGGGGGGCGCGCCAGGCTACCCCACATCTACACTGGCTTAATTCAATATTAAAAAGTCAAATTAAGCCTTAGGTCGAGTAAAAAGCAGGTTTAATAAAGTCGACTTAATTTTCCTTAAGTCGACTTTATTTTCCTTAAGTTGACTTAAGCAAGCTCCTTAAGTCGACTTAAGCAAAGTATAGTGTAGACGCAGGGTAAATTAAGTCGACTTAAGCTTGCTTAAGTCGACTTAATTTACCAGTGTAGACGCAGCCATTCAGACAGAAATAAGGCATACATTTTTAATAGAGAGAGTAATTAGCCACTGGAACAATTTACAAAGAGTCATGGTGGATTCTCCATCACTGGTGATTTTTAAATTGAGATTGGATGTTTTTGGAAGAGATCTGCTCTGTGAATTATTGTGGGGAAGTTCTATGGCCTGTGTTATTCAGGGGATCGGGTCAGGGCACAGTGATCCCTCCTGGCCTTAAATCTCTGTGAAAGTAAAACTAGCCTACCCCACAAGATGACTGGTTCTGAGCTTGTCCTTCAGCTGTTGGGGCCCCCCCCCCCCCAGCACCACAAACCTGGCTGTGTGACACTCGCATTGCACCAGGCACACTGCAACCCAGGAAACTGAAAGATGAACAGTAAATATCCTCCCCGAAATGGATATTACCTTCCTCTCGGACAGGAAAACAGGGCACAGCAGCCAAGAGGGGAACGAAAAAGCATGCCAGGCATGCTGGCTACTGGGTATCGATGGACTCTGGTGGGGGACTTGGTGGAAAGAGCATTACTAGACAGGCTTCTGCACATCTGCATTCTCCATGCCTCCCCCTGCTTTCCTCCTGGATAACAAACAGCCTCTCTGCACATTGCCTCAGTCAGTACTCCGGCTTCCTGGAAGCTGGTGCTTAACTAATGCAGGCAACTTCGCAGCTAAGACAGAATCATCCAACAAGAAATGAGTCTTGTCCACCAGGAGTCACCAGAATTCTGTCTCTGGGGCCCAGCCATCCTCCCCTTTGGCTCACAGCTCGGCCCATTTCCATTAGCACCAATTCCCACTTCCCCCACTCAACTTTCCTCTCTTGTCAGCTGCACTCTGGCATGTACAATTAAATGCCGCAGAGGCTCCGATGCACTGTCACAGTGTGAGGCTTACGGAGCAGCCCTTTCCCACAGCCGCAAGAGCAGCTTGGGTTTTCTCATGCAGCACTAACTCCTGGGTCAGAAGGGCTTGTTTCTTTAGCACAGGGGGATGCAGACTTTGCCTGGCTGAGGGCCACCCTGGTAGTTTGCCAAAAGCCTGGGGCTCACCTGGCTCTGTATAAATCAACTGGAGCGTGCTGCAAACTGAGAGGGGCCAGTGTAGAAGGCAGGTCCCAGCATGTAGCGTTTCAACCCCACCCCCACCCCACCTGGTGTTGGGGAAATGAATGTTTCTGCCAAGGGGGTCTGGGTGGGATTTCACGTGACTCCCTACGTGAGACAAAGGCTGTGTGATGTGAGCTCTGTCCATTTCTCCTCCGCTCTCCCTGCTGGACAGAGGCTGGAGGCTGATGCCAGGCAAAAGTACCGGCCCCCCCTCCCTCTAAACCAACCAGCTGCTTGGGCCTCTCAATTCCTTTGTCCTGCTGAGCCAGTCCCAGCTTCCAGCACAGCCCCTGCCAGCTGGGATTTTAGCTGCCAAAGGCACAGCTGCAAGGCGGCCTTGCCTGTCTCCCTGGCTAATTACCAGCCTGCTCCCTTTTTGCCTTTTCTGCTTTTGTCCCCTGCATCCACAGTGTAAACACTTCACAATATTTTCCTGTGCCTCCGGATCCCCTTAGCACACAGCCCGCCCTTGCTAACGGGAGCTGCTGCCACTGGCTAATTAGCTGGAGGATCAGGAGCTCTGGCAGCTCCTCTCCCTACCAAAGACAGTTTGAACAATTCCTCTGCTCCAAGGCATGGTTCAGGGGAAAGACTGTGGCTTTTTCAATCACTTTGTTAGCACAATCTGCCTCCCTGTGTCCCCAGACACTGCTCCAGGGGGTAATTCTGTAACTGCCTCGGGCCAGGCACCAAAAGAGTATGAGAAAAACCTTATGAAAATGAGTAGGACCACCCAAATGCAGCCCCGTGGGCTGCTCCAAACACCTCTTTGTCTGTGGGTTACACTGGTGTCCCCAGCCTGCTATCAGAGCATGAGAAGAGGCAGCATGTAGCCCTCCTTAAGCACTGCTGGCCATTCTGGGTCCCATTTCCAGCCCAACCTCAAGTCTCATTTGCACAATTACCTTCCTGCTGCTCTACCTGGCCCTGCGGGGAGCACAAAGGTGTATTTCTGCCATATCCTCCCTCCCGCATCGCTCCAGCTTAGGTTTGGCTGTAGCCAATGACCCTGCCCTGAATCTTTTCTCCAGGGCCCTCCCTGGCCTTTCTCTGCCAGCAACTGTAAGCCAGGAACATCCCTCCTCTTGGCTCTGCCACTGTCTTTCTCTGTGACCGTGGGCAAGTCACTTCCCCTCATGAGCCGAGTCTCCCCATGGAGCTAACGACACGCACCGCATGAGGACGCAGCATGGGCACGTAAGGGCTTTGAAGAGGCCCCTGATGGATTCCCATGTTCAGTAATACTACACTGGCCCCCTTGCCGCCCCACTCCCCACCCCTTAGCCACTGACCTTCCTTTTATCCCCACTCCCCCACCTCATGACCAGCTTTGAGACGTGCCTCTGGCTGGTGAGGTTCAGCAGGCGCACAAGGACCATGACCTGCCAAGAGCCATGTGCCTGCTCAACCCACCCACTAAATGCTTCCCTGGTGCGTTTTGTGTGAGACGCCAGTGACCCCAGCGATCAGTGTTCACAGGTGGGACTCCCCAGTCCTTGTGTCCTGTGTGCAGGTGGCAGCTGAAATTTGGGACTCTTTACTACAACGTGCCTTCAACATGGCCTGCCGCAGCAAATGCCCACTACCTTTTTGCCCGACCCTATCTTGTCCTGGCCCAGAGCTGGGTGGCAGGAAGGCCTGTATGCCCATCCTGCCGCTGCCACTAATGGCTCGGTGGGGCGTTGGAAATATAACATAATTCTCTGCCTCAGTTTCCCTAGCCATAAAACTGGGACGATAATAATTCTTTTCCCTGTTGGATGTTGTGAGGACTTCTTAGTTAAGTACGTGGCGCCATGTGTTAGGACTTATTCTCATCTGCCTTAATGGCACTGAGAGATGCTCTTGTCAATAAACTAAAGAGCTAAAGCCCTTGGAGCTATTTTCCTGCACCCTCTCAAGAATATCTCTGGCTCACTCTGGTTTTAACGTGCCTCTAACACTGTAGTGTCTGGGCTCTGAGAATGATTACAGAGAAACAGCGAGATGTGGCCAGAAGGGGACGTCAATTCGCCATTCAATGCTGGCTTAGCAGGAGTGGTTCAGTGAAGATACCTCTAGCGGGTGATCAAGGTACAATAACCACGAGAAGAGCAGGCTGCATGTGTGTTCATGCAAAAGCAAATAACCACATCAGCAAAAATGCATTTGCACACTACAGAACCGGAAACTGTGCTGGCAAATGCCTGCGTGTCCACAATTACCCGTTCTGGAAATACAAATTCTTACTGACTTGCATCACTCTCTGCTGCCTGCCTTCTCTATGGATGCAGCTTAGTCCTTCACATTCATGAAAGCAAGATACAGCCGGAACCAGGAATCATGCTGCTGGCGGCTATGCAAGCTTCCCTTCTACAGCTCTGCCAAGGTCTTAACTTGTAGCTTCTCTCTTACACTGATGGGCTCCCCCTCATTCGGCTCCGCAAATGCCTATCAGGCCAGGGTTCCTGCAAAGTGTTGCCAGCAGCCCTCACTCCTGAGCTGTAACACCTCTGCTATCTCAGTGCTGGCCTCATCTGCCAAAGCACCTGTCCCCTGAAATAGCCAGGCAGGTAGACGGCTGCTCCCGTCCCACACTGCTCCCAACCCAGACTGTGGGTGTTAAATTAATGAAGCCTTGAAAGCTCTGAAAACAGTTACTTAATAATGTGAAAAAATTCTGTTATTGTCAAAGGGCTGCCTCCGTGGCGCTCTTCTCACTCAGAAAGTCAAACTGCCCTAATACAAATCTCTGGGAGAAAAATAATGTGATCTGTTGTGGCTCCTACCACAACTTTCAATTTAGCATCCAAGTGAAGCCAGGACTACACAGAGCTCTAGCGAATATATTGCTCTCACTGATAGATAGGCCATGGAAACATGTTGCTATGATGGAATGTGAACTGGGTCAGAGCAGCTGTCCCAGTCTTCAGAGGTTGATCTGAGCTGTCCCATTGTGCCTTTGTAAGGCTGGGCTGCAAAATCTAAGCCTTCAATTAAAAACAACAGCTTGACTGCACATGGTGGTAAAGAGAAACCTGCAGAATGTGACACCGTGGTAAACAGACCCAGTGATGTCTAGAAGCCTGGGAGAAGCATGAACCATACAATGGACATATGAACTATCCCTCTACATTTCTAGGGTTTTGACACTTTGAAGCGGAACGATGACAATTCGAATGTGGACAGTCTTAACTATTTCACTGTGGATTAAAGCCTGGAAGAAAGCAGAGGGACACTCATGTTATGAAGACCTACCCCATCTGCTATGTGTTGCAACTCAAACTGATGTCCTGGATGGGTGGAGCCTGGAATAGCACCCCCACTTTTTTCCCCAGTGTGGTTCCTAACATTCTTCATGTACTAAAAGCCTAATAATCATTGAAACACTGGGCCTGGGTCTGATCTCACACACACCAGCTTTACACCAGTGCCTTGCCACTGACAGCAGAATTAAGCCCAATGCCTTTCAGTCAAGCAACCCATGAGATGGGCAGGATCCCCCGTCATGGCTATGGAACACAGCTACTCTCCTAGCTGGCTCAAATGCTGTCAGCTCAGGCACAGCACGTGTCTCTGTCCCATTGGAGTGGGAGGCAGGGACCTTCCACTCAGCAATCTCTGTTTCACTGAGCAAGTAAGCAAGCTGTAAGATATGGCATTAAGAATGGGCTAGACATCTCCGATGGGGGTCATACAGGTCATTGCTGCGGCTGGGAGTCCTTTGGCTTGAACAGCGCACCCATTTCAGTGTTTCTCTATTTACTGTGCAGCTGGCTTGGCGGACACCCTGCACGGCATGTGGGATCCACAGCTCACGTTGGAACAGCAGAGTGTGCTCTATTGTTCAAGCGTGTCACAGTGCAGGGCTCCTACTGGAGTCTACAGGGCTTTGACTTTGCTGGCCGCAGGATTTGGTCCTTAGTGAAGGTGAAGTCTAGAGTCTTAAAGCTCTGACACTCCTTGGAGGTTGGGGCACTTTACTAAGATAGTGTGTTAGCATCAGGATTTCACTGGGATTTACAGCGGCAGATTTTATAGCATCAACGATGTCTCACTGTTCCTGCGAGGTAGAAGTCTGATCCATACTCAGGAGGGCTGAACACTTCCAGCATGGCTGTGCTGAAATGTGTCTAGACAGGAATGAATCAGGAAAGGCATTCTGCCCCTTACCTTTGGATTTCCTGGGCAGTTGGGAGACCCCCCGCCCCCCCGCTCTAGTGTTTGAGAACATGAGTGCACCTGGTTAGATTCTGACCCATCGGTTTTCTCCTGGAGATGAAAGGCTAGTGCATGGACCCACTGGAACGCTGCAGCCTCCTTTTCCTTGCCTTTCCCCCCTCTCAGAACTACATTTCCATAGCAGCCCAAACATAATTAATGCCTGGCAGATGCTTCCAGTTCCCTCCATGGCAGGGCTTGTTAATTATCTTCCGGGCCCATCTGACACGCTGCCAGAAAGCGGAAATAGCATTTCAGAAGAGAACTGGGGGTTCTGAATCTGCTCCACGACAACCAGCCACCAAAAAGGCCAGGGGACGGGGAAGGCAAAAGGAAACTCTGTCTCTGAATGCAGCTTCCCTGCCCTGATCTTTCCCAGCTGTCCTGGAATCTGCCTGGGAACTTGACTAAATACAATCTGACACGTCCCCAAGCCAGATGTAGGACGGGCTTGTGCCACAAGGAATATGCTGCAGTGGGGCTGATTAGGCACAGCTTTGTGCTGGGCAGAAAATGTATTAGCGTGCGGGAGGGAGTGGAGCCTTCCTGTTAGGTAGGGTCTGACACGCACTCAGCACAGCTGGGAATGACCTGGCAGTGGGGAACAAGGCCCCAAGTTCTCCCTGGGTTATTTCTGAGACTCCTGCTGGCTGGCAGCGTCCATCTGACTACAGCGACCTCAGACACCAGCTCACGGGAGCTGGCCCAGTCTGCAGCTCAGTCTCCATCTAGCTCCAGCACTGGGTTAAAAACCTGAGATAAGAGACGACTGTTTTGTGGTTGGTCAATGATTTCATGCTTCGTATGACAGGGTGGCTGGCTACGCCCGCCCTCGTGACAGGGAGCCCCCCTGGGAGGAATCAGGCTTCCTTCCAGCAGAGCAGGAACAGGAAGGGCCAGGGACGGGCTGGGGGAAGCCTAGGCAGAGGATGTGAGCAACCCTGCCCAAGCCAACTACAAAGACCCTACGCCAGAAAGCCTGAGAGGAGGAAGAAAAACCTTGGGTTTGGAGGGCTCATGAAAGGATATTGGCGTGTGTGTGTGGGAGGGGTTGTTTTCTATTAACTGACTCATTCTCCAGGGAGGGGTCTCTTTTCACCAAGACCAAACTGCATGTGGACTTTCTTTGAACAGGCCAAGCGGGGAAACCGAAGTAGGCTGCTTCTCCCATGGCGCAGCACCGTGAAGGGGTGCCTGGGAGGCAGCCAGCCTGATTACATCTGGTAGGATCCTGCAGCCTCCCGCCCCCATCCAGGAGAGAAACTGAAGGCCTGGGAGAAGAGAATGAAGGAAGCTGTTTGTTCGGTGGGGCAGCATTGGGAGCAGAAGACACGGGTGGCAGTGTTTGGGGCCCAGCAGTGCTGGCAGGAAGTAGAAGGAATTGGTGCGTTTCTGGTGTGGAAGACTGGGACACAGCAGAGTGCCCCAAGGGGCAGGATGGGCGGGTGAAGGGGAATGAATAAGAAAAACACAGCTGCCTGGGAGGGGAAGTGATCTGGAGAAAGGGTCCTCATCGGAGGGGGAAAGACTGGGCGCTTTAAGAGGGCCTGCCCCTTGAATACTGAGGTCTGTGGGAAGGGAGGAGCCCCGCCAACCGAGAGTGAGACTCAAAGAGGGAACAGTCTGTGTCTTCACAGAAGTATATCCGCCTGGATGCTGGAGGTGTGGGGAACAGGTGGGCTGGTGATGGTCACAGCAGCTCTTACTGTGACTGAGCGGAGGGAGGAAACCAAGCTGGCTGCTGGGAAAAATGACCAAAATGTGGGGATGGCCACAGAATGGCAGGGATGTATTAGTGTTCGGGAGGAGGGGGCTGACACTGGGGCAGCAAGGAACACAGATCCTCTTACAATGAAGTTGCAAGCCCCATAAGCAAGGATTGTTAATGAATCTGTAAACTCAGGTCATACTCTATAGATGGAGACTTACAAATATAGGACCTATATTTAAGAAAAGGGGGAAAGTGATGTGGGAAACTACAGGCCTATTAGTCTGACCTCAACTGCATGCAAGGTCTTGGAACAAATTCTGAAAGTAGTTACAGACATACAGGTAAATGGTAAGCGGGATAAAATGCAATACGGTTCTGCAAAAGGTAGATTGTGCCAAACCAATGTGATCTTTCTTTGAGAAGAACAGTGATTCTCTAGACAAAGGAAATGCAGTAACTCTACTCTACCTAGATTTCAGTAAGACATTTAATACCATTGCGGATGGGAAATTATTATTTAAATTAGAGAAGATGGGGATTAATAGGAGACTCAAAGGTGGGTAAGGAACAAGTTAAAGAGGGTCACAATGAAAGGTGACCTGTCTGGCTGGAGAGAGGTAACTAGTGGAGTTCCTCAGAGATTGGTCTTGGGACCGATCATATTTAACACTTTCATTTATGACCTTGGCACAAAAAGTGGAAGTGTGCTAATGAAACGTGTGGATGACACAAAGTTGGGAGATAATGCAAATACGGAGGAGGACCAGAATATCACACAAGAGGATTCAGATGATCTGCAAACGAGAGTAACAGAAATGGGATGACATTTAATAAAGTGCACAGGTAGGGACTAACAAGAAGTTTTGCAGTAAGCTGGGGACGTAAGAGTTGGACACAACAGTGGGGAGGAGAGAGAGCAAGGGTTTTGACCATGAGCTACCAACGTGATGCAGCCATAAAAAGGGTTAACGCAATCCTAGGATGCATCAGGCAAGGTCTTTCCAGTAGAGATAAGGAAGTGTTATCACCATTGTGTAAGGCACTGGTGGGACCTCATCTGGAATACTGGTGTAAGAAGGATGCATTCAAACTGGAATAGATGTAGAAAAGTGCTACTAGGAAGATCAGAAGAATGGAGAACCTACTTTCTGAGATGAGACTTAAGTAGCGTGGCTTATTTATCCTAACCAAATGAAGGTTGAGGGGAAATATGATTGCTGTCAATGAGCATCATAAGTTTATGGAGGGGATGATATGATGAGATTGGCAGATGGCCCATCCGTGACTGCTGTTAGCAAGTATCTCCAGTGGCTGGAGATGGGACACTAGAAAGAGAGAACTCTGAGTTACAGCAGTAAATTCTTTCCCTGGTATCTGGTTGGTGGGTCTTGCCCACATGCTCAGGGGCTAGCGGATTGCCACATCTGGGGTCACTAAAGAACTTTTCCCCTACTTCAGAGCGAAAGGGATGCTGGGGGCGGGGAAGGTCTGCCTTCCTCTGCAGCATGGGGCATGGGTCATTGCTGGTGTGAACTGGAGTACATGGTGGATTCTCTGTACCTTGAAGTCTGTTAGATCAAGACTTGAGGACTTCAGGCACTTAGCCAGAGGCTATGGGCCCACCACAGGAGTGGGTGGGTGAGGTTCTGCGGCCTCTGATGTGTAGAAGGTAAGACTAGGTGATCATGATGGATGGTCCCTTCTGACTGTAAAATCTATGTGCAATGCAGCACTGGAAGGAGAGTACACAGAAAGTCTGACCTAACAGAAATCCTCTGTGTTGGAGAAATCCAGGCAGCTGGCCCTGAGAGAAAGAGAGAAGCTGGCTGAGGAGCATCAGGCCACTTGGAGAGAGAGAGAGAGTGCCTGCTCACCACTGTGACAAATGGTAAGGAGCGCTACAGGACCTGCAGCTAGAAAACATTCTGGCAAGCTGCGAAGGCCTCAATAATTAGGGAAGAAAAGAAAAAATTCTCTCAATTGGAACCTGCCCTGCAACTGGGGTAGGCCAGGTTTTCTTTGTGGGGAGGGGTACATGACAGACAGTGGTTTACTCCATGAGCTGGAGAACCTGGTGCAAAACCAGCCCTGATTGCAGAATAAGCCCCACCTGCGAGGACTTGGGGGATTCCAGTGTGACAGGGGCAGGATGCTGCCCTGATGAGGGGAAGAGAGCTGAGCTAAGGCTTAGGAAGTCTGTGGAGAGTAAGGAAAGCTCTCCAGGCAGGGATTGCATACACTTGTGAATGGACTTTGTGTTAGGGGGTTGAGTAGTTTTCAGTTTATTTTTGTATTAATAAGCCCAGTCTCCAAAGAGGGGCATCTTTCATGCCATGTTTTTTCTTTGGACTATTCAAATAAATATGGCCCAAGGGGAAACTGAGGAAGGCTGCCTATAGAGTGACCCTAGGCCCCCAGAGAGCACCTAGGAGACAGCTGGCCCAGTTACACCTGCATCATACCTCTTAGCTATACCTGATTGCCAGACAATGCTGCCCATTTCAGACCTACATATATTTCCCAGCTGGCTGTTGTCTCATTGCTTGTTACTCTGTGTGACTGACCACAGAAATGCTGCAGCTGGAAATGGCAGCTGTGGAAAATGTCGAGGCCTGAAGCTGTGTTTGGGCTTGGGTCCTCCAGGTGACCACGCATCTCGGGAGATTTTAAAGCGGTGTTTACAGCTGTTGTTTGTCTGACCTCAGACCTGGCTTGTATAGACCTGCAGGTCTGTGCACAATCTGCTGCCCCTCTCTCTGATTTTCCTGGGCTGTGATGCTCTATTGGATGGGATGGTGCATTTCCCCAGTTCTAATCCTTGTAGAATTCCAATGAGCCAAAGGAAGTGCTGATGTTGGAGTTTTATCAGGAAACTGCTTTATTCTGTCACGGAACTGGGGCTGAGGGGAAATTTCACACTGAAATATAGAAGCAGGGTAGATAGACCAGGTTTCAGATTCCTCTACAAGGCTCTCCTGTTGCGTTTGAATCAAGTTAGTCTATCCTGGCAACTCCATCTGAACAAAACTCCCGTGGAAGCCTCAGCACAGCGACAAGGAGGGGTTCTCCCATCCGCGTAGGTAAACCTTCTCCCCAAGAGGCTGTAGTAGGTTGATGGAAGAATTCTTCCAACAACCTAGGGCTGTCTACACTGGGGGCTGGTGGAGCTACATCACTCTGGGGTGTAATCTTTCACACCCTGGAGGAGAGAGTGCTATGCTGATGGAAATTTTCAGTGTACACCAGCCCCCACTTTGCTGCAAACTAAACATTAGGCTATAAACACCAAACCAGTGGGCTTTTCCATCCTTAACTCTTCACCTAAAACTACAGCAGGGAACTGTTAGCTGCCATTTAGTGCTCTATTGGGGGATTATTATTTTTTTTTATTCTCCATTATTTGTGTCAATATTTCTGAGCCTTGGAAAACCAAAAATCTTCCTGAAACTGAGGCCAACTTAGTCTCTCTGTTGACTAATGCTGAGGTCACTTCCTGCCATGCTAATGTGGCTAAGCCTCCCCAGTCTCCTTTTATTTATTTCTATCTTTTCCCCAGCATCACGGATGATTGATGTTCAGGGACCACCTCTGGCTCTGGCAACAGGGTAAGCCATGATGTGGTGGATTTTTTAAAGTCTAGAGCCAGACTGTATCAGGTTAGAAAAGCTACCAGGAGCCTCAAGGAGATTGTTAGGGTAGGAGGCCTTTCACTCTGAAGTTGGTGGTTTAAATCCAGCCTGGGACAACTGTAACTGGAAGTTGTTGCTGTCTGCTGGCTTTTGGGGGGCCCATATGGTGGTGGTGTTACACCCCTTTACATGTGTAAGTGTCTGGAGAACATCAGACACCAATTCCCATGGCGTCAGTGCTCAGATACTGTTTGGAGCAGACACCTTAGAAATACTGAGCGAGATCACAAAAATCCACAGCCAAAAATGGCATTAACTGGCTATCATGTCTCAGCAGAGAACTAGAAGGTAGGCTTAGAAAAGTCTCCCTTGAGGCAATCCCAACAGGCTGCTGTGGTTACTCCTTTGCAGACAGCGTAAATGAGGAGTAACTCCACTGAAATGAATGAAGTTGCACAGATGTAAAGCTGCTGTAACCAAGATCAGAAGCAGGTGCAGCACATGGAAACTTGCATCCAGTTATCCCTGAGCAGTGGGAAAAGCAGAGGATGTTAGTCACCACAGCTAACCATCTCGCACCTTCAAACAACATTGAACTCAGGCAAAGTTGCAGCCTTGGAGCCTTGAACCCCCGTCCTGCAGGAAGCGTTATCTATATTGCAGGATGTAGTGAGGGAGTATGGCCCCCCTCGGAGATGGACAGCCTGGGCCCTGTTACACCTAAGTGGGCGGAGCTGGAGGCACCCTGTCCGTCAGGCCGGAAGCAGGTGGGCGGGACAGGAAATATAAGGGCCACGCCTGGGCGCTCAGAGGGAGGGAGGCAGCTGAAGGGGAAGGGTGTTTCTTTGCTCCTTCCCCAGCACCCGCCTGACTACTACCCGGCCGAGAACCTGCCTGCGGCCTGGGGCCCTGACGGGCAACTGGACCCGGGTGGAACCGCCTGTGGAGACCAGCCGCCCAGGAACCTAAAACTGGAGGACTACGTGGACCTTCCGCTACCCACACCGCCTGCGGGTCAATCGGATGATCCCCCCCCAGTACCGGGCTGCGACCTGGAGGAGCTCCCCCTCGCCGAGGAAGATGCACCACCCCCAGAGGCGGGCAGCGACCTGGAGGAGTTACCATTAGCAGAGGACGTGGTCGGACTGTGTGACCTCCCCCTGGGTGACTACCCCGAGGAAGAGGGCGATGAGGGCCCTGACCAGGTACCAGCGGGGACGGGGGCAGGAAGTGGACCGGGAGACCTACTATGACACGGCGGTTCCCGAGCCTGAGTTAATGACCCCTGGTGAGGGTTACGCCAGGCCCGTGGTAGAACCCTCTGCCACGGATAGGGCCCTGGGCTGGGACGCAGTGGAGTTGGGTGGGCCTGCGTCCCCCTGCCTCCCCCCTTCTGGTACCGCCCCAGAAGCCTTGACAGGCGTGGAGTCACCACGGCCTGAATTAGGAACTTAACTGCTAGAGACAGTTTGTTTCCCTGCCTGCCCCGCCCGAGGGGCCAGAGACA
>ML685811.1:9369047-9414670 GCA_007922175.1 Pelusios castaneus
CAATCAGTGTAGTTCACCCGGGCCCAGTCCTCCGCTGGTGTCAATCAATGTTCACCTGGACCCACTCCTCCGCTGGTGTCAATCAGTGTAGTTCACCTGGGCCCAATCCTCAGCTGGTGTCAGTCAGTGTTTACCTGGGCCCACTCCTCCGCTGGTGTCAATCAGTGTTCACCCGGGCCCACTCCTCCACTGGTGTCAATCAGTGTAGGTCACCCGGGCCCACTCCTCCGCTGGTGTCAATCAGTGTAATTCACCCGGGCCCAGTCCTCCGCTGGTGTCAGTCAGTGTAATTCACCCGGGCCCACTCCTCCGCTGGTGTAGATGGCTGTGGCTGTGTTGACTTCAGTGGAGGCGTGCTCATTGAGACCAGCAGAGCGTCTGGCTCTGAGTTTTCAAGATGGCAGCCTGCAGCTGATGATGGAGGGAGCTGTCCTACTGCTGACCCCTGAAGCCCTGCGGTGACGGTTTCTCCTGCTATTTTAACAGAGCCGGTGAAAGCGCTGTCTTTGTACACACAGGCATGGAAAGGATGAAATTGCCAGGTAAAAATCCAGGCCTAGACTACAGCTGTCAGCAGCCTGAACTGGAGGCAGGAATGGGTAGAAATGCTGCCACAGCAGGAGGAGAGCGGGTCTCCGCGGGGAAGGCAGGTTGGAACAGCAACTTCATTACTCTGCAAAACGAAGGAGGCATCTGCTCTTTCTGCCATGGCTCATCTCTGCCACCCCGTACCAGGGAGGGGTTGGTCATGGCCACCCCCTGGTTCTGCCCCCTATGAGATGGCCAGCAGCAGCCTCTGTGCAAGACTCCGTGAGCCTTCCCCCCATCTCCTTGCAAGCCAGCACAGGGACGTGTTTTTGTAGGTCCACTATATGATCTAAAATGAAGCTGAACCCCTTAATGAACAAGTGACTCTCATCATCGCTTGGTGGCTCTTGCATGCATTTGATTGTTAATGTAAGCCTGTCTGTATAACCTGGGACATCCAGGGACAGACAGGAGCTGAGGGTTGTAATATACATGGTAAGAAAGGTGGAGAGAGATGCTTCCACATCCATTCAGGGCAGGAAGAGAGAAACAGTTGGAAGGACAAAGGACAAGCCAGGTGGCTGAGGACCCTCTTCAGTGAATTGCTGGTCAGGCAATAGTTTTATCACCCAACACAAGCAAGGGGAGCAATAATGCTGTTCCTGTCCCACGGCCCTGTCTGTTTAGACACTGAACAGCACAATAACAATTAAAGGAAATGAAATTACAAAGCACCCAGTGCAGTAGATCGTCCTTAGTATAAGTGTTGGATGGATTCTCTCCACCTGACTCAGCCACGGTAATTACTATGTTCCATTTCTATGTGTCCACACAGCATAGGGGTGTGAACAAACCTATATTTTTTACAACAGGATACTACCTTGACACGCAAACAACTGGAAAGCCTGAGATGGGGATTGGCAGAAAAGTGAGCTGAAGGGGAAACGGACAAAAAGTGAGCTGGCTCTTCTCAGATGCATTGTGAGGTGGGAAGCATATGGCTTAGCTGGACAGGGCTGCCAACACCATATTTAAAAAACAAGTGGCTGTGCCATTCTCCTCCCAATATTATGTATTATTATGATTATTACTGTTAATGAGCAGTCCTCACCTACATTCACCAGAGCTATTTCTTGCTGCTTCTTGCAGTACTCAGCAACTCCTGCTATTGTTCTACAGAGATGAAGAAATAAGAGATGTCCCATCTAATAAGGGACGATTGACAGTGCTATACCTGGACCAGCAAAAAGCTGTCAGGACGTGTGCAAAAGGAGGTTTCAAAATGACCTTCCACGCCAGATGGCCAATGACTCAGCGTTAAAATCCTTGCTGTCATCTAAGCATCCTTCTGGAGAGTACAAGATCTGAGAGGGATTTAAATGTTTCAGTCAGGGAGATGTTCCTGAGCAGCATAGGAAAGGACACTGTAATTCTGCCCTCTGGCAAAGCCTACAGAAGTCTCTTCTTGTCACATCACTACATTTCAGAAAGAAGTTGCTGTCTCTTTTCCCCACCTCCCCCCTGCTTTTCGTAAGGACGTCTCTCACATCCTCTTAGACTGCCATTGGCATTAATCGACACCCCCCCCCCTTTCTGTAGAACAAGTACTCTCAACTATTTAAAGGAAAGGAACTGAAATATTATATTCATGGCCACACAAGGACTGAAGTATTGGGTGTAGATGTGTAAGAAGTTCTGTTGCAAATTCTGTTGCAAGGGGAGATAATGAAATTAAGAAGCCACGGTGTTAGGTTCCCGTTCTACAAATTCTTGCTCATGAAAGTGGTGCTTCTGTGAGAAACCCTTTGAGTAAGGTTACTCATGTGAGCAAGTTCAACTACTGAAAAGAAATAACTCCTCATTCGATGCATAATGAAACTATGGAACTTACAGTTACAGGATAATTCTGAATACATTGGAGTGCATAAAGAGCCTAGATGCATTAGTTTAGGAGCTGAAAAATATGGCAGGCCATGCCCAAAGAGTTCTGAGTGACTTTACTAATCAGTCTTATGTTGGATGTTTCAAATGAGAATTAGAAAATCATATGAACAAGAATGACAGCTGCTACGTTAAGAAATTATAAAGGTTTTCAGTCTTCAGAAGCTGCAGATGCATTGGGGTCAGGGAGAAATGTCCTCCTGTAATACAGTATTACAAAGTTAATTGCATTTGGGGTGAGTGACCAGCTCTGGGTCATTGTTTGTCTGCCTGACAGGACATCGGAGTAAATGGATCTGTTCCTTATTTGCTGATTGGAGACAGACGAGAACAAATTTGCCTGTGATCCACCGACCCGCTTACCTCTCCTTCCCTGGCTAGGTTATTCTCAAACCAGATAGTCAGCATCCAGGGACAGGTTGTAAGCCGCCCAGACTCCTTGGTCGCCCATTTTAATAGAATCACCAGATATCGTTAATCTGTGAAAGGGAACTGACCATCTGTTAAATCCCTGGCATAAAATGGCCTTGATTATTAGGTAGGTTTCCAAGGTCCATGCCTGAGGGAGTCTTGGTCATGGATTTTTGGTTCTAATTGCACTGATTCAGCCATGTGACTGTAACCACTGAGAATATAACTCCCGTACACCCCCTTCTGCTAAGGAATTTGGGTAAATTGTCCCCCTCCCCAATAACCAAACTTAGTAAGAGGTGGTGACAAAGATTCATGCCTCTATCTCTAGCTTTCAGGGGTCCCATGCTTACCCCTTGGGGGGCAGTGCCTCCAGACATCCTTCCTGCCACTGGTGGTGTATGGGTGCAAAGAGGCTACCTCCCTCTAGCTATGTCCACACCCAACCTGCGATTGCTGATCCAACCCCTGCACACCCTGGTAAAGCAACACAAAGAGCCCAACCCCTCACACACCCTTCTGGGAAGCAATCGCTGGACGACTGTGGAAAAAAAATCACCCCACCCACGCTTCAGAAAGGGGCAAATCTAACCCCACTTTATAGCTCCCTGGACTGATCCTGGGCTTGGAGAGTACTATGGGGGGGTGTGCAAACGTAGAGCAATGGGGGAAAAGAAAGGGATTTTGCTCCCAGGCAGGAGCTGCCCTCTGTGAGTAAGGGTAAGGTTCAAAGATGCAGCTCTTGAACCCACTGCAAAAGGCACCATGTAAAAATTCATTTCAAAATGAGCAAAAATCAAAATCCTTCTTCCCTCCTCATCTCAAATGCCTCTCTCCCTGGGCTAGCCAGGCCGGTGGTTATTGTCTTGCCATAGATTCAGTTACGCCCAGTTTACAACAGCACTTTCCAGAATTAACCCCTTCCCTGCTCGGTCATGTTGGAGGAGAATTGCTTTGTCGTTTTTTGGCATTACTTTCTCTGTATTTTTGCATTCACCTGCTCGTACTGACATATTGCTTTTTTAGCATGTTTTTCCCTCTAAGCACTGTTTAAATTGCCTTGCTTCCATCCCTGCTTCATTTTGCATGCGCTTTCTGCATCACTTCCTTGCTAATTTGCACTGCTGTTTGTGCCTTTTTTGCTTTTGCAATGGTGTGTGGCCTTGCAGCTTTTGGCACAGTTTTTTGCACTGTTCTCTTGCTTGTTACCATTGTTTTATTTTGCATACTTTGCACACTTCTTCAGCCTTTTCATGCACTTTTTTACACACTGTAGCATTGTGACAAGATGCACATCCGTGCACTCCTAGGACATGATCTGGGTAACTTTTCTGTTCTGTTTTGCAAGGTAATTGTGTGATTTCATGCCAAATGCACTATGCCACAGATTCCTCTGTGAATGTTCAGAACATATGTGACAGGCTGCTATGACCACTTGAACCCCGCTCCTGAACCCCAATTCACCTTGCTCTGCTGGGTGACCACTCACTCCTGAGTCAGTCCACACCAGCTACTAGCGTGTAATTGGTCCCAGGCAGTGGGTGTAAATCCACTAGCCACACAGGCGTTGGTCCCCAAGCAAGCACACCCAGCCCCAGACACTAACCTAGGAGCCGCTGCCCTACAGGGATTGGGACCCACTCCCAATAACCTTAGTCTCAAATCCGTCCACTTAACAAAGAAGTGGATTGTACCCAGCCTCCCACACCCGCACCCTCTAAAGACCACACAGCTTTAGGTGAAACAACTACTAGTTTATTGATCAGAGTCCGATTTCAAGTGAGAACATGGCCAATCAAGGCAGAACCATACTATAAATGAGTCAGGAGTGACCACTATCAAATAAAAGGTATAAACCGCATGCTAATCTAACATCTCTACTTAAACTGACCTCAGAGTCCAAGATTATGCGCATGGTGTTTGGCTGTCTGATGTTTTGCAGCCATTCTCTGCCTGTTTTCGGGCAGGGCCCCGATCTTGCTTGAAGTTGGTTCCAGGATGGTGTCTTCTCAGGCCGAAAGCCTGCAGCTTCTCCCCTTCCACAGTCTCTGTGTCTTCGTTTTAACCAACTGCTGACAACCCCTCCCCCCACGAAAGCTCATGCGATTAATAAATCTGTTAGTCTTTAAAAGTGCCACAAGACTCTGCTGTCTTTCTACAATAGACTAACATGGCTACCCCTTTGGAATTTGTCCTGTCCTGAGATCCTCTTCACTTCTACCTGAGCAGGGGAGGGCATTAGCATCCCCTTTGATGTGTAAATCTTCAGCCATTGTGCTAGAGACAGCCCTGAGAGTCTGAACCCTGTAACATGCTTCACATCTATACATACATGTCGCAGCAGGGAACATGGCACCCTGGTAATCATGTGGCACATGTTCTGAACATTCACAGAGGAATCTGGCATAGTGCATTTGGCATGAAATCACACAATTACCTTGCAAAACAGAACAGAAAAGTTACCCAGATCATGTCCTAGGAGTGCACGGATGTGCATCCTGTCACAAGCATTGCTTTAAGTCTTTGCGTGCACCTCTCTTGGCATTGTTTCCTCATTTTTTTAAATAAACGTTTTATTTATTTTCCATGCACTTTTTTTTTCATTGCATTTACCTTTCTGAGCAATCTGAGAATATGGACCGCGTGTTCTCTCTTGTGCTCCCGGATGGTCGCCTGGATCTCTCGGATCCATCCCACCCTCCTCACGTAAGGCGCCGGGTTGTTTTTCCTCAGCACCCCGGACAGCTTCTCGGAGTTCCGGATCAGGGAAGCGAATTGGAAGTCCCCTCGGTTAGTCTCCACCCGCTTATGCGGCTCCTTCCTAGCTAACCTGGGGCACAAGTCTTCACCAGAGGCGCTCTCCTCCTCCAGGCTGCTTTGTCTGCTCAGTCTGGAGCCCATGATGGATGCTCCCCTCGCTTGGACCGCGGGCAGTGGAGGAAGGAGCTGGCTCTGCGCGGGGTTTACCAAGGGGAACCGAGCCAAACGGGGAGACCGTGGACGTGTCTGCGCTGCTCCCTCGAACCCGGAGGGCCTCACGCCAGTGACCAGAGTCACAGCAGCACCAACAGCAGCAGAGGGGCGTTCATCCCAGCTTGCAAAAAGGGGGCAGGGAGGGGGCGAGCAGGCACATGACAACTCCCCACCAGCCTTTCCCCCAATAAAGGGCTCCAGTCCCAGATCGCGGCGAGAGGGGTGGGGCAGGGTGAGGGGCCGCTGCTTCTCAAAGGAGGCGCTTAGGCGCTGGTTCGTGCTTTGTGTGTGTCTCCGGCTCTGCAGCCAATGGAGGGTCGCTCGGTGCGAGCACTGCCGAGATCCCAACCCCCTGGGGAAGCCGTCTGGCTCCCCCTTCTTCCCCCCCCCCCTTTGCTTTGCAGCGCCTGGCAGGAGTGGCCCTTCCTTCGCGGCGTTTCTGCAGGATGCCTGCCAGTGCCCTGTGCACAAGCGCACGAGACAGCTGCCTCGCGGTCCTGCTGCGTCCCGCACCGCCCGCGTGCCCCGTTGCAACCGGGCGGGAGCCTGAGACGGAGCAAGGTGGCCGCGGCTTGTGCTCCGCTGCAATGAGCGCGCGCGTGTCGGGTCGACGAGCCCCGTGCCGCGGGTGGGCAGCAATTAGAGGTTGCAGAAGCCGCTGCCACGTGGTCTGGCTGTTTGTGCATTCAGGCGCGGTGCAGACAGGCTTGTGACGGCGCGCGGCGCTTTGAAGCCGCTGCTGCTGCAATCTGGTGAGCCAGATGATAGCAGCTACGTCCCGAGCATGGCTGCTTTATCCCTGCCCGGGCATCAGACAGGATTTTCAGCAAGGGGTGTTTTTCTTCTTGTCTGAGCCTCCTCTACATCTCATAGAGGAAATTATTTACTACTTTTGAATATGATGAATGCGGTCTGTAGGTAAACAATAATTTTTTTTAATTAAGGAAACGACCTTTCAGCAACACACTAAAAAGGAGAAATCAGATCGGATCAGAAATCGGATTGGTCACAGTTCTGGCTGGAGAAAATTATTAATCTGGAATGCATTTGTTTGCAAACAATCAGCTGGCTAGGAGAGGAAAAGTAATTCTGATTGGCAGCGTTCTTGTACGAGGAAATGTAATCACTTTCAATACATTTGTTTGAAAAGGGTGCCTGGCCATTTTACATGAGACCTTGCCAGAACTCCTATCAAAGTGGCCAGCCTCTCCTCTGTGACATGCCACCGACACATATACGCTGAGTACATTAGTGTGGATAAGTGGTCAGGTGATTGGGACTCGCTGTGCTGCATGGGTGATATGCAATGAATGTGCATTATTATATTTGCAGGTCTGGGGATTCACCTGTATTGCCGTATACTTTGCACACAAATTGTGTGCAGTTAATCTCATCCACCGTCTTGATCCCGTTCAAGTACATAAAAGGTTCTTACAAGGAGGTGGGAAAAAATTGTTCTTGTTAACCTCTGAAAATCAGACATGAAGCAATGGGCTTAAATTGCAGCCAGGGCATTGGGAAAAACTTTCTAACTGTGGTAGTTAAGCAATAAAATAAATTGCCTAGAGAGGTTGTGGAATGTGCATCATTGGAGATTTTTTAAGAGCAGGTTCGATACATGCCTGTCAGGAATGATCTAGCTAATGATTGGTCATGTCTTGCAGCCAGGGGACTGGACTAGAACAGTGGGTCTCAACCAGGGGTGTACAACTCCTCCTCTAGATGTTGTGTACTTTAACAAGAGGCTGCATGGAAAGCACTAGCTAAGCAGGGGTTAAAATATGCTGGAACGCTGTTCCAGGGCCCACAAATTTGATGGGCCAGCGTTCCGGAGCCCAGAAAAATCCTGCAGAACACATGTTCCTCCTTGTCCTACTGCTGGCAGGTCAGCTGGGAGCAGCAGCCAGGCTGGGGATTTTTCAAATCTCCCACCAGGAGCATTCTCAGACAGAGTGTGTTAGTGTAACCCATATGCCTGAAAAGGCTATCTCTGAGAGACCTGCTGCGGGTGGGTTACTGTTGCTGGGCGGATTAGCTACCCATAACTAGAAACTTCCAGAAGCAGGGAGTGGTAGCATTTTGAGCATGCCCCACAGTGTACCCTGCTGGTGTGATGTGATGCTGTCAGTCTGATGACATGGGAGCAGCAGTCTGTGCAGAGGGCAGGCAGGAGCTGCCTTGAAAGGAGACCATGTGCTCAGTTTTCTGGAGAGAAGCTGAGCCAGGAGTGAACAAGATGTTTTCTCCCTGTAATGGAGTCATTTGCAACAGACCTTGCAGACATGCATATGGGACTGAGGGCTGGTTGCAAAGGAGAAGAAAAAGCCTGCATGGAATTCTACAGAGGATTCCAGCAAAGGAAGAAGAAGAGGACAGCTATTTCTTTCCACTCAAGCCTCTACACTGGACCAGAGACTGTAGCTGAGAGTTGGGTGAACTCCACCTGGACTTTGGGACTCTTGGGTACCTTTCCTACGGGGTTTTCTGTAGGGATTGTTCGTGGTTAATTGTATTTTGTTTTCTTAAGATAAGGTTCATTTAGTTAGTAGTTAATAAAGTTCATTGTTATGTTTATTGTAGTAGTATTTTAATGTGGGAGTGTAGCTCTGAGCAAGCTTCGCTGTGAGTCCTGTACAGACTGGATCCTGGGTCTCCAGCTGCTTTCTCCATAGGGATCGGGATTGATTTCTGTGAGGCACTGGAGAAGGGCAACTAAATGAATTTTAGCCCACCTGAAGGTTACATTAGTACAGGAGCAGCCTGGCCAAGGAGCAACTCCGGATGCCCCTGCAGCTCTGGCCAAGTAAGTTGGGGGGTGGGCCGGGGAGCTGGCGAGGAACGGGAGGGCCATGGGGAACAGGAAGGTCAGGGAGCCGGCGGGGAATTGGGTTTCAGGCTCAGGAGAGTTGGGAAGCCAGCAGGCAAGGAAGGGGCCCAGGGCGGGGCCTGGGAAAATCACTGGGGCTGGTGATGGTGGAGCAGTGGGGCTTCGTTCCTCCCTGGCCCTGCCATTCCCAGTGCACTCTGGGGCGGCCATGGTGAAGTGAAGGGCTTGGTGAGTCTGTGGAGCCTGATGTGGGGCAGTGGTGAGGCTGTGGGGACCTGGGGGGGGGGGGGGGGGAGGGAGGAACAGGAATGTTCCCTCTAAGATTGGCAGCTTGTATGCAAAATTTTCAAGCCATGTGCAAAACATTTTTTTAATAAAATTTTTCTGTAAACTTACACGACAGAAATTATAGGCATTAATTGAAGTTAAAGTGATTGTAAATAGAATGAATTAATTGGGTTTACTTAATTGAATTTGAATGAATTTTGAATTGAAATTTAATTTTTAGAAAGGTTTTTTTTTAAATTACCGTATTTTTCGGACCATAAGACGCACCTGACCATAAGACGCACCCAGTTTTTAGAGCAGGAAAACAAGAAAAAAATATTCTGAACCAAATAGTACCGGTAAACTAAATAGAAGAGAAAAGGAAGAGAAGAGAAAGGAAGGCGAAGAAGAGAAAGAAGAGGAAAAGAAAAAGAAAGAAAGAAGCCGCGGCGCTTAAGCGCTGTGGCTCCTGCTGAGAGCCGAGCCTGGGAACTGAGCTGCGGGGCCGGCTCGAAGCGGAGCCGGCCCCCCAGCTCAGTCCAGGGGTTCGGGGGGTGGCAGAAGCTCCGGCGGAGCTTCTGCCGCCCCCGATCCCCCAGCGGCTCCTGCCATTCTTCAATTTCCGATTCCTTAGGGAATCGGGGGTTCACTGGTTCGGACTATAAGACACACCCTCATTTCCCCCCCACTTTTGGGGGAAAAAAAGTGCGTCTTATGGTCTGAAAAATACGGTAATTTTTAAAAGGTTTTTTAGAAAGAAAGAAAGAAAGAAAGAAAGAAAGAAAGAAAGAAAGAAGAGAAAGGGGGAAGAAAGGAAGAAGAAAGAAAGAAGGAAGGAAGAGGAAAGAAGGAAGAGAAAGAAAGAAAAAAGAAAGAAAAGCTGAGGCCGCTGGCGGGGGGGAACCGACTGGGGCCCGGGAAGGCCACAGGTGGGGTGGAACAGACCCCGGCCCCGAAGGCTGATCCTGCCCCCGTGTTGGGAGGCTGAGGCCATTGGCGGAGCAGAGCCGGCCCCAGGCCGGGAAGTCGAGGCTGCCGGCGGGTAGGAGCCTGGGAGCCTGCCCCGGCCGCAGCCAACCCGCTGCCCCAGCCGCGTGGGGCAGGCCGGCCCGCACACCTGCCCTGGCCCTGAGCCTGCCTGCTCCGCCCTGGGGGCGGGAAAGGCCAGCCCAGAGGCCGGCCACCAGCCAGGTCCGCCACAGCAACCAGGGATCTGGAGGGGGCGGCGTGGGCTGCCGGGCTGTGCTGGGGTCCCTCAGTGCTGCGTGGGGGATGCGACGTGGCCGCGCACCCGCGCAGCTTAGAGGGAACATAGATGGTGGCAGTGGGACCCAGGGAGCCCATAGGGGCCCGATGGGGGGGCTGGGCAAGGCCTGGGGTGGGGGAGTTGGCGGCAGAACACAAGGAGCCTGCTGGGGGAGTGGTGGGGGAACCCGGGGAGGCTGCGGGGACCTGATGGGGGGCAGAAGTGGGATCCCATGGGGGGCCCGGTGAGGCTGTGGGGGTGGGGGAATTGGCAGCGGCAGAGCCCAGGGAGGATGTGGGGCTGGGGGGCCGCAAGGCCAGCGGTGGGTCCTGGTTGGTGGCAGGGAGGCCCAGGAGGCAGTGAGGCAGGAGTGGGATCATGGGGTGCAGGGGGAAGAGTCGTGGGACCTTCGGGACCCACCACCTGGTCCCCATCACCAGCTGCCAGTGCCCCCAATCCTGCCCCTGCCCCCCCATCTCTGCCCTGCTCTCCCAAGCTCCCCAGCCCTCCATTCCCTGCTAGCGCACCCCTGCCCACTCTCCCTTACCCCCTACATGGGCATCCTGTTCTCCTTTGCCCTGCCCGGCCACCCATCCCTGCCCTGCCCTGCTCCCCACACGCTCCCTTACCACCCCACACAGCCACCCAGCCGTACCACGGCCCCTACACTTTCCTCCCACACTGGACATGGCCACGCCATCCTCTGATACCATCCCTGCCCTGCCCTGCCCTGCTCTCCACGCTCTCCCCTGCCACCCCACACGGCCACCCCTGCCCTGCCTTGCCCAGCCACGCCTCGCTGCCACCTCCTGAAAAAGGTGAAGTAATTTCTTTTCACGTTTTCACTAAAGGTGGGTTAATCAACAAATGAAAACTCGTCTACAGTTGGGAAAGTGGCACTTATCTAAAGGTTGCTGTAGGGAGGAGGGATGTTATTTGAGAATTGTGTTTAGGAATGAAATGTTTCTGCTTTTAGAGAATCAAACTGAGTTTGTAAACGGGTGTTTAATTCTTGACTATCTAAATGTTATTAATAGTGAGATCAGTTTCTTTGCGTTATCTATCCAGAATTTCCTCACCCGCCCTCACGTGAGAAAAGAATTGCAATGTGGCCCCTCGCTCAAAAAGGTTGGACACCCCTGAGACAGAGGATTAAGAGCTTGATTTTTTTCCATTCCTGGGCATTGAGGCTCTTCTCTAAGCAACATTACCATGGTGCCATATTTCCTGCAACAACAGAGATGTGTATATGAAGCATTTTCCAGGGCTCGCTCAGACCATCAGGCCTACCTCTCAGGCTGGAGAGTTGCAGGGCAAAAACCCTATAAATTGGTCTGCCTAGCTCAGGTGTGACAGAGGAAATCACAGGGCAGCCTGCAAGTTAGGGGAGGGGCTGAGAGCAATTTGGAAAACAAAGACAGATCCTTTGAGGGACCTGAGGAGGCTTTTCCCAGACAGAAACTCCATCTTCTCTTGTAACAAGGCCAAGAGACTGAGCCTACCCCATGGCAAGGAGGGCTTAGACTGGCTGAGAACCAACAAGCAGCCAGTCTTCCTGGGTAAGAATGAGGAGGCTGAGTTAAAGTGAGATCCTAGGTAGTGTTATTAGGTTACTGTGCATTTTATATTTTTAGTTGGGTGGTGACCACTCACTTCTGACTCTTGTTAAATGTTTATGTGTTGATTTGCTATATTGCCACTTAAAAAAATCATATCCTGGTCAATAAACTAGTGTTTGTTTTATCTAAAGCTGTGTGGTGTTTATAGCTCGTAGAGAGTGCGATTCAGAGTGAGACCAAGAGGCTTGTGCGGCGATTGCTGGAGGTTGTTTTAAAGGTGTGTGTAAACATGGCTGTGAATGCTGGCAAGCAAATTGAAATTTCTAAATGTCAGGTTTACCAGGCCTTAGCGGACTGTATGAAGGCTAGATTGTTGCCAGACTCAGAAAAATGTCTAAGCAATGCTGTTGAAGCACTTGACCCATCATGTTTCATTACAGAGCTGTCTCTGGAATTTGGTGACAGAACATTTTTGTGTTCCAAGTTTGGCATTGCATTTAATGAAGTGAAATGTGCATATCGGTAATATAAAGATCACAATGCTTATTGTGTTATGCAGTGTTTAATAGTTTGTGACAATAATTGCTATAGACATAAATGGAATATAAAATTATAAATATTTTAATGGAGCGATAACCGATGCATATGGTACTAAGAAGTGGTTGCAAATGCCTACCTGGGCTGGGGCCTGCACATGCAAGAAGGGGGCTTGGACAATACAGGAAGGGGGTCCAGAGATTAGGAGGGTTCCAGGGCCTAGCAAATTATACTTTAACTACTGTAGCTAAATCAGAATAAATTAAAATTTCATACAGGCAGTGACTGCTCTATTGGTGTTTGTCAACCCATAGGTTACAGTTTATTTATATAAAAAGGAGAAAGTAAGCAATCTTTCAGTAACAGTATGTTGTGACACTTTTTCGTATTTTTATGTCTGATTTTGTAATAATTGGTCAGGATGGTGAAGTTTGGGGTGCACAAGACAAATCAGCCTCCTGAAAGAGGTACAGCAGTCTGAAAAGGTGGAGAACCACGGTATTAGAAGAGCTCTCGAGTTCCTTTCCAGCCCTACAATTCAATGATTCTGAGAAAGGGGCTTCCAGAATGGAAAGGTTTGCTAACCCTGGCCTTAGAAAGCTTCTCTACTGCTAAGAGTCTCCTGCAGGGAAGTGATAGATGGGCAGGCCTGGAAGCTGAAGGCTTTATCCACAGCGCAAGGACAGGAGCATAAGTTCCCAATTCTGGCCTAACATGGCCACCTCAATGGGCAAGAGGGGGGGGGGGTTCAGAAACCAGGCCCCATCAGTTCTGGGTTTCTCTGCTGATTGGTCTTTGAATATAATTGTTAATCTGCAATAAACCATGACACTTCCAGGGCCAGACTCCTCCCTGGGGGCATAAAAGGTGTGATACGTGTTGGAGCAGCCACACTCAAGAGGGATTCACCCCAGGGGAAGAGGGCAGTCTCGCCACCCACCAGGACGGTGTAGCTGCACCTCCACCCTGGGCTCCATCGAAGAACCGCTGGCAGAGACAGCCTCAGAAGAGCTAACCTTCACATCAGGCAGATGTTCAGCCCTCCCACACCTTCCAGCTCCTGCTATTTACTGTGCTGTTCTGGCCTGCCCCAGTCTCCTGCATAACGAAGGGATTTTTGGTACCAGACTGTGGTCTGGAGGCAAAAGCAAATCAGAGCTGAAATGTGCACCAGGAAATAGATCAACTTTGTCATAATATATATAGGGTTCTGGGTTACAATGGACCAAATCCTAAGGCTCTTCCTTCGCTCTACTCAACCCTTAGTCAGACAACAGTTCTTGGAGGCTGAGCTCCTGAGCAGTCACTGAAACCAATGAGGTCCCAAGGTGCTGCTCAGTGCTAACACAGGCCACCTCCATTTGGAGTGAGTAAATAGGGAGTAAGGATTGCAGGGTTCAGTCAGATGATTTTGAAAAAAATACTGAGTCAAGACAAAATTGATTGTGTTGCGGTGGGTCCCCTGGAATCTGGGTGTGTCTCCAAGGAGACTACATCATCAGCAATCAGAGTGGAGAGCAGAAAATACTGACCAATGGTGAAAGGTCCTAAACTGAGGCCAGCACATCAGCCTCTCTCTGCCTCGCAGAGGCTAGATGGGACATTTCAGTGCTGTGCCCGGTCCACTGTGCCTCCTTAAAGGGAAACCCTGGCAGTATTTGTAACCACGGGGTCAGTTCAGTAAATGAGTATTTTCTATGATGGACTGTTTCCTGCCTTATCTCAGGACCCAGGGAATAGGACCATCAGTTTCCACTTGTTCCAGGATGAAATAACCCATAGTGGTGGGAGAACTGACGAAAATTAGTTAATAGAAGGGTGGTTCCATAGCTGGGATCCATTTTCTGTGTATTCAGCCTGAAAATATCACATCAGAGAGCAGTCTGCCCACGAGTCACCTGCATGCTTTAAAATAAGAAACATAATAGTGGGAATGATAGGTGCTAATTAGAAACACACAGCAAGGCTGGACTACATTTGAGAGTGGAGAATAGGTGGCTACTGGTTCATTTTGGACTCAGTTGGGCAAACATTGCTCCTTTGCGTGCGTGCAGAGGCCCCATGGGCAATGGAGTGGGTGTATTTCTGCAGACAACGAGGTGCACAGAGTTTCCTGCAGACTGTTGTACTGGGGGAGAGTGGGGATGGGGAGACAGGAGCAGATATGGGGAAGGAGTAAATGTATCCTTCTTGTCCCAGAGGCTGTAGAGGCTACTGCACTCATTAGTCTAGAAAAGATGGGTTCTCAACCCTGGGATTCCAGTCCCCAGGGGCCTCATGACCAGATCTGGGGGTTTCGATGGGAAGGTGGAAGGGAGACCTCAGACCAATGCAGAAGGGACAGTTCCCTAAGCTTTTCTCTGCAGTGAGGAGAGGAGTTTGGCCCTTTTGGGTATGAATCCCCATCTGAGTGTGATTGACTCAGTCAAGGGATCATGCTGGCTTACATGCTAGCCTGGATGGAAAAGTGGGCAACCCTCAGGAATGTATTGAGAATCTTGCAACATTTGATGCTGATTTTAAAGTCCCAGCTCCTCGAGCTAAGTGATTAGGGGAGACTCTCAGCTTTTTCTTTTCTTTTTAAAGGAAAGTGTGTTTCTAGCCCTTAGGATTTCAAAGGAAAGCTTGCAAATGTCACCCCTTCCTGGAGCCCGAAGGCTCAAGCACAAGAAGGCAAAGAAAGAGAACCAGACATTTTAAAAAAACCCAGCAACTTGTTTTTTTAGCCCAATCTCATGAATTTCAGTGCCTGTCACATGGTTTCTGAACACTCTGGCAATACTGGAAAACCAGCCTGTGTGTCCTGCCCATAGTAGCCTGGGTCCATGTGCAGGAACACCAGAGACCCTAGAAACCAGTGTGGTTTGTGGGAGATGCTGCGTGCCAGTGCCTCAGGCAGGGAGGGTGGTCTCACTGTTTATCTTTCCCCTCTGAACAGGAGATGCTGACAGACATTCCAGGGTGAAGTGAAGGCTCTGAGGCTGGCAGCGCATGTGTCTCCTGACCTGGCACATATCCCCATACAGATTATTTATGCTTCTAGCAGGGATGACCTGTGTGGGATGCAGGAACTTGAATATAGGTGCATATTAATGCTGGTTTTGCAGCTCTATGGCTCGTTTGGAGCAGTTGGGTTGAGCCAAAATTGCTCATAAAAGCCCCTGTTAACATGAGACCCGAAGAAGAATGTGCTATTTATAGAGATCGCTGTTTGGTTCGGTTGGTTGCGCACTGGAGTCCTGGTCCAGAGCAAGGGCTTCTAGGTGCAAGAGAAATGCAATAATAAATGCTACTAGTAATAGGCTCAATTTCACCTGTGCAAACACATCTCCTTACTCGCAGTCAGTGGACGGGTTCTGGTTCCAGGTCAGCCATTCCTGGCTCCTGGTGCCAGCCTCACTCCAGTACGTAGGGTTCAGAGCTAGGATCCAGGACACTGGAATTCCAGGCTTGCCTGTGTTCCTATGTAGTCCGCAGCACTGGACATGGTATGTACTGTCTCTAGGCCTCAGTTTCCCCATCAATAAAATGGGGATAAAAATACTCGCTTACCCGTCAGGGTTATTAATGTCTGCAGAGTGATTTGAAAAGGGCAAATACTGTCATTTTTGTACCATTTATCTCAATATATCCTGTGATAACCAGATCCAGGGTGAATATGGGCCCCGGCACTGTGGCTGGGGTTTTTTCCTTCTCCCACTGGACAGGTGTAGAGAATATGTGTTGCATAATCTATCCTCCCCTGTTCAGATGGTTCTCTGAGCCTTAGCAATCTTTGCAGAAACTGCAGCGTGATCTTATTGCAAACAGAATTGATGCCACTGCCCTTTCCCTTGAGATACCCTCACCTGTTCCTTGTGTGACTGCGGTGCCAATTGCCCCTCGCTTGGGGAAACCTGTCTCAGACACACGTGGCCGGCGCCCTGATTTGTGCGCTGGGCAAGCCAGACTTGGAAGACAATGCTAATTAGATTTGCCTCTCATGTGACGGTTCCATTTTTGGCCGTTGTTGCTGGGGTGAGAAATGCAACTGAATGATGTCGTGGGTGAGAAGGGAAGGGGGTTGAACATCTGGAGAGGCTGCTGTGCCTGGCTGCCTTGTGGTCTCAGAGCATCACTTTTGTTTGCCAGCAATCTGGCTCTCGAGGAGTGTGTTCCTAGTTTGCCTGGGGTGCAAGAGGCTCTTTGGCAGGCTTCTCCAAGCCCACCCTGAGCTCCCAGGTCCTTCCTTGACTGAAGAAAAGTAGGATCCCAGTAGATGGATGCTTGCATAGCTGGTTATGCTGTCTGGGTGCTCCCACCCATTCCTTGTCCCTTCCCACAGCAGGCTGTAACGTCCTTGTCTTCAGGTCCTCTGCGGAGGGGTACACTGGGGAGCAGGGCTAGTGCTAGTTTACAGTGGGACAAAGTTGGGGAGGGATTATGTCTGGCCACAGAATTGTGGGGAGGGACCAGTTTGGGGGGAAAGGAGATGGAGTTTCCCACCTCAGCTCCCCAGCACTGCAAAGCCACACAGAGCTGGTGGGAGGTGTGTGAAGGACTCTCTCCCACCCCCGGTACAGCACAGCACCTGGGGAGTCGGATTGCTTCAGAATCTTCCTGTGTTTGGAGGCAGCTCACAAATTCAGAGGAGGGGGATTCCACTTGCAGCTTGCGGGATAAGATATGACAGCACAGATTGGGGGAGGTGCATTTCTCAAGGGGTGGGCAGCGTGTGCGGGAACTCTGTTTGAGAGCAGGGTCGGCGCTGGCAGTAGCAACAGCTACGTGCAGGGAGGCACAGCTGTGGTTCGCTCGGTGGAGTGTTTGTAGCAACAGCCCATGTAATATTCATTGACTCTTAAGATTTCTTCCTACTCTCACAGCTGAGGCTCCACTGTCCCTTAAACATTGTGGCGCTCCAGGCTGAGACCCACATCTGCTCAGCGCCCCATAGTTGGCGTGCAGGAAGACGGAGCTCTGCTGGCTGATCACATGAATCAAATTCCAGTAAAGCTCCCCAAAGACAGGTTGGTTGGCCTGTATGTTCCTCGTATGGAGAGACTTGGTAATTTGTGATCTCCTGGTCACACACACAATGTGAGATGGTACTGAAAACACAAGGGAAATGACAGACCCTCACTTCCTCCCAGTGCAGTGAGAATTCACGGCCCTTCCCACAGTGAGAGTGACATAAGTGTTCAAGACAGGCTGGTTTTTAATCAACAGTAAATAGTGGCTCTCCGCAATCCATACTCTGGAGTACCAACAAGGACCCCACCAGTACCTGCCTGGAATGACACTCCCTTGTTGCTTGAGACAGCTGATCATAGCTTTGCAGAGAGAGTTTACACCATGCTAAAGAAAAGATAACCCTAAAAACAGTCAAATTCCAAAGGGGGAGCCGTGTTAGTCTATTGTAGAAATACAACAGAGTCCTGTGGCACTTTTAAAGACTAACAGATTTATTTATCGCATGAGCTTTCGTGGGAGAAAATCCCACTTCATCAGACGCTTTGAAGATAGGAAAGTTAGAGTGGGAGGAAATTAAATGCAGGGGAGTGTATGACATAGCATCAGGTCAGGCTGTAACAGCAAATCAAAATAGGTGTCAGGATTCACCGCGCCAGGGACTATGTCAACCAGAAAGGGTACTACTCTGTGAAGCTGCAGGCCCTCGTGGACCACTGCGGAATCTTCCAGAACATCTACGTGGGCTGGTCGGGGAAGGCAGGGGGTTGGGAGTATTGCGGGGAGTGCAGAGTGTCAGAGGAGAGTGAGGGGCGTCGGGTGGTTGGTGGAATGAAGAGGGTTAGGGGGAGGAGTCAGTGCTAGTGGCCTCCGAAAGGTGGGTCCTGGGCTTGCTGACGTCCGCCCCAGGTCCTGGCCCACTGGCGAGGAGGGCTGCCTCTGGGGCACAGGGCGGGGCCCCAAGGGAACAGGCGCTCCTCCAGGCGCTCCAGAGACTGGATCTGCCACTCTATGTTGAGCATGCGCTCTAGCAGCCTCTGCTCAACCCTCCGGTGGGCATCCTCCTGCTCCTGCCGCGCCGCCAGGCGTGCCTCAGTTCGCTTGCTGATGCGGACCACGTCTTCAAGGAGCTCGTCCCGCAAGCGAGGCCCCTCCTGATCGGGCCTGCTGGGGCGCCGGGAGTGCCGCGTGTCAAGGGTGCAGGGGCTGCTGGGGAGAAGCAAAGAAGAGGGTCCCTCCCATTAGCTGGTGCAGTGTGCAGCCTGACAGCAGCTGCTGTCCCCTGACCACCCCCCTGCTTCCCACTCTGTCCTTCGGGACAGGGACCCCTTGGTACACACCAGCGTGCTGCGCTGCCCAGGTCGGGTGCAGTGCCCACAGAGGTGAGCTGCAGGCAGCCCTGCCTCGGGCGTCTCTCCTGAGGCCACGTGCCACCGGTGTGCTGTGTGGCCTTGGTGCTCCCGCCTACGGTCCCCCCACCCCAACTCCAGACATGCCACTGCACCACTCGCCTCTGGGTTCCCACCCACCCACCACACAGCCCCCAGCCCCTCTGTCCCTGTGTGGTGCTTCCCCCCTGACCCTGTCTGGCCCTGGGCCATGTCCCCCTGCAGTCCCTGTCCCACAGGCATGTCCAAACCTGCCCGCAGGGAGGGAGGGAGAGAAGGAGGGAGTACTCACCAGTAGGTACAGCAGGTGTCTGGCGCGATGTCCCCTCGCCTGGGTCATCTTCGGCAGGGGGAACCTACTCCTCCTCCTCGGTGGTGGTATCCACCATCAGGGCAGGGATGAGCTCTGGGGTGGTGGCAGGCTATGGGGCTGGCAGGGTGCCCTGCTGCTGGCTGATCTCCTCTTGCGCCAGCACCACAGTCTTGTTCCCCGAGCCTTCCTTCTGGTCGTTGTCGAGGGAGAGGGGCTTAGAAGAGTCAATCATGTGGGCTGGGAGGCTGCCGCTCTCCTGCCCCAGAAAGGTATGCAGCTGCTCATAATAGCGGCAGCTGGCGGTGGGGGCTGTCCCCGTCCAGAGCGAGTCCTCCTGGGCCTTCTGGTACCCCTGGCAGAGGTCCTTGATTTTCACCCAGAGCTGCTGGGTGTCCCGGGTGTGGCCCTTGGCATCCAGGGCCTGGGAGATGGAGGCATAGACCTCCCGGTTGCGATGGCTGCTTCACAACTGAGAGGTGACTGCCTCTTCCCCTTATATGGCCGACAGGTCCAGGATTTCCTGGTGGCTCCAGGATGGGGCCTGCCTGCGGTGCTGGCTCTGCTCTGCCATGCTCCCAAGCAGCAGGTCTGGGGAGCAGGGTGGTCGGGGTGAGTCCTGCCCTGTGGTTGGCCAGGGCAGGCTCTGCCTGTGCCAGGAACTCAGGGAGGGAAGTCTGGAGGGCACTTAGGTTGACTTAGGGATACTCTGCGTCTACACTGGCTTAAGTCGACTTACTAAGGTTGACATAAGCACTAAGTTGACCTAAAAAGAGGTGTTATTAAGTCAACTTAACTTTTCCTTAAGTCAACTTAAGGAAAGCCCAGTGTGGACGCAGAGTAGTTTAAGTTGACATATGCCTCCTTAAGTCGACTTAATTTGTAAGCGTAGACACACCCAAAGAGAGGGGCAGGGGTGGGTGAGACTCGGCATGCACCTTGCTGAAGGTTGCCGACCTCTGATCTAGTCTGACCTCCTGTATAACAGGCCAGAAATCTTTCCCAGAATAATTCCAAGAGCAGACCTTTTAGAAAAATACCCAGTCTTGATTTGAAAACTTCTGGTGATGGAGTTTCCACAACGACCCTCAATGAATTGGTCTAGTTCTCAGTTGAATTTAAACCAAGATAAGTCACTCTTAAACCAAAGTCAGAGGCTACGCAAAGGGGTTTGCATTGGTTTAATTAAAGTGGTTTAAATTCACACCATAAATTTAGTCTCAAAAAAGTTACTGGGCTCAATCTGGGGTAAGGTAACTGAGTGAAATTTGATGCCAAACCTGTGAGCAGACTGACTAAATGATCCGATGGTCCCTTCTGGACTTGAACTCTATGAACCTATGTATTTCGTTGCCTGGGCCTGCCCAGCAAGATGTGCCAGCCTCCTCCATGCTGCTTTAATGAAGCCGTTTGTCAGGGAATTCCTTCCTTCCCTGATGTGGGACTGAGCTAGAAAGCTGGAGAGGATGATGGAGTATGTTCTCTCTTCATGGCCAACTGCTTGAAGGCTGCAGAAGTAGAGCCATGGTCTTGTGCCATCCCCAACCCTGCAGGAGCAGAAGGTGACCCTTGCATGTGGGCTGGAGGAAGGAGATCTGGAAGGGTCTCCCTAGCTGGAGACCTACCAAGGTGTCTGGGCATGGTAGGGGAACAGAGAAAGCCAGGCAGTTATGTTGGCCACACACAAGGAGGCCATTACCCTTCTCCTGATGTGTCCCCTGAGGTGCACCTGAGAGAATTCCCATTCATGAGGAGCAGGGAATCTTCTGGAAAATGCATCAGTCCCTGGCAGGTGTTTGGAGGTTCATGGGCTGGTCCCTTTGCAATTTTCAGGTGAGCTGGGCCTGATCCTCCACTGGGGCTGACAAGCACTTGGCAGAGCTGGTGAGCATGAGCATGACAATGAGGTGCCCTTTGCACGCTCCAGCTCTGGGGCTGCCCTGCCCTGCCCCAGCCCCAAGTGCAAGCCAGAGCAACCTGGAATTTTGCAAACTCCGAGGGGGAAAAGGGTGAACTCCTGAGGAGTGTGCAGTGTGTTGGTGTCCCGTTTCCTGGCTGCCCTCAATCCCTCCCATGCAGGAACCTTTAACTTTATGTTTGATTTCCTTGGGCCTTTAAAAAATGGGCTTTACAAATATTTTAAGAGTTTTTAAAAAACCCAACAAACCTCCTCTGGCTTAAGATTTCTCCAGCATTTCAGCAGGTTGATGGAGCTCTGGTACCCTAAGAGAATCGAGCCAGCTGGCACACAGACCTTGACTTAGCTCTGTGGGGTCAGGGGACTCGTGGTGCTGCTAAGCTACTTTTAGAGTTTAAAGCTGCTCCGGCGCAGAAGATGTATTTTGCCCATGAAGCAGCAGCACTAAGCCACCTTAAGGGATCAGTCTGTGAGGGTTAACCTAGGCAGGGCATTGCGGCCACTGGCACTTGGACCGTAGTGTGGAGACCTGCTCTGAACAGAGTGAGTGGTCTCAATGTCTATGTGGGAGCTGAGCTCTTTGAAAACCCAGCCTCAATTGTGGCGTTAAGCTCTTGAAACTCTGGCCCTTGGGGCAGGGATCTCCAAAAGTCTCAGCATCAGTCTGGCCCTGCTCCCGTTGGCAAGCCCACGGTCACACATTAACTCCAAGGGGAGAAATGTTAGACCCGTGCTGAGTCCTGTTGTCAGAGGCCATCTGAAGTGCTGAGTACCTTTGTAGGTATCCAGTCCCATCTGTAGTTCAGTCAGGGTGATACAGTGCGAGAGCAGAGCTCCTTCAACACCCCAAGCTGCTTTATCACCTCAACCCGCCGACCAAAGGAATAGTAAACTTCTAAGGCCTGATTCTGCTGCCTACTGGGCAAAGCTCCTGCCAATTCCATGGAGAGCTGGCCTCAAGGGTAAAATTTACCTCTAGGTAGATGGAAATAGGGCCTTTTGCAGCAAGAAGAGGGCAGGAGATGACTGTCCTGAGAATAGAAACTGAAGATGAATGGTAATTACATGCAGCACCAAGATATCATGCTGATGAGGGCTTCAAAAATGCAGGAGAGTTGGATAGAGAGAGGGGCCCCAATGCCTTCCATTAACCATGTAAGTATCCGAGAGCCTCCAGTCCAGATAAAGAATTCAGAAAAGGATGAATAACGTTTTCTGTTGTGTGGGAATTTTGGCCCGTTAGTTGCCATATCAACCTGTTCGCAGATCACTGCAGGCTTGGAAACGTGACCAACTGGCTCTGTTCCTTTCCAAATGAATCCGGTTTTCTCTCTCCATCCCAAGAGCTCTTCTCTTTGAAGAAACTTCTATCAACTACAAAAAATAGAAAAGCGTTCTCATGAGTGAGACTCAGATTTGCAGACTGGAGTATAAATGCCTCCTCGAAAATCAGTGCTTAATTTGTGCCAGGAAGTTCATAACTCCAGCACCTTTGGATTTGCCATGTCTGTTATGAAAGTAAAAAAATATCGCTTGAGCCCCAACACCTCTTTCATTATAAACTAAACACTGTCTAAAGTGTTTCCTTCTCATCTAAGAGGGTGGTTGATTTCAGAGGGGCCACTGGCTGGTTATCAGGATCATGCTGGAGAATAGGCTCTTAGTGCTGCATGGGTGGCCTGGGGCACACCTTTGAATCTGCAGAGAGAAGCTTGTCTGAGGAGGGGGTTTCCCTGGCTGATCTAAATTCTTAGCCCTGGTCTACACTGACAGCAACCTGTGTCTCCACCATCAGAGCAGTACATATTTTCTTTTTAAAAAAATGGAGCTGTAATTCGACCTGCTAACACCACCCCTGCAAGTGGCATAGCACTGAGGTTAACATTGACAATTCCAATGTGGGTCCATGTAGCCAGAGAGCAACTTTTCCAGTTTTTCTTGTCTGCTTTACTATAGCAACATAACTCCTCCTCTGCCTGGAGCCCCAGGAAGTTTTCAATGAATTCATCTCTCTGCATGAAGTGCTGTGTCTCTCTGTTGTGCCTGTGGCAGAGAAACAGCAAGAAAAGCTTTTCCTGCTTTTTTTTCCTTTAGAGAGGAGGGGAGGGCGAATGAGCAAAGGATGACTGCTTCCCCACAAGCCCCTGCACCTGTTACCCACAGTGCAATGCATTTCAGGAAGTAATGTGAGCAGTGGGGAAGCAAGCAGTTTGCTGTCATTACTCGCCTTCGCCCTCTGTAATTCAGCATCCTAAAACCGAATTACAATCCCACCCCCAGTGTAGACACACCTGTAGGCTAGCCTCTGAAAAGGACAAAGAAGTAGGAGGCAGAGAAGAATTTTCATCTTGCTTCGATGCATCAAATGTAGCTCCAAAACCCCAGGGCCATGGGCTTAGACTGGAAATAAGTGATGCAGTGCCAAGTGCTTCTGAAAGCCAGTTGGCCTAATGTGTCTGCTTTAAAAAAAAAAAAAAAAAATTACAGCAGAGAGGAAATGTTCCCAAAGGAATGAAAACAGTCTTTTGAGAAGGAGAAACGCACAGGCCGTCTGCAAGGGCTACCTTTATTCAGGGGAGTTTCATTGGCCCATGCTGTCCCTTTCATTGCATCTATATGGTGCAAAAAAATGGCCTCTGCTTCTCTTTCCTTACTTGTTTTTCACAGTTCATGGGCGTTGCTGGCACAGGGCCCATGGGGCCCCAGGTCCCCAGGCCAATGGCCTAAGTCCCAAGCTGGCCTGACCTGGCTAGGACCAGCACTTGGAACCCGTGGTGGCAGGATCCGGCCCCAGCCCCTGGCTGGGGATCCAGGGCCAGGCCTCCAGCTGGCAGCAGCATCAGGAGTCCAATCCAGGGCCGTACCACCAGCCGGAAGCGACAGGTTTTGTGCTGGGGATTCCAGGGCAGGCCTCCGGCAGCAGGCCCCGGCCCCCTGCCAGGGACCCGAGGCCAGCAGCGGCAGGAGCCAGATCCAGCTCCCGCGGTCAGCGGTGGTAGGCCCCAGGGCTGGATTGGGCACAAGGGCCAGATTGAGGGCAGAGGTGGGGCCGGGCATGAGGGAGTGAGGTGGGGCCTAGGCTCCGGACATTTTTCAGGACAGCAACCATCCCTGTTAAGTTGTGCCCAGTCTCCTGGGTGCCCAGAGTACCAATGGAATGGAGACGACAAGAGCGGAGAGCGAGAATTGAGTGGGGAAGGGATTTTTAAATCAGATTGTTTAATCCCCTCTGTCTTCTGGTAACACCTGTTAACTTCAGTGATTAGTTACCATTTGTCTTCACCAATCCTTCCACGAAGCTGTGAGCATTCACAGTACTCCTCAGGTGTGCAACAGGTCTTCCAGCACCGCCAAGGAAGGGCCAAGCTACTCTCCAAATTAATGTTGCCAGGGGAAAAAATAAGCAGGAAAAATACTTTGTGTTTTATTTATCCCTCAGGAAGGAACAATAAAGGGCTCACCTGGGAGGCAAATTTATTACAGTTCCTAGTTCCCATGAGGTGGGGGAAGGGAGGAAGCAATGGGGCACTTGTTTCTGGTTTGAATCATGTGGGCCCTGCACAGAGCCTTTAGGGGCCGCGACAGATGTGGGAATTTCTTGCATTGTCCTGGACAAACCTTACTGAATTAAGTGTAAGTAACTTGAGGGTCCATTGTATTAAAAATGCAAATGTGTGTGTCCTTGTGGGTTTGTGCGGAATGTCTCTAAGAGCGAGACTGACTAATGTAAACGCTGGCAATTGGTGCGAGTCTCAAAGGACTACTTCATGCAGGGGGCCAAGACAAATACGAACTTTTAAAGATAAGTAGTTTTCCCAGGAAATCTGCGAGGAGGGGTTTACAAATGGACCCATTCGGGCTAGGCAAGTCCTCAATCTTGTGCAGTTTCACACTGAGGTGGGGGCCACTGTCTGCCCATCATCTGCGAGGTGAGGACAGATCAAAAAGGTGAGGCCTGGCGGTTATCAGTGCAACCACCCACAGGAAAACTCCTTCCTGGGGTTTGCAGGACTGTTCACCTCCCAGCACCCTGGGTGGAGCTGGGGCGACCTCTGGTTACCCTGTCTGCATGTGCACAGGTTTTATGGTTTCTGTGTGTTTTCGCTGTAATACTTTTACCTTCCAAGTACATCGCTTGCTTGGAATGAGCTGGGGGTAACTGAGCCATCGGAGTTACATTGCTTTAGCTTGTGGAGAGAAAGAAAGAAAGCAGGTGCTGGCCATTTCGGCAGCCTGCCTTGCTAGAGGAATTCACACACAGGCAGGGCTGCTGCAGTCTGGAAATACCCCGGGGAGGAGGGAGAGCGGCCTGTAACCTCAGCTACGAGAGCTGATAGGTCAGGAGCCAGAGCCTGAGACTGGCTGGCCTTGTGGACCCTAGAGAGGAATACAGCTGCAGTTGCCCTGAACTGAACTGTTATGGGCTAACACCCCCACCACAGCACATACCCCCGAGTGCATATATGGCTATTCCAGGGTGCAGGGTTCCAGGCAGCCACCACTCGTCTGCAGGAACTGGGGAATCTAAGGTGGGGGGCTGAATCGTTCGACCAGCGGGGGGCATGTTTGGGTAGGGAGAAGCCAGGGTCATGGCCCATCCTGCTCCTTGGCAGAGGTGTGTTGGGGCTGATCACACTGGCCAGACGGATTCCCACTGCCCCCAGAGCTTCTGGAGGCATTTCACCTCTCAAAGACAGAGTGCTTCCAGGCAAGTGCAGCTCCTCCCACCCAGCATGACTGCTGCTGCAGAATTGTTAATGCCATAGAGTCCAGGAGCCCCCAAAAGGGACCCAAACCCCGTCCTGCTGGGTACCGTTGTCTGGCAGCCTAGAAAACATTAGTGTCTGAGGGGTTCACTTCTGTAGAGCTTTCTCTGGGAATGGTTCCCTTTAACTTCCCTGACCCCGCCAGCCAGCTGGCCACTCCTCGCCTCTACGACATTGACGTGCACCTGCCAACTCCTGGGCCTGGGCCTGGGGAGACTAGAGACACCCACAAACTGAGCCAGTGGAGACATGCACACTTACACCAGTCCCGAATCTGATCCATGCTGCCTGCAGTTTTCCCACAATTCTTACACTTTCTCTCCTCTGCAGGGCACCCTGAAGCATTTGCGAAGTGGGTTTTTACATGCCCGAGGGACATGAAAGGTAAGTGAACCCTGGCTCCGTTAGCTTTGGAAGAGTGGTGCTGTGAGCCAGAGTGTCAGATGTTGAGGTTGCCCTCTCTGGCCTGGCTGGGGTGAATCCTTTCTACAGGCTGAGCTGTTCTCAGCAAACACTGTTGCATTATTAATACCCAGCTCAGTCTGGCTTTTCACTGCAAGATTTGTCTCGCTTTTCCAGTTCAAGGCTCGGTTAGAATACCAGCCTTTCACAGATGCGTGCGGTGTTTGCTTTAGCCATCTCCTTTTTCTGATGCTCTCTTTGCACCCACCTTCCACAGACTGGAAAGCTGCCAGGCAATGAGCCTGCTTCCCAACGCACTGTCAGAACTGATGACATTCAGCATCCACATTAGCCAGGACATGTTCCGGGGGGGAGCTGTGTCAGTCTAGTTCAGCAAAGCAAACAAGGAGTCCTGTGGCACATTTAAAAACTAACAAATTATGATCATTTTCTTAATATCAAATTTATCATGCAGTAAATGAATTTTAGTCTTTAAAAGTGCTACAGGACTCCTGGCTTGTTTCACATCAACTGTAATAACCTTGGAAGTAAAGGGAATTTCTAATGCGGAGGCCAGTGTACAGCTCCTCCTCCGCATGTTAAAAAAATTACATTGCTCTTCTGTGCCCACTGCAGCTGGCTTACATGTGTTAAGCAATGTTTGCCTTGTAGCATCAGTTACAAAGGGCTTGTTCAGAAGTATCTTTATCAATGTCGTTAAAGGAACTTCTGGAAGAAAGAAAACCGGGGAAGAAAAAGAGCAGCAACAGCAGACATTGTTACAGAAGCACCAACCTCCTCCTTCATCCCATTTGTGGTGTCTCAGCAAGTACGTTAACAGAACAGAGCCTAGATCAAAATAGATTTGATTCTAAATCTTTAAAGCAATATAGTCATCAACATCCAACTGCCCTGATGTCCTGAGAGTACCGGTAATACTTAGTAATGAGAGCTTTCCCTTTTTAAAACACTTTATAAACATTATTTCTCCCCATGGTCCTCTGTGGCAGGGCAGTAGCACTCTTCCCATTTTAAGGATGGGTAAACTGAGGCACAGAAGTGACACTGATGTTAGAGGCAGGGTTAGGTTCCTGGCTTCTGAGGGAAACCACTAGACCAGGTCTCAAATGTAATATATATATTGAAAATAGGCTAAATCTCAAGTTTCTTTATACAATGATAGGTTCTGCAGTATTCTATAGTCTTGGCCCAAAGCTCCCACAGCTGGGTTCTGGCAGTGTTTGGGGGAACCTGTTGCAATTAGAGCTGGCTGCGGGGGAATGATTTTCCATCAGCAAAGGCTGATTCATCAAAACTGAACTGTGCTGCAGGAATGGGACAATTCTGAAGAAATTCCAAGGAAAGCTGCCTGGTTTGCTGGTAGCTCTCCTGCCTGGGTCCTTTGTCTCCTGGTGGGTTGACTGGGTGTCCCAGTACCAAGCTCACAGTTCCTCAGCAGCCCAGTGCCCTAGGACTTTCAGGGGACCTCAGATCCAGGGCAGTCCACTCAAGGCTGTCTTGGACTCCAGGCTTCCAGGCCTACAGGGTAGCTGCTAAAGAAGCCCTGGCTACTCAGCTCCTTGTCAGTTCACCTGTTGGATTGCTGCAGACTCCAGGCTCCCAGGAGCCCCCTGCTTCCTGGGGAGTCAATTGGCCACTTCCCACCTGGCCAGCTCCCTGGGCTGCCCTCCTATGGGTGAGTAGGTTGACTTGGCTCTGTGGCTATGAGCTGGGCAGCTAGGGCAGGCGTTCTGAGAAAATTCAGAGATTTTGTTGTTGTTCTGCAAAAAAGTCTTGGAGTTTCTCATGGATTGGAGAATACCATTCCAGCTCTGGTCTCGTTGCAATTTACCAATCCCAAGCCTTCAAAAGCTGCACATGAGGGCCTCAAAAATCATGAGATTGGCTTAAAACCCTGAGATTTTAAAGAATAACAACTCTGGGCGCTGTCTATTGTCTAGCGGGCATTGCCGCTTGGGGGGGGGGTGTCACATTTTCGAGCTTTTCTCTGCAGCCACAAGGCCTAGAAATGTACTTCACTTGACATGAAAGTTGAGAGTCTCACACGTCTACCGGAGCTGGCCCTTGAAGAAAAGCACCAACTATTTCAAGAGTGACAATAAAATTACAAGAGTTGGCAGCGCTGTCGTAATATTCTACTCGATGCCCCAAGAGCAAGGAGGATAACCTGTCTGTCTCCCCATCTATCCCAGATAGTGATGACAAGAATTATCATTAGTATTGTGAAGTCACACCCCACCATGATCTGCATGACAGCTGTGACATCAGTGGGGGGCTGAGAGTGGGGGTCACCAGCCAATCTAACTTCAGGAGACATGATTCAAATTGTGGGTTATGGGCCTGCTTCTCTGTTGTCCTGCATTTTGATGAGTCATTTACATCAGTGCAAAAGGGGTGTAAAATGCTCCCAGCTTTGCACAGCTGTAATACCACAGGAATCCTATCAGAGCAGGACAGTGAAGAATCAAACTTCATGGTGTAGAACAACTGATTTAATCTGTCTCATTTGGGGCCTTTAAAACACACCTTTACAGGTTACTTAGCTCAGTCCAAAAAATCACAGGTCACCTTTAAATTTCCTACAATTTCTGGCACATGCCATCTAGTGCCCAGGCAAGGAATTGCAACTTATTTAAGCCTGGTTATTTCACCTTCAGAGAACCGACAGAAGGAAGTTGCTCTCAAGAAGTCTCCTTTTTCTCCAGAGAAGAACATCAGACAAACTGCCAGTGAAGTGACGTGTTGGAAACACCTGTGAAATGCATGGACTCCAGGTAGGCTTATGTGTGTCCAGGTCCGTTTGTAGGGGTGGGTGGAAAGGGGAAGTAGGTGGGTACGGTGTGAGGTTTCAGGTAACATGCCAGTAAGCGCACATAGCTGGAGTGGCCAGGACACCAGACTCTTGCCAGATTTTGTAAGTAGGAATGGGAAGAGCTGATGCTGTCACGGATTTTTCCCTTGTTTTTGTTAAATTATTTCAGCATGGTCTGAGCATTACAGCTGCCGGTGCCCAGCATAATAAATGAAATTCCCTGCCTCAGTTTGATCTTGACTGGTTCTGTCTAGCTAGCTGTCATTTCTATTGCAATCTGAGCTACAGGCAGCTCTTCCTAAGCGACTGCCTTAAACTGGAAAACACTTTTTCCATTTTTTTAAACACAAGTCTGGGTTGCCCAGCATAGTCTCTGTTACACGCCACAGCACAGATACATTTATACCCACAGCACAGATACATTTACATCAATATTTTTTAGCACTGGACTCTAATGGTTGCTGATTGATTTGCCCCTTCTGATTCTTAACTCTCCTCTGTGCCCTTTATCCTTACCAAAGAAACATCTTTTCCCTTCACAGACACAATTTCTTTTATAAACTGTGGATAAGAGGGAATGAATTAGGAGCTATCAGGATCTGGATGACACATACCCTCCCTCCCGCGTCAGCTTCTTACTGCATGTCTTGGCACATTGATAGAGAGATTTTTTTTGTGCTGGGTGGAAAGGGCTCCTAAAGCAGTGTGCACCAGTAAACTGTTCTTTCTATCAGGTATACCACGCTCTTATTGACCCTCGTGTTGCCCAGTTTCCTGGTGTTTTCAAGCTCTGCAAGAACTCCGTGAAAACTTCCCCTTGGATCTCACTATCCTAAATTTGTATCCTCAGACATTTCATTAACACTCCCTCTTCCAGATCACTAATAGATACATTGAGCAGTACACTTCCCACTGATCCAAAGGCCACTTCTGCTCAGACCAAGCTCTGTTTCATTTATTCCTATCCTCTTTTTCTTTCTAGAGTTTTTAGTCCAGGACAGGTCTGTATATCACAATCTGTGATTACCAAGAGTCCTTGATAGGGGACACTTCATTAAAAGCTTCACCAAAGAGTTCTGTGGTTCATACCCAGCAGTTCTACACATTTTAACTAGTTTTTCTAATAAATGATATCCACCAATTTACCTTTCAAAGATGTGCTGGCTTAGCCCTGTCACATTGCATTGATCAGACAAGTGTTAGAACTCTAAAGATTTTCTCATTTATTTTTCTCAGTATTTAGGTAAGGTTCACTTGTCCAGAATTCCTGGGAGCTTTCCTAAGCCTTTTTAAAAAGTTGCCACATTCATCAACTTCTGGTCCTCTAGGGTAGCAGCTGGTTTTATTCATCACTCAGCAACTTGGTTTGTGATACCTTTCACAGGTGTGCTATTTGATGTTGGTGATTTAGTACAGTTTAAGAGGCTGATCCTGTCCCTATTCAGGAAAGCATTCAGGACTGGCTTAAGACCTGTTGAGTTGTAAAGGAACCATTGGCATGAATGGATCATAAGCACATGTTTAAAGTTAAGAATGTGTCTAAGCACTTTCCTGATTAGGGATGGATACAAGTGCTTTGTACACACAATCACTTTATCGCGCATTAACAGTCATTACCGCGCGATAACAACAACAGCGTACACACGTGTAATAGGGCTCTTGCGCGTCAACAGCCCAGTTGTAGCGCAATAGAAAAACCACCTTGACGAGGGTGGTAGCAGTTAACGCGGAACAGCTGTTGCGCCTTTCCACTCGTGTGTATGCTTACCGCGCAATGATTGGCCTCCGGAACTGTCCCATCATCCCAAAGTCGTCCTCTCTGGTCTTCCCCCCACCCGCTCTGTGGCCGTGATGAAACAGTCAATCCCTGCCCTGTTTCGATTCCCGGGATTTTCGAATTTCTCATCTGTTTCACTTCCTGCTCTCTTCCTCGTGGAGTGGAGTCCAGCTCTGATCTTCACTAGCAATGGCGGCCGATCGCGGAAGACGTGCACCCATTTGGAGCACGGCAGAGGTGCTGGACCTGATTAGCATCTGGGGAGAGTCTGCTGTGCAGGTGCAGCTACGCGGCAGCAGGTGAAATTATGATACATATGGCATAATTTCTTGGGCCATGTCAGAGAGAAGTTATGATAGAGACACTGTGCAGTGCAGATCTAAGGTGAAGGAGCTGAGAATAACCTATCACTGAGCGAAGGAGGCAAACCACCATTCGGGATCAGCGCCTGCTACATGCAGGTTTTACAAGGAAACAGAAGCCATCCTCAGCGGGGACCCCACAACAACTGCCAAGAATCCTGTGGACACATCGGCCCCCCCTCATCCAGTGAATGCCGGACCTGAGCAGGATGAGGACGTGATCGATGAGGAGGAGGAGATGGAAAATGACCTGGAGGAGAGCGCAACAGCGTGTAGCCAGGAGCTGTTCTGCACCCCCACTGAGACGTCCACCCAGGACATCAATTGCAGCGTGTCCTCTGAGGCGGCAGAGGGGGGTTCAAGTAAGTTTCTCTTACGTGCAGCTACGGCTCCTGCTAAAAAATCATTGTCCGGGGCGGGGTGGGGGTGCTTGCTGTCTCGGTCCCTGCTGTGCATGCTCTTTACTATGCATTCATTAGAAGTGCAACAACACAAGCACTGATTGTCAAAAAATCATCTGTATTTAGGTCACTAAAGGTTTCCTCGATGTACCGCCAGAGCCTCCTACTCAGGTTAGATGGGATAGCGTCTGTGTCTACGCTCCCGTATAAGGATACTTGTCTTCGCCAGCTGCAAAGCACAGCCCTGGGAACCATGGCAGCACACAAGGCAGCAGCATACGGTCCCGGCTGGCATCCGGAGGCATGTAGGAGATGTATTCTAGCTGGCAGGGGCACTCTGAGGAGAGAGATATCGGGTTCCATCTCTGTGCCCAATGCAGAATGTTAGCCCCCAGTAAGGTTTCTATTAGGACGTACCTTGTCCGCTTCAGCAAAGCATAGGATGTTGACTGCCCTGTACCTTCCAGTAGAATGTGCTACTGGAAGGTTACAATGGTTATCTAGGCTATGTGTTAACAATAGCTTTATTATTCTTTTTTTTTATTAGATTCGACCTTCACAAGGCCGGTGTCTACCCCAGCTGACCGCGTGAGAAACATTCGGCGGCGTGCTTGAAGAAACAGGGAGGATATGTTTCAGGAGCTGCTGAAAGCAACACAGGAATCCGCAAGGGAGAATCAAGCCTGGAGAGAGGAATCCCAACAGAGGAGGCAGAAACACAGGGACGAACTGATAAGCGTTATGAAGGAGCAAACAGAACTGCTCAAGAGCATGATTGCTTTGCAGTCCCAGGTGATTAATGTCCGGGCTCCACTCCAGATAGTTCAGCCGTGTCTGCCTCCCACTCCCCGTAGTCCCTCAAAGCATTTCTTTGAAGGCCACCCATCCCCCTGGTATACCGCAACGTCCAGTCCCTCACAGAGCTACTTTTTAGAGACCCACAGCTACACCCACCTGTAAACCCTCCAACCCCCCCCAACACCCCCTTTTATCTTTTAATAAAAACAGTAACAAAAAATTTGAAGAGTGGCTTTATTTGTACACAGCACAGTGCAAATCTCATAAGGTGCACTTGATGCGTCCTTGAAGGAAACTACGGGAGGCCATCATTGAAATGCTCCCTGAGTGCCTCCCTTATGCGAGCAGCTCCTCGTTGGGCCCCCCTAATACTCCTAGTGGCTGGCTGTTCGTATGCTGCCTCTAGGCGCTGTGCCTCCATAGCCCACCCCGGGGAAAACTTTTCTCCCCTATTTTCACAAATGTTATGAAGGACACAGCACGCTGCAATCACAGCAGGGATGTTGTCCTCGTCCAAGTCCAGCCTCCCATACAAACATCGCCAGCGCCCTTTTAAGCGGCCGAAGGCACACTCCACAGTCATTCTGCAGCGGCTCAATCTGTAATTGAACCGCTCCTTGCTGCGATCCAGGTTCCCGGTGTACAGCTTCATGAGCCATGGCATCAGTGGGTATGCTGGGTCTCCGAGGATGACTATGGGCATCTCCACATCTCCACAGTAATTTTTTGATCTGGGAAGAAGGTACCCCCTTGCAGCTTCCGGTACAGTCCAGTGTTTCTGAAAATGCGGGCATCATGCACCTTTCCCGACCACCCAGCATTGATGTCCGTAAAACGCCCCTTGTGATCCACGAGTGTTTATAGCACCATGGAGAAGTAGCCCTTCCTGTTTATGTACTCGGTCGCGAGATGGTCTGGAGCCAAAATCGGGATATGTGTGCCGTCTATGGCTCCCCCGCAGTTAGGGAATCCCATGGCAGCAAAGCCGTCCACAATCTCACGAACATTGCCCAACGTCACCGTCCTCCGTAGCAGAATGCGATTGATGGCTCGGCACACTTGTGAGAGAGCTAATCCGATGGTGGACCTCCCGACTCCAAACTGGTTTGCAACCGACCGGTAGCAATCAGGTGTCGCCATCTTCCAGAGAGCACTCGCAACACGCTTCTCCACGGTTAGGGCTGACCTCATGTTGGTGTCTTTACGTCGCAGGGCAGGGGCCAACTCTGAACACAGTTCCAGAAAGGTTGCTTTCCGCATTCGAAAGTTCTGTACCCACTGCTCGTCGTCCCACAGCCGCATAACAATGCGATCCCACCACTCGGTGCTCGTGTCTCGCGACCAGAAACGGCGTTGCACTGTGTGCAGATGATTGGTGAAGGAGCTGAGCAATGCGGTGCTGTTGCTCTGCAGGGCATTGATCAGCCCCTGCTCCTTGGCGTCCTCGTCTGATTTGGAGCTCATTGCATACTGAGCAACCAGCCGAGATGTATTCAGAATGCTGAAGGCGACAGTGGAGATCAGAGCAGGATCCATGCTGTTGCTGTTGTGATTACTCGCAAGTGGTGCGGTGCGTCACTGCACTGTTGAAAATAGGCGTGAGTTGCTATTGACAACGAGGACGACGCAAGGGGAACACAGTGCACTATGGGAAACTGAGAGTTTACCCATGGCGCTTTGCGTTCCTTTCCTTCATCCCATGATTCCAAGCCCCAATTGCGGGAAAATTGAACTGTGGGATAGGTGCCCAGAATTCATTGCGCTACAGCGAGATATAGCACAGAATTCTGTTGCATTACAAGGAGCAACGTGTGTACGCGCTCTCCCGCTATAAAGGTCACGTGTTTTTTATAGCGCGATTGCCATGTTGTGCTTTAATCTGATCGTGTGTACATAGCCTCAGTCAGGGCCTCACATTGCTGGGCAGGCGTGGGAGGTACTTTTGTGAGTGTGGTGGTTTACTCTTAGTAGCAAGTGCTGCACGCACTAGTGAGTTGTAGGATTTGGTTCTTGTTTCTCCAGTTGTTCCATCAGCTTTTTGCTGATCTCTCCGCCTCTGGTGAAGCCCCCCCTGCCCGCTACCTGGCAAGAGTAATCATGGGATAGGTGTTTCTTTGTGTGGACAGGCTAATTAGTTCACTACAGTTGGGGAGCCCTCTTTGACCTCTGTCAGGTGCAGTGGCCGTGCTGGTTCCCCAGTGAGTTTCCACTGTCGACGTGCCTCTGGATAGCTTTGTCTATTTGTTCTCCATTCCCCGCTCAGGCCTCGCAACATCTGCCGCAGGTAGTTCTCTGCCTATGCAAGGTATAAGGCTGTGAGGAATCGCAGCAGCAGAGGTCCCCCCTGCCCCCCGATATCCACCAGCACCTTGTCTCTTAGGTGGCACTTTTCATCCAGAGATCTCAAAGAGCTTTAGCAAAGGAATTCAGTCTCAATAGCCCTGTGGTACACATTGAGGCACGGGGCAGTGAAGTGACTTGCCCAAGGTCACCCCCTAGCAGGCGAGTGGGAGGGCCAATAATACCACGCACATCTCCTGAATCCCAGGTGCTCCACCCACAGAGTTACATTCTGTCCCTAATGTGACCCCACCTGATATGAAAGATCAGTGACTTCCCTAAGGTTACCAGCCTATAAATGAATGCCAGACTGGGAGTAGATGGAGCATTTTCAGTGCTGAGAAAGAGCTTTTCTGTGCACACTGCCTCCTCCGTCACACTGCAGCAGGGCTGTCTCACTAGGAAAAGTGGGTGAGCTGTGGTTGGGCTTAGATAGTATGTGGCTGCTAAGCCCAGCTTGGCGTGACAGTTTTCCCAGTGTAGAGGCCAGGAGGTACCTTGTAGGTTGACTCAACAGGTTGAAATCTAGCCAGGGCTCCTGCCTAGAGTGAACGCAGAGTTCCTATTCTTGTGCTGTAATTACCAGTTGAGAAATGATGACTCGATTTTAATAAGCTGAGAGTAACCTACTTTGTCTTGACCCTCCAGGCTTTCTGTCAGAACAAACTAAGAGAACGAGCAGGATGTGTTAGCCAGGCTCCATGTGCAGTAGTCACCAGGTGCTTTCAGGAATGCTTGTGCCAGCGTCCCCAGCGGAGCATTGTGGAGCCAGCCCGGCCCACCTGTGTGTTAGGGCCATCAAAATAGGAGTCGGACTTACCAGAATGTGCTCAGACTTTAGGGAATGCTTGGGAATTGCTGCCTGCATGAATCTCACTTCTAACCTCTCTGCGCTGTTGTAAGGGAACAGCTGAACGTTTGAGGCTCTGTAATTGCAAATCACTAGACAGGAGAGAGGCCTTAACTATTGTGAAATGCTGGTTGCCCAGCTGGGAAAGCCCTTGGACCCCAGCCACACTAGGGTGAAACATTAAAGAGGACAAAAGTTCTTATTGTTTCCTCTCCTCCTGGCCCCACCCACCCCAGCAGGTGGATTCTCCCCATCAGTTGAGTTTGCAGCTGGAAGCAGAAGAGAGGAAGGGGGGAAAACCCTGCCAAGAAGGAACTGTATTTTTCTGCTGCCAAGGCCTTGTCTACACTAGCCCTTATGCTGGGAAAACGTGTCTCCCAGTGCTGTGACCCCTGCACCTCCCCCCGAGCAACATAAGTTTTCCTGGCATAAGCCCTTGTGTGGACTGCATTATGTCAGCGGGAGACGCTTTCCCATTGAGACCGCCACCATCACTGGTTTCAGTGGGTTTATGATGTCGGTGGGAAAGCTACACAGAGCAGAGCAGCTGGGCCAATACACTTGTGCTGCTGTCAATTTTAAGTGTAGCCGAGCCCTGAGACTCTGGGAGCAAGGATTGTTAGCCATAAGCAAACAATCACGGTGTTTAGCCTGGGTCACACCTAGAGGACGTGCAGAGCTTGCTTAGAAGAGATGCTTCTATTAATTTTTGGAACCTACAGTTAGAACTCATTTGTGTGTATTTATGTTTACCTGCTTTAACTTTGTACATAACTCTCATTTCCTCTTTCTGGATAATAAATCTTTAGATAGTTTATTATAGGATTGGCTACAAGTGTTGTCTTTTGTGTGAGACTTAAGGTACAATTGACCTCGGGTAGGTGACTGGTCCTTTGGGACTGGGAGTAACTGGAATATTGCTGTGACCCTTGGTGTAAGGGACCAACAATCACAAAAGCAAACTTACCTGGGTGGCAAGACAGATTGGAGTACCCAGCGGGACTGTCTGACACCATGGTAAGGCTCTTGTAGGGCCTGAGGATTTTGCACTTGATAATGGGTGGTGAAATCTAAGTCTAGAACACAGTTCCCCATTTCCTAACAGTGTGCCCTGAGCTTGGTACTCATGATCTTGAGCCACTGCAGGATAGCTCACTGCGAGCATCTTCACGCAGGCCTTCCTTGCGATGTACTCATATGGAGCTCCTTGAGGATCTCAACAGGAACCTGCCTGAGAGAGGACAGGTGAGGACCTCAGGGTTTGGCCCTGTGGATGCACTTGTATCCGAACTCCATATTAGCATTAACAGGCTGGAATCTGGGGTGCAAACCCAACAGATCCCTGCCGGGGGTGGCTGAGACTGGGGGAGTGTGGGCACCAATCCCTTCTCTGACCTCGCAGGAAGCCACTTGTCAGGGGGAGGCCAGGACATCCATGAGGATCCGGATCTGGGAGCAAGAAGGGGCAGGCCAGCACTGGGAAGAAGGGACGGGCACTGCCCGACACATCAACTCCTACTGTAAATCCACACACATCCCTGAGTGGCATGGGGATCCCTCCACCATGGACGGGGCTCCTTTCTGGAGGGAGCCAGTAGCCCTGGCTGGGTTTGTGTTGGTTCGGGGTTGCTGAAGCTAGGGAGCAGATGCAGAGGCACATGCTCTCTGTGCACCATGGCTGGGATCCTGAGACCTCTCAGGGCTGCATAAGTTTGGAGGACTCAGCCCTCCCCATGTTTTGTGAGGGACAAGCCATCCCAGGGGACCCCTCTCAGCTGCCCAAGGGGATCTAGTACATTTCAGTGCACATATTTGCATAGTTGGGAGGGCCACAGGCTGACGGCGTGGGGGAAGGGGCTGGTTGCATTGTGGTACCTGGCTCTGAAGTCACTGGCATCCTGTGAAAACAAGCAGTGTAAAACCCACACCTGAGTTCCCAGTACAGCCTGGTAAAGAGGGTGGCGTTCCCCCAATGGTGACAAACAGCAGCAGCAGGCGTAGATCTAGGCAAGTAAAAAGCAGCACAAGGTTGGCCTGTGCAGCTCTCTGGCACTGTCACCCAGAGCTCAGGGCAGGCCAGCCGTGGGATTCAGTGACGCTGCAGCAGCCCTCTCCTGTGGCTGGAGCTCGGCTGCAGGTCTACTGGACACACAAGGCTGTGGGGCTGCGGCAGCTTCCCTTGGGATGAGCTGGACGTGCTGCCGCAACTGAGGAAACAAAACGCAAAGCCCAGAAAGGAGTGGAGCTGTGCGTGGGACTGACACCCAGCAGCCTTTTTTCTCTCCAGCGCTGCCTAAGAGGGTAGCTTCTCTTGTTTCCTCCATGGGTGAGCAATACACTTGGCATCCCAGTTGTGGATGACAGCTGTCAGTCTGTCTGTCTGCAAACCCGTGGTGCTATGTGCACGTGCTAAATAATAACAAGGAGAGATGGAGCAACTCAGGTTGCAAGCCCTTTGGGGCTGTCTGTACTCATGCTGTAAAGCTGGGGTGCTCCGTTCAACCGTTAACTAAACTGTAATATAGAGAGATGGTAGATCAGACAGGCAGATCTGCTGCAATCTTTCTGGCAAGTGGGCCGAAGCTCATGTCATTAGTGTGTAAGGCTGGCCAGGCCACTTAGCTCTGCTTTAGTCCTAAAGAGCCAGGGCTGTCCCGTTGGGCAGGAGACCCTTGCCCATATTTCTGTGTAGGCATTAGCCCATTTCCTGTTTCATTCTCTAGTAATGTTCTACCCAAAGGAGCCGGCCTTCTGCACACACCCAGCCTGAGTGGTCCATCCCTGCAGAATGACATTTAAGCCATTTGATTCATGATCCCCACATTTGTGAAGGTCGGCAGGGCCTGTGATGGCACAATGGGAAGAGGAACAGTTTGAACCTCTCCTGTCTGTATCTATAAACTTCTTGCTGTATCCCTGAATCAGCCAATCGTGTCACTATGGACTTAAGTCCCATTGAAGCCAAGGTGAATTAAGCATGTGCTGAAAATTAAACAAATTCCTTAATGCTTTGGTCTTGGTGAAGAGCCTGCCCCATCGCCTGTTGCAGCCTGCCTCTTGTGCTGTGTGAGGACATTGGCATGAAAATTGGATCTTAATTCGCTACATGCTCCTCCTGTTGCTTATTCCCCTTCTAAGGTCACAGCCTTTTGATTCTGACATCACCATCCTTTCTGCAGGAACTAACTGGGATAGGACCTTGGTGCAAATAAAACTCAGGTCCAGAAACAGTACAGGCTGGCTTCTCAATTGTGTTAAATGACTGTGCTTCAGTGTGGCCAGCCCACAGCACGGCCTGCCTCACTTGGAACTACTGCAGGTGTAGTTTGGAGCCACGCTCAGTCCAGATTGGAGCCATTATCCAAAGGGGTTTAATTAACACAGTTAATATTTTTCCACACCATTTCTGAGCAATTTTCAACAATTCTCTGCTCAGACTATGCCTTCTAAAAAAATGTGGCATGTGGAGACAAACCCTTTAAATCTGTTTCGCTCCCTGGGACACAGTTTGAAGTGACAGCATGTGTCCACAGAGCTGAGAAAAAAAAGGAGAGTCTAGTTTACAGCATCTCTGTGCCCAGGAAGGTCTTGGCTCTGCTACTGGGACTGACAACAGACTGTAGGGTCTTGCAAATGGACTTTGGTTACTCCCAGGAATAGCCTTCATTACTCTGGTCTCAGCAGCTTCTCACCTTTGTAGCGTTTAACTGGAATCAGTCACCAAACAGCTCTTTATGGCCATCTGAAAGTTCTACATTAAATAACAAGTGCTTTGAACTTCTTTTCAACTCCTTTGCGGCAAGCCAAGCTGCTGTCGTTTTGCATGAAGAGTCTGAGTTGTTTCATGTTTTATTCAGTTCTTGTTTATAGTGGCAGAGAAACCAAGTCATAAGAGCTTGCAAAACCAACAGCCTACCCCTCTTTGTGCATTGTGCATCGTTTTCCGGGGCCATTTCCAGCGTTGGCTGGATTTCATGTATTAGCTAAATGGCAGGAGAGAGAGGTGTCAGCTATTAACCAGCGCACAGAACAGGAGACAGACTCTGCTGAGCCCTAATTTCAACTCCGACACTGATTCACTCTGTGGCTTTTAAACAAGCCACTTTAATCTTTTTGTCTCCGTTTTCTTGTCCGTACCACGGGGCTAATGATATTTACCTCATTCAGTGACACGAGGATTAATTGGTCCTGTCTATAAAGCACTTTCAAAATGAAAAGTGCTCCATGAATGTTAAACTTTGCTGGGATTACAAAGGAACAGGGGAAAGATGGTGCTGAGGAATGTGGGGACCCACTTCAAATTGTTTACAAAATGGCCAAGGTGTGCCTTGTGGTTTCAGTCCTCTTTGCTTCCTGCCCAAGCTGCGGCTGTGCCCTGTAGCAGCTGCGTTTCCCCCGCCCCTACCCCAGAGGCAGCTGTAGTTCAGGGAAGTTAGTCCTTTCCATAGACTAGGGCTAAGGCAGCCACGAGGAGATTATACAACTGGCCAAATGCCTGACAAAAGGAGGGACGTAGTCATAAGAGACTCGCTGTAGTGTGAGGGAGGGAACCGCCATGGCAAGCAGAGCTGGGAACACCTACTCCCTGCAGCATCCTCCTTTGGCAGCCCGAGTTTCAGCATTCAGCACCTATGCCTGGCCTGTGCCTGACCCTCCCTGAGAAAGGATACTGCAGAGCTAGGAATAAAAGAGCCCGGTAAAGGCCGTGTAAGTGCAGCCCCCTGGTTAGTGTGTATTAGAGGGCGCTGTGCCCTCTCCACAGAGCATCGGAGGCTGCCCCTGTATGGCACAGTTCATGGCACCTGCACCTGTATTCCCCCTTTATGGTTCACCAAGGGTTCCCAGTCATCACCTCTCTTGGGCAGACACCTGTGCTTCTCTCTCTCCTGAGGAGGGTTTTAAGGCTGCACAGCTCCCTGGGTTGCACAGGGTTGTGCCCAGGAAGCCCAACAGCCTATCAGGCCAGTGCCCATGCTTAGCTTTCTCTTGGAGGTCTATGACCAGTGTCTTGCCTGCATTACAAGTCACATACAGCTCCTTCTAAGCAAGCATATTTATTCTTAGTGTGAAAGCGTTACAGAGAAAACATGTAAAGACCCTACACATGGGTTAAAATCTTACCAGTGGTCACCCAGCAGTCTTATAGGGCCCTGACCCATCCACCAGAATACAGCTCCCTCTTGGGCAGAAGGGGCTGGATATTTGCTGTATCACAAAAGAGGCCGAGTCAGATTAAACTCAGGCATTTATTCCAAAACCCTGTCTTTGTTAGTCTGTTTCTGGAGACTCTAGCTTGAATTTATATATGGGAACTTCCGTAGGATGAGAGGCACCTCTTTTGGGCAAGGGGGCTAATCACCACCCACTGATTTTAATTCTTGGGGGAACTGTGATAACCTTCCCATTCCCTTGAATAGAACACAGTCATACACAAACCATTGTTTAAAATAATGGCTCTCCAAAGATACTGCATGGAGGTGCAATATCTGTCACGGCTCACACCGAGAGAGACGATTAGGACCGATACATATCATCCCACCCTCAATAATATAGCAACTTAAAATCTGTCGAGGCTAGTGCAAGAAATTGTTCTAACTGGCACACCCCCACTCCCTGTCCCCACCTCCCCAAAATAGTGATTGTAACTACACTGCTTGAGTGGCGTCCTTGGGCAACCTATTTGCGATGGCTTGCACCTGTAATGTGATCTGTGTAACTTTCCTGTTCACCTTTGCAATGTAAGTGTATGGTTTAATGCAAAATATGCCATGCATAGGATTTTTGAATGCTCATGACATATTCTGCATTATTGTTATGGTAGCATGTTTCCTGAAGCATCATAGATCTATACAGTTATGAAACATGTCCCCATGTATTTCACATTGCTCAGGTGGGAGGCAGACAAACAAAGCTGGCTCTCAGCACATACATAGAAGGGGTGCATGACAAAGGCTATGCAAATTAAGCTCCCTGGCTCAGGAGGAAAAGATCATGACACAAGGAATCGCCTCATCCTAGGAAGGGAGGGGCTGAGTGGAGATTTTAAGAGAGAAGAGGAGACTGTCAAGTGACTGTTTGGAGCTTTTTGCCATAGAAACTCCATCTTGAAACTACTCCAATAGGAGTGGGACCTATTTACATGGCCAGAAGAATTAGACTGCAAAACCGTCAACAGCCAGGCATTTGAGTAAGCTAGAAATGGATCACAAGAGTGAACTTTAGCTTAGAGTGTATGCTATTTTTTTATTTGGTAGTGATAAATTCCTTGACTCATTGATTGATTGTGCATTGATTTGCTATATATTCACTTAAAATCTTGTTTTAATCATGAAACTATGTTTGTTTTATCTAAATCAACATGGATCTTGGAGAGAGAATGAATGTGTGGATACCTAACTTAGAGCAAAGGTTAACAACATATCAGTTTCTTGGTTAAACTGATGGACTGGACTATATGGCTATGTCTACACTTGTTACTTTAAGTCGACTTTAGCTAAGTCGACTTAACTAAGTCGACTTAAAGTCGACTTAGTTAAGTCAACTTAACATGTCCACACTTACATTTAAAGTCGATTTAGGGGGGAACTTACAGAGTCGACCTAGAGCATCCACACTGGATGCCTAAGATGACTTCTAGGGGTTAGGGGGACCTTGGGCAGGTCCATGGTGCCAGGGGGCTCAGCCTTTGCCCCATTGTACCAGGGCACAATGGGGCAGGGCATGCCAGGCTCTCCCTGTGCCCCCCCCCCCGGCAGGGAGGGCAGTGGGGGAGTCCTGGAGAGCCCTAAGTCGACTTAGAGTCGACTTAGGGCTACTCCAGGTCTACACTGGTTTAAGTCGACTTTTAAAAGTTGTCTTAAGCCTAAAGTCGAATTAAAAGGAGGTTTAATAAAGTCGACTTAATTTTCATTAATTTGCTTAAGTCGACTTAAGGAAAGTGTAGTGTAGACGCAGAGTAAATTAAGTCGACTTAAGCAAGCACCCTATGAGCCTGCAGTAATCAGGGAAGGGTCCCACACCCTGCAGGACGGAAGTTCCCAGTGTGTCATTTGAGGGCTTGAGGTGCTCGCTGGGGGACTGTTCCCTGATTGGCTAGTGAGTGCACTTCCTCTGCCTAGGACTGATTACACACAGGAGGCTCGTGTAGATTGACCCAGTGCAGGGGGTCTGAAGGGATGACAGACACAGACTTGTCATGCCACGGAGGAGCGAAAGCTGCCTCTCCGAGATCCGCTACTCCTTTTATTGTAATGAACAAACAAGTTATATAAGATCAAGATAAGCACGGCAAGCATTCCTGTGCAAGAACATAACAGGGTACTAAGACATAACAAGATGAATATGCTCAGTGTCTCTCACGCTCCCCCCCCCTTCGCCTGCCCAGCACATCTGCAGGTGGATGGTCTGTGATCATGCATCAAGGTCATCCGGGTGTGCCCAGACGTGTCGTCTCCGGGTGTGCCCAGGCGTACCGTCTCTCTGCACAAGCACAGGCCATGAATCCCTACAGGGGTCCACTTAGCAAAGTGGGGCAAGTCAGGGCCCAGGAGTGGACAAGCAGGAAGACACAGTGGCACACCAGACCAGACTGTGGGAGTGGAATGTCACACCATTAACTTACATCCTGGACAGAGCGTAAGCTATTACCATTCATAATTCCATATTTCAAGTAGGAATATAATAAAAATTCTGTTGGCAAGCCAGCATGTTGGACAGTTTCCTGCAATATCCTGGAAAAACTACATTGAATTAGGTGTAAGTATCTTAGGAGGCTAATGTATTCAAAATGCAAATGTTTATGCCTTACTGTGGGGGGTGTGGCTCGTCTCTAAGGAGGAGACTCATAGACTTTAAAGTCAGAAGGGACCAGTACGATCATCTAGTCTGACCTCCTGCAAAATGCAGGCCTCAAGACCTCACACACCCACTCCTGCAATAGGCCACCAACCTATGACTGAGTTATTTACCTCCTTAAATCATGATTTAAGGACTTAAGATACAGAGAATTCACCGGTAGGTGAACCATGCCCTGTGCTACAGAGGAAGGCGAAACACCCAGAGACCTGCCTAATATAAACCGTGGGATGTGTTGTACACTTCAAAGGACTATTTTTAAACACTGTGAACGTTTGAAGTTAAGTGGATTTTCCAGGCTATCACTACACGTAGGTGTATGTAAATAGAACTCCAGCCTTTTGAAGCCAGGCCTTCAGAGGACACCCAGTGTCTATGAATTACCTAGTCCCAGATCAAAGCCCCAGGTGGTTTGAAAGAGGCCTAAACTTTTCATGCGGGATACTGCCTGTTCCATGCTAACATCATTATGAATGTGTAACTGCAAAAAATCCCCTTGGTGGGCTTGGAAGGATTGTTCACCTTCCAGGGCCCTTTGTGAAGTAGGGGTGAGCGCTACTAACCTTATGTGTACGTGCACAGGGGATTTGATTCTTTTTACATGTTTTCTTTGTAATGCTTTCACTTTAAGAATAAATGTGCTTGCTTAGCAGGAGCTGTGTGGTCCCTTAACTGTGAGCAAAGACACACTGCACAGGCTGTGAGGGAGGCTGGCTAAGCAGGCTTGTTTGGGCGATCTGACATTCTGGGGCATTTACAGTGTAGGGAGGGAACTGTGCAGCCTGAAAATCCCTGGGTCAAGAAAGAGAGCGAGTGATGCAGATCTCCACCCAAGAGAGGTGATAGCTGAGGAGCCGGATACCTATAGCAGGTGCCTTCAAAGGATCCTGGGAGGGGAATACAGGTGTGGTTACCCTGAATGGTGACATCTTTCCAAACTCCATACAGAGTCCGTCAACAATATACCCAACTTCTTCTGTTTGAACCTATGGAGTGGAGCTCTCACATGCCCTCCCCTTAGTCTTGCCTCCCCTCTCCCGACAAACCTTGGGTGTGAGTGTGAAACCTGGTCCTCCCTTTGTCCCTCAAGATGCCAGCTGCCCCCATGGAGGGTTGATGTTCCCCCCACCCGAGGAGTATTACAAGAAACAGCTGTTTGGACCTAAGGGAGAAATGTCCTAGGGCTACCTCCCTGGGAACTGCCTCTCAACTACGTGCTGCTTTTAACAACAGAGGGGCCAGGCAAGGGAGCTTCTTCATACCCCCTCCAGAGCCAAATTCTTTTCTCTGCATGACCTCCTTGGAGCTTGAGCCCCCAGCACACCTGGCCCGTCAAGACCCAGACACTGAGGCAAGGTGTGCAACCATTCTTCCCGCAGCAGACTCAGGGTCCTATACATTTCCACAGACCATTGGGCAGTCCCAGACCATGGGGGAAAGAAGGCCCCTCCTGACTCCCACTCCTGCCAGGCAGTAGTTACTGCTGATCTTTGTCATTGCCCACACAGCTGTCATGCATTTTATTACGTCTACACTGGAGGCTCTGTTAAGCCGACTTACAGAGTCCACATTGAACACGCCTCTCGACTGCCTGCGCCCACACTGGCAGGTACTAGGTCGACAAAGGAGTGGTGCATTATGGGAGGGGACCTGGAGGCCAATTAGGTCAACTTAAGGGCACTCCCCGTCCACACTGGCTTAAGTCGACTTAATAAGGTTTACTTAACCGTTAAGTCGACTGTAAGAGGTGGTGTTATTAAATCGACTTAAGGAAGCACTTCAGTTGACTAAATAAAAGCCCAATGTGGACACAGCAGTCTGTAGGTCAACTTAACCTTCCTTAAGTCGACCTAAGGATCCAGAGTAGATGTACCCCTTGTGGACATTTCCCACCTTCAGGCGAGCGGGATAGATTTGGCAACTGCCTCAGTGGCCTTATTTTTGGCAGGAGAAATGGCCCTCACCATGTTCTGGACTGCCCTTTATTCCCTCCAAAGTGTAGCCAGAGAGTTTATTTCCCTAGCCTGGGCTTTCAGGACTCTGAATCTGGAGTAGGATGCTGGCTCACTCCTTTCCTCATCCCCCAGGATCTCAAAACCCTTACATCCTCCCTGTGAATTAGAAAGCATTTTACAATAGGGAAACTGAGATAGAGAGAGGAAGTGCCTCACCCAGGGTCAGAGTAAATCAGGGGTAGCACCAAGAATTCCGGTCTCCTGAGTCATAGCTTGTACAGTGGCTACAAATCCACCCATCCCCTCGAGGAAAGCAAGGTCAGAGGTACAGAAGATGTTATTTATGACTTGTTTGAGAAGTGCTATGCAGTATGTAGGATGTAACACACACACACACACACACACACACACACACACACACACACACACA
>ML685811.1:9414680-9468439 GCA_007922175.1 Pelusios castaneus
CACACACACACACACACACACACACACACACACACACACACACACACCACCCCAGAGAGTTTAGACTGAGTGGGTCCAGTGTAGACAGGTGCCAAAAATGGGGGAGTGCATAGCTGCTTACCCTGGGGAAAGCTAGGAGGTCAGAAGGGAGCTGTTTGCCTCCTGCCAATTATACCAAGATAGACTCTTTAATACCACTCACTTCGTCCCGTTTGCCAAGGGATTCCAGAAGTAAGAACTTCCAGGCAGGGCTTAGTGGCTGTTAAACTTTATAAATGGGTGTGGCCAGAAACAGACTGGTGACTGCTGTGTCTTATGTAAGGAACATGCAGATCTTTGACCACCAGAGGTAATAGCTGGCAAAGGCAATGTCTTCTGGCAGCAACAAGAGGCATCCACAGCAATCATGATGCCAAAGCTGGGTATGGTCTGCATTCAGTACCTCACTGGCTAATAAAGGGCTTGTCTTCTGTAGAGGTTCTTGTGTGAAACATCAACCATCATCCAATGGCCAGCTGAGTGAATCTGCTCTTGGGGACCCTTGGGAGATGCAGCCAGACTCAAAACTGTGTTTCATGGGGAGGGAAGAAACAAAGCATTGAGAGTCATCTGTCTCAGTTATCCAGTGAAAGTCACAAGATGCAGAGTGGGCTGCAAGGACAAAACTTTTGGAAGATCTGGTAGTGAGGTTGTAAGGGCCAGAGTCAGGGCCAGGGAACATGGCCGCCCAGGAAGATAGACGGGAGCACCGGGCCAACCCCCGGAAAGGGGGTTGAGCCGGCTGAACCAACCAGGGCTGACAGGAAGCCAGAGGGCGGGACCCTACCAGGCAGTATAAGAAGGCAGCCCTCTCCCTCAGTCAGGGCCCAGACACCAACAGGGAAGCACTGTGCTCCACTGCTCAGAAGCCAGGCACTAGGCCCAGGGCAGGAGAAGGCTTGGCCTCAGCTTCCCACTGCCTGGGGCCCTGAGGACCACCCCCGGTGGCACAGACCCAGGCGGGCGGAGGAGGTGCCTGCCTCCCGGGAGCAGATTGATCCCTTGTCTCCGGAGATCCCAGCCCCCCAAGCCTCTGGCCCTGAGCCTTGGAGTGTGGAGACACAGGGTGGGCCCTGTGACCTGGGGGAGCTACCTTTGGCTGCAGACCCCCCAGACCAGTCTTGTGACCTGGAGGAGCTGCCTTGGGCTGAGGATCCCGGGGAACCACCCGCTGCCCCAGAGCCCTATGGACCAGAACCCCCTGACGGCCCCTGTGACCTAGAGGAGCTGCCCTTCCCCGAGGAACTAGATGAGACTCTGCCAGCCTTGCTGCCCCCTGATGAGCTGGATGGTTTTGGGAACTTCCCCATGGCGGAATACCCCGGTGTCTCCTAGGAGCAGCGATCCAGGTACCCCGAACCCCAGGGTGGGAGGAAGCAGCCCAGGGCTGTAGGCTACCACAGAGAGTGGCAGAGCCACTGAGGGTCAGCGTGTTTTGGCCGGAGCCCCGCTGACCACACTGGCAGACGCCTCTGCCACTGAATAGGGCCCTGGGCTGGGACGCAGTGGAGTGGGTGGGCCTGCGTCCCCCTCCCACACCCCTTTTCCAGAGCCACTGTAGCAACTCAGACCTCAGCAACCCTGGGCAGAGGTCTGTGTGTTGTGCCTCGCCCTGCCTAAGGGCCGGAGGCAACTGACTTTGGATTGTGTTTGCCCTGCCCGAGGGCTGGGCCACTGACTTTGTGCTGTGCCGCCTGCCCCGCCCTGCCTTGGGCCAGGTCAGGCTTGTTCATAGAGACTCGCCCTTCTCTGGGCTAGAGACTGCTGCCTGCCCCGCCCTGCCTTGGGCCAGGCAATTGACTGTGGACTCTACTGGCTCAGCCCCGCCGGAAGGGCTGGGACCCCAAACCGGGTGACCAGAGGAGCGCCCCAGTGCCGCTAATTCCCCAGATGCACCTGAAGGGGCGCCCTCCAAGCCCACCCGGGACGAGGGGCCCTTACAGAGGTACAGAGTAACTGACACCAGGCTTGGCAGAATGGCACAATGGTGTCAAAGGTGTGTCTACACTTGCGTCTACAGGCTTAAGTTGACTTAATTTACTCTGCGTCTACACTACAGTTTCCTTAAGTCAACTTCAGCTGCTGCTTAAGTCGACAAAAGGAAATTTTAAGTCGACTTAATAAGACCTAGTTTCACTTCGACTTACTGGTTAAGTTAACTTAATAAAGTCGACTTAAGCCAGTGTAGACGTGGCTTAGCCCTAAGTCGACTTAAAGGGTCCCCAAGGCTCCCCCACTGCCCCTCCGTCCCCGTGCGGTGGGGAGCCGTGGCTGTGGGCTGGGTGGCGGGAAACCACTGCCGTGGCCCTGGCCCCGGGCAGCAGGGAGTCGAGGCTGCGGATACGGCCCCGGGTGGTGGCGAGCCATCCCCGCCCGAGGCTGCCGCTGCCCCAGCCGCAGCCAGGACTCCAGGTGGGAGCGGGACAGTGCGGGGCCCACATTACCGTGGGGCCCGGGGCAATCACCCTTTTCGCGCCCCCCCCCCCCCCAAAGGACGGCCCTGTCTGTGGAAGTTAATGGAGTGACACTGACAGCAAGAAACAACTTCCAGCACTCTTGAAAGCGTGTATTTAGAGACTCAGATACCCAAGGTTGGTAGGAAAAGTCAGAGGTTTATTTGCTAGCAAAAGGCTCAGTGGAATCAATTCCAAAAGTCTGAGCCCTGATTGTATCAAAGCATGTTCTTTTATACAGTTCAGTTTCAACATTACATTTTAGCATACATATTTCCGTTTTACTCCGTTTATGGTTACAAATTGCATTTTCTTACTTTCCATAGGTTACCCCCTGCTAGGCCTGCTATGTGTCAGTGCTTTAGGCTTACACTACATCTGTTTTCTTTAAAGCACAGAAGGAGGCAGGTGCTAGTGTAACCCATATGCCTGAAAAGGCTATCTCTGAGAGACCTGCTGAGGGTGGGTTGCTGTTGTTGGGCAGATTAGCAACCCACAACTGGAAACTTCCAGTAGCAGGGAGTGGTAGCATTTTGAGCATGCTCCACAGTGTACCCTGCTGGTGTGATGTGATGTTCTCAGTCAGATGACTGGAGAGCAGCAGCCTGAGCAGACAGCAGGCAGGAGCTGCCTTGAGGGGAGACCATGTGCTCAGTGTTCTGGAGAGGAGCTGAGCCAGGAGTGAACAAGATGTTTTCTCCATGTAAAGGAGTTATTTGCACCAGACCTTGCAGACATGCATATGGGACTGAGGGCTGGTTGCAGAGGAGAAGAGAAAGCCTGCATGTAATGCTACAGAGGATCCCAGCAAAGGAAGAAGAGGACAGCTATTTCTTGCCACTCAAGCTTCCACACTGGAACAGAGACTGTAGCTGAGAGTTGGGTGAACTCCACACAGACTTTGGGACTCTTGGGTATCTTTCATGCAAGGGGTTGTTCTTGGTTAATTGTAGTTTGTTTTCTTAGGTTAAGGTTCATTTAGTTAGTAGTTAATAAAGTTCATTGTTATGTTTAATATAGTAGTATTTTAATGTGAGTGTAGCTCTGAGCAAGCTTCGCTGTGAGTCCTGTACAGACTGGATCCTGGGTCTCCAGCTGCTTTCCCCACAGGGATTGGGATTGTTTTCTGTGGGGCACTGGAGAAGGGCAATTTAATTAATTTTAGCCCACCTGAAGGTTACACTAGGCAACGGGGGAACTTTTGTCCATTTGTGGCCGGATGTACCAGAGGGGGTGAAAACTCAGGGGGGTGATGGGCAGAGGGCTCTATTCTACGCCTTCACTCTCAGCCTAAATGGCAGCTGCCCTGTACTTTCTGCCTGGGAGTATCACCAATGAGGTTAATCTTTTCTCAGCAGCATAAAGATCAAGGAGCCCTATGTGGTTTCCTTCCAGGAACAGGGCTCAGCACCTGCCAAAGTCCATGCAGTACCAGCGCCACTAAAGTCTGGCCAGGGAGAGAGAGCACAGTCATTGAGATGGAAACTGAAACTGAATTTTTTTATAACTGGCAGGCAGGGCAGCTCCCAGGGAGAACTGCCCCCCTTTCCTTGGGCAACAACAGCCCTGGGACTGAGACACACTCTCTGGAGCTGCTTACAACCTCTTCCAGGGAACACATGGTGGCTCAGGCAATGCCAGGAGCCAGCCTCCCCTCAGGGGCTAAGCACAACGCCCCCCTCTTCCTCTACAGAACTCCTGACCTCCAGCAGCCCAGGGAACTCTGAGCGACCCTGGGCCTGTGCCGGAGCTGTGACTGCACTAGACCATGGGGCTGGCCCCAGGACTTCCATGTCCGGGGCTGAACTTTCCCATTGGCCAGGTGGGAGAGCTGAGCCATGAGCAATGGCCCTCTCGCATGAAGGATGCCCCTAACCATTGTCAGCATACTGGCCAGAACATGCTGTATGCAGAACAAAAACAGTCCTTTCAGTGGGGTTTCAGCCCTGGGACAACACAATGCAAGGAACTGCCCAGTTTGAGAAAGACAATTCCCTTTTCTCTGTTCTAAAGGCCCCTTTCTCTACCTGGAGAAAATACAGCGAGCAAAAAGTCTAACCACTCTGCTCTCAGCTTTCTCCTGCAGGCAGTACCTTAGCCAAAATGGAGCAAGAAAACAAAAAGAGCAAGGAGAAGACAAATGGGCCAGGGCACAAATTTTCCAACACCTCTGGTGGGCAAAGATCTACATGTTCCTTACGTAAGACAGGGCAGTCACGGGTCTGCTTCTGACCACACCCATTTATAAAGTTTAACAGCCACTAAGCCCTGCCTGGAAGTTCTTACTTCTGGAATCCCTTTGCAAGCGGGGACAAAGCCAGTGGTGGTAAAGAGTAACTGGCAGACGGTGAACAGCTCCCCACTGACATCCCAGCTTTCCCCAGGGTAAGTAGCCACATAGGTTTATTTCCCATTTTCTGAACTCACTTTTGGTAGGGTTGTGTCCAGATCTTGCTCCTTTCCCTTAAACAAGCCCCTCTCTGGCTGGCTTCATGTTTTCTTTCAGTGGCTTTGCTTTCTAAACAAAAGGCTTCTATCTCCCTGCAGATCAGGATGGAAAGTGGGGGCTGTGTCTGTTTATAGGGAGTGTGGTTATAGTTCATGCCCTAAGTTCATTTCTCAGCTTTGCTACCAACTGGTTGGGTGACCTGGGGTAAGCCATTGGCCTGCTGTCTGACTCAGTTTACCCACCCCTCCATTGGTAATAATAGTAATTCCTGTCACATGTGAGCCTTCATTAATTAATATGCGTGGCTGATAGGACCTGTAGAAGTGCCAGGTTTTTCTTCTGTTGCAAGCTTGAGTCATGCACTTTGACTTTGCTGCTGAATAAGGTATGGGAGTTACAGAAGGTTGGAGAAAGAAATGCCAGCTTGGCAACTTGATTGAGATGAACACATGCCATGTGATGGCAGAGAATTAACCGCTAGCGAGTTAATGCTGGGGTGTAGGGAGAATTCCCTGGGGTCCTGAAGCAGAGAGAAATGCCTAGTCTGTGAAAGCCTCATCGCTAGCATGGAGGCCCTTTTAGGGCACAGGAAACTCACTGAGTAACTCCCAGGTGGCTGATACATGGCAGTTACAATAGCTAATTATTTGGGGTTTGAGGAGCCACAGGGGGGCTCTATACTGGAAAGCCAGGGGGACTGAGCAGGTTGGAGCTACTGGGTGGCCCTATCTGCCTCCCCACTCTTCCCCTCACTCTGAGCTCCCATGTGACTCACCTCACCTTCTGCTCATTCCCACCTCTTGGCCCAGGAGCCAGCTGTGGGAGGATGGGACACTGGGAAGGAATGGGCATTACAGGGTAGCAAGAGGAAAGGTGAGCAGGGCTGGGCAAGAGCAGTGGGTAGGAAACCCTCAGCAAGGAAGAGGGACCATCAAGAGAGGAGGGAGACCTTCCAGTGCTTGTTGAGAGGAGGCCTACGAAGATGTGAGAAGCCTCTGTTCAGGTGAGAGAGAAAAGGGAGAACAGGGCTCCTGAATGGGGCAGGGAGAGAAAAGCCTGGGGGAAGCCCTCATTGGCCAGAGAACATCAGTGCAGAGTGCTCAGCATAGTGTGTGTGGGGCGGGAGGTGGGGGAATGACCAAAGCAATGGATGCAGCCAAAGATGGTACCACTAATCTGAGCAGGGGGGCATGAGAAAATGGCCCAGGGAGGCTGAAGAGAGCTGCCCAGTGGAGCAGACCTGGCCAAGCCTGCTTCTTGGATCAAAAATCAAAACCAGGGGGAACTTGTTAGGGCAGGTGCAGACATGCATGGATGGGCAAGCACCACCTGGGACAGGCACGCAGGGGGCACTTGGCTGACGAAGCAGCTAGAGAGCAATTTATCTGCTGCAAGAACAAGGTGGACCCAGAAAAGCCTCTTGGTGATCCTCCCACCCCATCCCCTCACACAGGTTGGACATCTAGCACCATCTCACCCCTAGGGTATCTCAGCCACATCCCACCCAGCAGATTCCATTCTGCCTGTTGTGCCAGGCGATTCCTTTGACCAGCCTGCTGGAAAAGTTATTCACAAAATCCCCTTTGCACAACCTTGTGGCTGTGGTGTCCTGTCTGACAGGTTGACTGTGAGGGCTCTCAGGCCGTGTCTGTGCTGGGCCTAGCACAATAGGGATCTGACCCAGGATGGTGTTTCTTGCTGAGCTACATGCTAAGCAACAGCCACAGGGACACATTAAAACCTCCTAGGAGTGGACAAACCAAACAAACCTGAGCTAGTTGTAAAAATCTTCCAAGTAACCACGCGAGCAGCATTCATTTCAGCAGAGTATCTGGAACAAGGGCCATTCATTGAATACAAGTCCCCAGAATTCTCTGTATCTTATAGTCCTTAAATCACGATTTAAGGAGGTAAATAACTCAGTCATCGGTTAGTGACCTATTGCTGGAGTGGGTGGGTGAGGTTTTGAGGCCTGCATTTTGCAGGAGGTAAGACTAGATTGATCGTACTGATCCCTTCCAACCTTAGTCTATGGCTATGTCTATACTTACTAAAATTAGTTGGAATTAGTTAATTTGAACTAACTAATTTATCTTGATTAACTTAACTTAATTCAAACTAGAAAAAATTAGTTTGAACTAAGCAAGCGCCATTCATGGCAGTTGCTTAGTTTGAATCAGCAATTTACATTGATTTCAACGGGCCAGTTAGTTTGAACTAATTGCTTAGTACAATCTAACATGGACACATTGGTTAATTCAAACTAACTAACTAATTAACCCTTATTTCGAATAGGCTATTCGAACTTATTAGTTTGAATTAAGGAAGCCCTTAATTCAAACTAATTAAAGCCTAGTGTAGCCATGGCTTTAGCTAGTTCGAATTAAGCTTCCTTAATTTGAACTAACTTGCCAGTGTGGACATAGCCATATGAGTCTATGAGTGCCGGCACTGGAATACACACAAATGGCAGGAAAGGCGTGTGTCTTTGATTAGGCCTTTCAGTTGGGTGGCTGGCTGGCTGGCAGACTGCTAGTGTAACCTTCGGGTGGGCTAAAATTAATTCAACTGCCCTTCTCCAGTGCCTCACAGAAATACACCCCAATCCCTGTGAAGAAAGCAGCTGGAGACCCAGGATCCAGTCTGTATGGGACTCGCAGCAAAGATTATTCAAAACAGATGAAAACAAAGAAAGAAAAGTAATGAGTTTTATTAAACATTAACTTTATAAATGATATGATTTAAGAAACAAAATAATGACTACTATATAAATCTGTAACAAGATGTGGCTAATTTTGGGAATTCACATTTACTATTTCACAATACATATAAACAAGAAAAAAATGAATTTAAACAGAGCAGCCTCTCAGAAACACTATCCACTCAAGTGTCCCAATGTTCTGGTGGAGTTCACCTGGATCTCAGCGATAGTCTCTGTGTGCTAAGCTCAAAGGCTTGAGTAGGAAGAAGCAGCTCCGTGTTCTCTGGCTGCTGGAATCTTCGAGGCAAACCCTGCTCTTCCTCTGCTGGGATCACTGCTCCTCAGCCAGCTTTTTGCTTAATCACCACTCATATAGGGAGAGAAAGAGAGAGAGAGAGAAAGAAAGAAACCGTTTCAAAAGAAAACATACAACTCTGAGAATAACAAAGTATAATTAACTCTTCCCCCTTATTATATTAAAGAACTGTTCATTCCTTACAGTATTTAAAACAACTCAAAGTATGCAATTAAAAGAAACCCCCCTCCTCTTCCAATGGTCCCTTTTCTGCAACCAGTGCCCCAGACGGCCCTGCTCTTCCTCTGCTGGAGGGTTAGCAATGTTACTGACCTGAAGCAAAATGCTTCAGAGTTGGGGAAACAGCCTGCTGTCTGCTCCTGGCTCACTTCTCCCTGGGCACAGAGCACATGGGCTCCTCTCAATCCAACCGCTCTGGCTCTCAGGCATCTCACTCCAGCAGCAGGGGACCCTGTGGAGCATGCTCAAAGCTGCCACTCCACAGACCAGAAACTTCTGGCTCTAAGCAGCTAAATCAGCCTAGCAACACTGACCCCCGAGGGCGGGACCTGATTCCACCTGTGGAGGGCGAGGATCCCCGGTGGGCCAGTCTGTATGCCACCTTGACCCCATGGCCCGCCGGGGACATAAGCTAGCGGCTCCTTCATGGAGCCGTGAGCACGGGCGTGTACTTGGCGCGGTTCACTCCCCGTCCCGACACCTGCCCCTTTTGCGGTGTGAGGGAGACCCTGGCGCACGCCTATCTTGAATGCGCCAGGTTGCAGCCCCTTTTCCGGCTCCTCCAGAACCTCTTATTGAGGTTCTGGCTGCACTTTTCCCCACACCTCTTTCTTTATGCACTTCCCATCTGTGGCCCCACAAAGTCGCGGGACCTCCTCGCCAACCTCCTCTTGGCCTACGCCAAGGCAGCCATACACAAAACCAGAGAGAGGAGGTTGGCTGAGGGAGGTTCCTGCGACTGTGGGGCCTACTTCCGGTCCCTCGTCCGTTCACGTATCCGGGCAGAGTTCCTCTGGGCAGCGTCCACTGGCTCCCTTGACACCTTCCGGGAGCAGTGGGCGCTGTCCGGGGTTCTCTGCTCGGTGTCCCCTTCCGAATCCCTGATTTTAACCCTTTGACCCGCACACCCGTTCCTGTGTTCCATTCATTGTCCCCTGCAATTAATTGAAGACGGGTCCAGTGCTCCATCCCCTTAGGGGGGGGGGGGGTTTTTTTTGGGGGGGGGGGGCCCCCCCCCCCCCCACTTCCCGGTTCCTTCAAATAGGAACACTGACCCCCGGCCCCCCTCCCCAGGCGCCTACTCCAGGAGGTGAAGGCAGCCTTGCCCCCTGTTGCTCGGGATTACCTCGAGCAGGTCCTGCGAGAGGGTGCTCCCCGCCCTCCCCTCAGTCCTGGCCCTCCGGAGATTTTAATTGGGCCCTGGCCCCGCGAGCCCCCCGGCCGCCCCCGCCCCATGCCCTGAGCCGGCTGCTGGACTTGCAGCCGGTCTCCTTCCGAACCGCGCCCCGCAAACATCTGTACACGCTCGTGCTCCATACCATTCACTTCCTCGCCCTCATGTCCCGCCCCGACACAAAGTGGCGGGACCTGATTCCACCTGTGAAGGGCGAGGACCCCCGGTGGGCCAGTCTGTATGCCACCTTGACTCCACGGCCCGCTGGGGATATTAGTTGGTGGCTCCTTCATGGAGCCGTGAGCGCGGGCGTATACTTGGCGCGGTTCACTCCCCGTCCCAACACCTGCCCCTTTTGTGGTGTGAGGGAGACCCTGGCGCATGCCTACCTTGAATGCGCCAGGTTGCAGCCCCTTTTCTGGCTCCTCCAGAACCTCTTATTGAGGTTCTGGCTGCACTTTTCCCCACACCTTCTTTTATATGCACTCCCCATCCGTGGCCCCACAAAGTCGCGGGACCTCCTCGCCAACCTCCTCTTGGCTTACGCCAAAGTTGCCATCTATAAAACCAGAGAGAGGAGGTTGGCTGAAGGGGGTTCCTGCGACTGTGGGGCCTATTTCCGGTCCCTCGTCCGTTCATGCATCCGAGCAGAGTTCCTCTGGGCAGCATCCGCTGGCTCCCTTGACACCTTCCGGGAGCAGTGGGTGCTGTCTGAGGTTCTCTGCTCCGTGTCCCCCTCCGAATCCCTCTATTTGAACCTTTGACCTCCACACCTGTTCCTGTTCGTCATTTGTTGTCCACCGTGATTACTTGGAAGCTGGGTCCAGTGCTTCCTCCCCTTAGGCTGGGGGAGGAGCTAGCGCCCGCCCACTTCCCCGGGTTTCAAATAGGAACACTGACCCACAGATCTCTTAAAGGGAAACTCTCCATTTAGACTAATGGGTTACACTAGCATGAACTAATCCAGTAACTCTCAACTTTTCCAGACTACCGTACCTGTTTCAGGAGTCCGATTTGTCTCACATGTCCCTCACTTAAAAAAATACTTGCTTGGAAAATCAGACAGAAAAATACAAAAATGTCACAGCACAATATCACAGAAACATTGCTTCCTTTTTCATTTTTTACCAGACAATTCTAAAATAAACTAATTGGAATATAAACATTATATTTCAGTGTATAGAATATACAGCAGTGTAAACAAGTCACTGACCATATGACATTACTTTGCTAGTGCCTTTTACGTAGATTGTTGTAAAACTAGGCAAATATATAGATGAACTGATGTACCCCCAGAAGGCCTCTGCATACCCCAGAGGTACAAGTACCCCAGATTCAGAACCATGGGACTAGAGTGACAGAGCAGGGCCTCTTCTCCACACAATTACTGCTGGCAAAGTGACACCACTCCCGCATTCCCCTTTCCCTCTCCCTCTCCAAATCCCTTGGTTCAGAAAGTCCCTTAAGCAGGTATGTAGGTCCCATGGACTTCAGTGAATGGCAGAGGGTGAGGGGAGGGATTGAAGTAGGTAGGTAAGACCTAGATCCTCAGAGGTGTTTAGGATCCCAACCAACTTCCATTGAAATCAGAGGAACTTAGGAGGCGCCAAAACCTTTGAGAGTCTGGGCCAAAATGCTTTCCTGAATTGGGGCCTGAGCACTTTTCCACTGGGGTCAATGAGAGCCTGTCCATTGCCTTCAGGGGATGTTGGCTCTGACCCCCAGTTTTTGTGCAGTTTGCCTCTCCTCTCTGAATCAGAGCTTGACAGTTCATCAAATATAAATCACCTGTTGCTCTATCTCAATGATTTAAAAAAATCCCATCAAGTCCAAGAGAACAAAATAAAAATTCAAATCCCAAAAGCAACAGAATGCTGCTATTTCCCTGCAGCTTGCAGGGCCAGGAGATGTCTGCCTAGGAAAGACCTTAAAATCTACTGCAGCAGCAGGACTAAATGAGCCAAGAGCAACTAACCTACAAGCTGGGTATCATTCCTTGCTTTGTCTTCTATCTTCCCTGCTTTTCTTCTTTCTCCCCTCTCCCCTCTCATCCCCTTCTTTCATTCTCTGTCCCTCTGTTTCTGCTTCTTTTTTGTCTAGCATTTGTTCCCTGTCTCTCCCTCTGGTATTTACTCTCTCTCTTTTGCCTGTCTTTTTCCTTTCTTTGAAAATCTCTCTCCCTCACCCTTGTTTCCTAAAAGGGCCATCCCTGTGGGGGGGCAAATGGGGCGATCTACGAGTGCAAGGGGAGTTATGTGGGACTCCATGTATCACACCCGCTTGTAATGATCTTGAGGGTTCATTAAAGACCATGCCATTGAATGAGTGAGGAGTAGAACTTTAATAACGCAGACAGGAGTGAGTCCCAGGTGTGTAGCTGGGAGCAGCCATGTTAGATCAGGGCACGTCTCCCAATTCACACAACACTGACCTATGCTAGGGAGTGTCTCTAAAATCACCACTTTCTACAAGCATCTCTCTGCACCGCTAAAGCTGTGGTTAGATGAGGCAGCAGAGGCGGCTTTTGGGGTTGGTTAAACAGGCGCTCGCCTAGGGCCCCTGAGCAACAAGGGGCCTCTTCACCTACCCCAACAGCTGTGTCTGTCTCCCGCCTTGCAGAACACACAGCCTGGACCAGGGCTACCTGCAGGTGCCCTGGCTCTGTGGGGGGTGGGGGTGGGGGTGGGCTGGCCCAGAGGCCCGCACTCCCACTCTCCTCCTTGCCTTTGGCAGTGGGGCCCCCTGGCAGGCTGCCAGGGCCATGGAGGGGGCCAGCCACAAGGATCTGGGGCCAGAAGAGGTTCCGGCTGGGACGCAGGGGTTGAGGCGCCATGTACACGGGGTGGGGGAGGCAGTTTGGGCCCCTGGTGGGGCAGAGGGGGCTGTCCACAGGAGCTGGGCTGTGGCTGGGGGGGAGAGTTTCAGGGTTCTGGGACTGCAGGGGGGGCAGTGCTGGTGCTAGGGAGTCTGATGGGGTGTCTGCAGTGGACCTTTGCCTAGGACCCCACTAGGCTAAGGCCACCTCTGCGAGGCAGGCTCACCGGCTCTGAGAAAGCAGAGTCCAGGAGGTGACTTGATAAGCGGGTTCAGAATGATAAAGGGCTTAATAAAGCAGATTGAGGAACTTGCCCAGAGTGCACGGTTTCAGAAACTACAGCGCATACCCAAACATTAGGAGTAAATAATGAACTAAGTGTAACCTTCGGGTGGGCTAAAATTCATTTAGTTGCCCTTCTCCAGTGCCTCACAGAAATCAATCCCAATCCCTATGGAGATCTATGAGCCTGTATACTGTTTATACTGTTTGGCGTCACCCCTCGGGGGTGTTATTCATCGAGGGGACCAGGCAGACGCCGGGTTCTTTTTCCACCGGGATTATAGCCCGGCCTTGATCTGATGGAAGGGAGGCGCTGACAGATACATTAGTAGTCAGGGGAATTAAAACTGAATAATAAAGAGTTAAATCGAGCCAGCTGATAACCCAGGTAATTACCAAAAGAATCAAGTACTGTTTCCATAGGGGAAACAGAAAAAGGGGGAGTGGAGTGTCAGGAATTAACAGTACCATGGCAAATAACAATAGAATAGAATCAAGAGAATTATAAGTACAAAGTGTTTATTACAGATCATCTTGGGTACAAGAAGACTTATATCTTTGCTTATCTCTTTTGTTTGTGCACTCTTTTTAACTGTTACACACTTGCAAGGTTTATTTATGCTGTTATACTATGATATTCTTGTGCTGCAGCATGCTTCAGAATTACTTGTTATTTAATAACTAAAACTATTCTTATTACTCTGCACTTGCCCCTAGCAACAAAGGGGTGCCCCTAACTTCAAAGGGGACAGCAGGCTATCTACCTGTACTCCCAGGCTGGGGTGCTAAACTACTTGATCCCTAACCTTAGCCCAATACCTTTTACAACCTAGGTTTGGGGAACTAAAACTAACTTCTAGTTTATCCAGTTGTTAAAAGAACAACCTTCCTGCTGCAATCCCTTTAAGGGGACTGAGCCCTACACATCCCTAACCTTATACCTATCCCCCCGTACCCTCGGGGACCAGGGTGCTAACCTACTTCTGTCCTTACACCAGGACTCGGGGTACTAAGCTTCAATTTCTATTTCAGTTACTTATATACCTGTTACACATATACCTGTTACTTATATACCTGTAGCTACTCTCGAACCAGGGTTCACCGAGGCCTCTTGTGGTTTCTTAATACTCACCGAACTCCTTACCAACGTGTCAGTTTCGCCACCATCGGGGATCAGGTGCTGACCTTTCTTTGATGAGCTCGGGCCAACGTGCCAGTCCAGTCAGCTTCATGACTAGGACCTGACCTTTCTCTTTCTTCTCTGGACTGACCCCACTTGCTATAGTGACCGGAGCCACTGGGCGTCTTGAGTCAGTCCAACCCTGTCCGAAGGGGGTATCTGTGGGGCTGATATTTATAGAGCTTTAGCCTTCTGTGCCCCTCCTGTTTTTACAGGGGTTCCCACAGTCTTTGCCACATTGCCATCGATCATTTTAGTTAGCTGTCAGCCATTGATCATTTTTAGTTAGCTGTAAGCTTATCAGGGAGCTATCAGGGAGTTCTCTTCTCGTAAGGGTGCTTGTTAGGGCGCAGCTGCTCATTAGGTGACGTCTGAGTTCTTGGCATAGGTTCATGTGAGCGGTTATGCTAAGGCCTTTGAAAACTGGTTCAGGCTTGGGCCTATACTTGCTAACTACTACTCTTAAAACTAGTTTCCCCTAATAATATAAATTCCCATTAACCTAATCCACTTTATACAGGAGAAAGCAGCTGGAGACCCAGGATCCAGTCTGTATGGGACTCACAGCGAAGCTTGCTCAGAGTTACCCTCCCACATTAAAATACTACTACAATTAACATAACAATGAACTTTATTAACTACTAACTAAATAAACCTTATCCTAAGAAAACAAAATACAATTAACCAAGAACAATCCCTCCAGAAAACCCCCTGCCTGAAAGATCCCCAAGAGTCCCAAAGTCCAGGTGGAGTTCACCCAACTCTCAGCTACAGTCTCTGTTCCATTGTAGAGGCTTGAGTGGCAAGAAATAGCTGTCCTCTTCTTCTTTCTTTGCTGGAATCCTCTGTAGCATTCCATGCAGGCTTTTTCTTCTCCTTTGCAACCAGCCCTCAGTCCCATATGCATGTCTGCAAGCTCTGTTGCAAATGACTCCATTACAGGGAGAAAACATCTTGTTCACTCCTGGCTCAGCTTCTCTCCAGAAAACTGAGCACATGGTCTCCTTTCAAGGCAGCTCCTGCCTGCTGTCTGCACAGACTGCTGCTCCCATGTCATCAGACTGACAGCATCACATCACACCAGCAGGACACCCTGTGGAGCATGCTCAAAATGCTACCACTCCCTGCTTCTGGAAGTTTCCAGTTGTGGGTAGCTAATCCGCCCAGCAACAGTAACCCACTCTCAGCAGGTCTCTCCAAGATAGCCTCTTCAGGCATATGGGTTACATAAGCACCTGCAAATAATAACTGTAAATGGTCAGGGAAGGTGATGGAAACACAGAGGATGGGAACTCACACATCCACACTTGCTTCTGGAAGGGAGGCACTAGCTGTCTCATGGATGGGGTTAAGTCTAATAAAAAAATGAGCCATAGAATGGTCCTCCATTCTGTGAGCCATCCATCACCCCTTGTCACTGGCAGCAAAGGGTTAAAATTCTCTTCTTTAGATGATCATCTTTCATCACCTGCCTGTCTTTAGAGCAGGGAGCCCTGTCCTGTGGGGCTGGGCTCACCTTGGGTTAATTACCCCATTAGAGAGGCAATCCAGGGATTGTAAATAAAAGCACAAGGTGTGTTTGCCTCTTTTGGGAGCTGGTTTACTTTGAAATGAAGGAGTGATGTTGACATTGACTGTGAAATGCCCTTTGTTTATTGAGCTGTGACTATAGGGCCAGATGCTAGATGAGGGGATTTGTTCCTCTGATGCTGTGGGCCTTAGTCTACTTTACCCTCTCCAAAACCAGGTAATGTTTTCATCTTTCTGAACTGTGGGGGCTTGTTTTCTAAAGGTCTGTTAGTAAAACTGCCTGTGTCCGAGACTCAGAGGCCAGTTCACTGCTGCTATGGCCTGGATGTGGGAAAAAGATCTGCAGCTGTTTTATAATGGGGGAGATGAGACAGGCTGTTGTCTGTGATTATGAGAACTCTGTCTGAACTGTGGCTCCTTTGCCCCTATTGATCTTTCTTGTCAAATCCAGCACTGTCTGGGTTTTGTTTTGTGCTTAAAAACCCTTTCCAGCTCTCTAGGGAGAGCTGTGGAGCTACAGTAGCAGGTTAGCTCTCTCCAGGAGGTGAGAGGTTGACAGCTGATTAATGCAACAAATCATCAGGAAGCTGAAAATTGGCTTTGTGCTCCCTTCCTCCCCTGCATCCTAGGGGCCTGATTCTGGTGGTGTTTGCATAGGTGAAACAGTTTGGGTGGAGTTGCGCTTGGATTATGCTGGTATAAGGGTGGGTAGGTGGGCCCTGTGCTATCCCGGTCCCAGTGGGGCAGTGCGGGCCCCACACGTGTGCCGCAGCTCCTCCTCCCATGGCTGCCCTGCTGCCTGGGTGGGGGCTATGCCTAGCCTCTGGGCCTAGTCCTCCCTGCCCACAGAGTGGAGCATGTGGGGCCTGGCCTCTGGGCCAGCGTGCCCCACATGGCCGGCTCCCCACCCACCGGTTGTCTCGGCTTATTGGTGCAGGGCCAGTGCCGCCAGCTCCCTCCCACAGGTGGCCTCCGGGGCTGGAACCAGCGCTGGCTCTGGCTCTGGCTCCACCTCCACTCCCGCACCCCCATACAGGTGGTCTCGGCCTCCCAGCCGGAACTGACAGCCTTTGGGGCTGGGACTGGAGCAGGCTCTGGCTCCCCACCCTGCAGGCGGCCTCACCCTCCCAGCCTGGGGCCGGAGCTGGCTCCCCCCCACAGGCAGCCTCGGCTTCTGGGGCCGGAGCTGGCTCCCCACCACAGGCTACAGCCTTGGGCGTCCCGGCCCAGGGCCAGCTCCCTGGGGGGTGGAGCGGGCTGCTCGGCCCGCCACGCTCCACTCCAGCATGTGGGGCAGGGCCCTGCTTTGGCCAATTGGCCCTGGGCCCTGCTCCCCCTACAGGATGGCCCCGTATAAGGGAGAGGAGAAGTAGGCCCTTGAAATCTCCGGACGTTCACATTGTGTACTGACTCTCTCCTTTTTTAAAAAAAAAAAAGAGAGAGAGAGAGAGAGAGAGAGAGAGTTAACATGCTGTTTGGATTTAGGGGACCATTTATGATATTGTTTCTTTATTTAATGTTTCATAATCACAATAATCCATAGGAACTCTGCCATGTTTGGTATCAACAGAAAGGTTGTAATTTGCTGGGAATGATTATATGGTTTGTGTAGGAATTGCATTTGTATTGGAATATTAGGAATATGTTTGTGTTATCCATATTTCAATCTGTGTGATTCTGGGAAGCTCCCCAGACTGGGTGTCTACAGCCATTGTTTCCTTAATGGCCCATTAAGGAAGCTCCCAGATACAATGAGCCCAGAGAGAAACCTGTTGAGCCACTAAGACTTGCCCATGTCACTCAAATCCATTTTGATTGGAAAGAACTCCACACAGCGTGGAGAAGGCCAGAGGGGATAAAAGGCAGCAGCCCCGACTCTCTTGTCTCAAGTTCCCAGTCTACAGCCAACATCCATCTCTGGAACTGCGACTGGACAAAGGACTGAGGCTCACCCAGATGCTGGGTTTTTAACAGAGGTAGAAGCCTACAAACTGCTTTCCATGGACTCTAAATCATTTGTATGTATGTGATTGACTTTGACCCTTTAACATCTCTCATATTTTGCTTCTTTTCTTTTGTGTTAAACCTTTAGTTGTAGTTAGTAAAGGACTGGCTATCAGTGTGGCGTTTTGGGAAAGATTCAAACGTATATTGTTCTGTGTGATGTGGCTGGCCCTTTGGGGCCCGGAGAACCTATTTCTTTAAGGCACCATGCGGCTAGGTGGGAATCGGAGGAGCTGGAGTGCAATAAAGGGGCTATTTCTATTTTGGAAGACTTCTTGTGATACCCGCTGTGGGGAGCCAGAAGCCTGGCTGTGGCTGATAGGGAGACTGGTTTAAGTACCACACACCAGTGTTTGAGGAGTTTGGCTCCTGGTTTTGCAGCTTGCCCTGATTTTTTGCATGCTCAGGAGGTTATCCCAGGACGCCCCAGTCACAAGTGTTAAAACACATGCCCATGCTCTGGGGAAAGGATGTTAAGTAGCAGCACACCCATGTTGGAACAAGTTGTCCTTTACTTTGTAACCTCTGTTATGATTTCATGTAACAAACTATTAAGGTGGCTGGTAGGAGGCTGTTGAATCAGGCTGGGGTGGGGTGGGGTGTACAGGTCATTCAAATGCTCCATAACACGAGAAAGCTTTAGCACCATTAAGACAGCCTGGGCAGGCACCCATTTGTCTGAGCTGAGCCCAAATGGGGAGTGAGTAGAGACCTTATCAGACTGTGTTCTGATAAAACTATGGCTACGCTTCAAAGTGGAGGAGTAATTTCTACCTCTAGGAGCCATTACTATGCTAGCTCTGCTTAAATCATGTGTGCGAACATAAGGTGCGTCTACAATGGCAACTTAGTTCGACTTAAGGAGGCTTAAGTTGACCTAAACAAAGCCTTGTCCACAGTGGGCTTTTATTAAATTGACTTAAGCATTTCCTTGAGTCGACTTAATACCTAGTTCTAGGTCGACTTAAGTCGACTCCTTAAGTCAACTTAAAGCCAGTGTGGACGGGGCTTAACGCCTAAATCGACCTTATTAAGTCAACTTAACAAAGTTGATGTAGCTTTTCTAGTGAGCCATAGCCATGGAAGCAGGATGGATGAGCTATCATGAGCATGTATCTGTCCCAGATGCAAGTGTGGGTATGTCCTCTGAGCTGAAATTTACCCCTCCAGCTCCGTGTGGGCACCCCTCAAGGCAAGTTGGAAGAGTGCTATTGTAATCCTGCTGTTATGACTCAAACTCTGCACCCCCTCATGGTCACCTGGCATGGGAAGAAGCCTGTATAGTGAACACTCAAACTCTTCCTAGCTGCTCTGTCATCCAATTGAGCAGTAAGTCATTCCTAGTAATTACACAAAGGGACGGCAGCAGGGATCTGCCTCAAGAATTCCCAGACCTCCACTCTGCATTCCTAGTCAGGCAGCCAGCATAAGAATAGCCATACTGGGTCAGACAAATGGTACATCTAGCCCAGCGTGCTGTCTTCTGACAATGGCCAATGCCAGGTGCTTCAGAGGGAATGAGAACAGGCAACAATCAAGTGTTCCTTCCCCTGTCATTCAGTCCCAGAAAAGTAGATAAAGCAGGTGAGAACAGTCCCTGATTCCAAGGAGGAAGAGAGCCAAGTAAAATAGACATAAGCCACCAGAGACAGCGACACGTCTGACAGCAGAGACCTTAGTGTAGTGCTGTCCCTTCTCCAAGGGTGTACGTCTTTCTCTGTTCCCAGATGGGGAAACATCTGAATTCAATGTTCGGCTGAGAGCTGTTCGGGGATCTAGTAGGCATCCCATCCTCTGGAAAGCTTCACCTTGTACAAAGTTGGGCTTCTTCAAATACCCCCATTCTTAATTCTGGGGGGAGGAAATTCCTATAAGCCCTAGTTTAAAAACCTTCAGATGTGTTGATGTATTCACCAAAGTTAGCCACAGCAACATTCTCTAATTTAGCATGGTGTTTGGGCTTACCCCATAGAGGACAGAGGGTGATGGTGACTTGCTCATGTCTGGGTCTCATTTATCTGGAGGTGCGTCTTTCAAATAAATGATCTTTGACATTTTGTCAAGGCCTCACCTAGTGTTTTAACATTGATATATTTTTTGCTTTCTGTTAAGCTGATCTTTCATCTTCTTCTTCAAGCCAAAGGTCTCCTTATCTTTAGCAGGAGTTGATTACGATGTGGGGAGGGCTATGATGTGAGAGGGGAAAAGTGCCATATGAGAGAATAAAGTACCATTTTTTAAGTACAAATATCAGACAGCTGTCACTGGGAGCCAATGCTAGAAAGCAAAGATTTTGATGTGAGTGTTCTGTTGTCAAGAAAGACAAAGGAGGAATCTGAACAGAAGTTCTGTTTGCATGCAGTCTGCAGATTCTTGTCTGCAGTCCTAAGTTTCAGCAGTGAGATCAATCACCTAGGATTGATTACAGGTTGGGGAAAGGTAACGCAGAAACACTGCAGCGATAAGAACCTTGCAAGTGAATAGAGAAACAATTTGAGAACATCACTCCAGAAATGATCTTCAAGGCACATGATGTGTCTCCCTGCCTGCAAATTGTCTTCCAAAGATAATGGAAAGAAAGCCTAATGTACTGACAATTTCCTTTGGAGAAAGGAAGAGTGGAGGGGAACTATGACAGGGCTGGCCTGCCCTGCACTTCAGCAATCCAGCAGACTCTATGGTTATGTCTACACTTAGAAAGTTTTAAGTCTACTTTATTAAGTTGACTCTAAGGGGACCTTATTAAGTCGACTTAGAGTCTACACTAGACTCTTAAGTTGATTTGGGGGGGGGGTTGGAGGGGTGCATTGTGGGACGAGTGTCAGCATGGCAGCAGAGAAGGTCTCCCCTCCCCCAGCCACTCCTTCAAAAGAGGAAGTGAGCTCAGCCCCTTCCCATTGAGCCTGGCAACATGGAGCCTGAGCAGGTCCTGGACCAGCCTCTTCTCCTGCGCTTTGCCAGGCAGCTGCACAACACCTGCCACCTATTGACAAGGCTTCTTCAGTTGTGGAGCAGGCCTGTCTGGCAACCTGCCAGCAGGGAGGAAGATGACAGCCTGCCCCACACCCTGCTGCCCCAGCAAGCTCCCACGCTCACAGCAGTGCGCTCCGTTCCTCGTCGCTTCTGGGCATGTGAGGCCAGCAGTGACTGGTGGGAGCGGATCGTCCTCGCCACCTGGGACGGTGACCTGTGGCTGCAGAACCTCAGGATGAGCAAGCAGACCTTCCTCGAGCTGGTCTGCGAGCTCACCCCAGTTCTGCAGTGCATGGACACCCAACTCCGACCCGCCCTGTCTGTAGACAAGTGAGTGGCCGTTGCCTTATGGAAGCTGGCAATCCCGGACTCAGACTGCTTTGTGGCCCAGCAGTTTGGGATTGGGAAGGCCACCGGGGGGACCGCCATTATGCAGTTGTGCAGGGCAATCAGCCGGGTCCTGCTAGCCGGCCTCATCGCCCCAGGCACCCACGTCCCCATCTGAGCCTTGGAACACTGCACTAGGGACTATGTCATCTGGAAAGGATACTACTCCGTGGTCCTGCAGGCCCTCATGGACCACCACAGAATCTTCTAGAACATCTATGTGGGCTGACAAGGGAAGGTGCATGATGCATGGATCCTGCACAGCTCTGCCCTGTACAGGCACATGCAGTTGGGCACCTTCTTCCCTGAACACACCATCACCATCGGGAACGTGCAGGTGCCAGTCCTGATCCTTGGGGCTGCTGCCTACCCCTTGCTCCCCTGGCTGATGAATCCATACATAGACCTCTTGGATCACAGCTGGGACCTCTTCAATCGGAGGCTCAACGGGTGCTGTAGCGTCGTTGAGCCTGCCTGATCAGCCTGCAACTTGGTGAGAGCAACCTCCCAGCGGCTGTCAGTGCATGCTGTTGCCTGCAGAACCTATATGAGCTGTGTGGGGGAAGGGTCCCCTGTGTCGGGGAGGCCGAGGCTGAGTGGCTTGCTATGCAGTATGAGCAGCCTGACGACACCCCGCCCTGGACTCAGCGGGTCCAGGGGCAAGCACAGCTCATCTGAGATGCGCTGATGGCCCACTTTGCCAGCGCGGCGCACTGAGAGGGGGGCCTGCTACCGGGCCCTGTCACCTCCACCACCTGCCCATGCCTGGTCCCTCCCCCCCCCCACCATGCACCCATCTCCACCACCCCGTCATCCCCACACCAATAAAAAAGCACGATACACTGTATAACGGTGTTTAGGGTTTTTATTCAGAGGAGGAAATGGGGGTTGGGAGGAGTGGGGGGGTTGGGGGGAGTGAAGAGGGTCAGCAGGAAGGAGTGGATTTGGGGGGAATGAAGGTCAGGGGAAGGGGCCTGAGGACGACTAGAGAGCAGGCCCAAACCCATAGGCCTTGGAGGGGAGCAGCCACTACCCGTAAGCTGTCTGGAGACAAAGGCCCAGGAACTCACAGCCACCAGGGAACTTCAGGACCCCGAAGGGGAATGAATGGCGCTGGCCACAGGAGGGGATAGCCTGGAGCTCCCAGGCAGGATCACCCTGACAACTTGGGTAGGAAGTAGCCCACGGTGCTTGAAGGGGGGGTCGGGTGTGGTGCATCCAAGCCCGTGTGTTTGTGTGGATTCCCACTGACTTGGTGCTGTATCCCTGGCACCAATAGGGTCTTGGGCTGGGGCTCAGTGGAGCAGGAGGGACTGAGCTCCCCTACCCCGGGTAGCGGTTCCCTTAGGCAGGTACCCTTACAATTGACTCTGGCTGCTAGGCTGTGCTGCCCTGACCCCAGGGTTGTGAATTGACTCTGGCCACTAGGCTGTGTTGCCCTGAACCCAAAGGGCTTCTGTACTGACTCTGTGACCACTAGGCTATACTGCCCTGAACCCAAAGGGTGATGCACTGATTTTTGTGGGGTTGTGGAGATGCCCTCCCTGCTTGTGCCCCTCAGACTTTCCCCATCTGGGGGCACATGGGAGGGCTTAGTCCGTGGCATTTTGCATATCCTTCTCCACTGTAACTGAGATTTTTTTCATGTCCCACTTTGCCAGCTCTCTAAATCTGTTAACTTCATATTGATATTTATGGTGGAAGAAGAAAGAAACATAAAATCCTGGGGCGTGTTTTCTTATCTAGTTGATTAAGAAGTGACACATTCAGGATGAACAGGAAACAATTACATTTGTAGATTTTGAGGTTAGATAATATCTTATTCAGTGACAGTCAACCCTATTATTTCTTTACCCACATTAATGTTTGGTTCCCTAATGGTTGCTATGTGAGGTTCCAAACGAACACAACATTCATCACTTACAAATCTCAAAACTAGAAATCCCAATTTAAGTAGGGTTGAGGATGAGTTATGTAGATACCATTCCGATGTGCAGAAAGAACAGCAAATGTGAAAGGTGCCCAGCGTGGCTTAGCAGAGAACTCTGCGTTGAGCTGAAACATAAAAGGGAAGTTTTCAAGAAGTGGAAGCTTGGACAGGTGACAAGGGAGATGTATAAAGATATTGCTTGGGACTGCAGGGGATAAAATCAGAAAGGCCAATTGGACTTGCAGCTTGCAAGGGATGGGGCCGGACGAACTGCATCCGAGGGTGCTGAGGGAGTTGGCTGATGTGATTGCAGAGACGCTGGCCATTATCTTTGAAAACTTGTGGTGAATGGGGGAGGTCCCGGAGAATTGGAAAAAGGCAAATATAGTACCTATCTTCAAGAAAGGGAAAAAAGAGGATTCAGGGAACTTCAGATCAGTCGGCCTCACGTCAATCTCTGGAAAAATCATGGAGCAGGTCTTAAAAGAATCCATTCTGAAACACTGGCAGGAAAATAGTGATCAGGAATAGTCAGCATGGATTCACAAAGGCCAAATCATGCCTGACCAACCTGATTGCCTTCTATGATGAGATGAACTACTTGAAGGGGTGCTCCAAGGAGGAGGGAGCTAAGCTGTTCTCAGTAGTAACAGAGGACAGAACAAGGAGCAATGGTTTCAAGTTGCAGCTGGGGAGATCGAAGTTGGATATTGGGAAAAACTTTCTCATTAGGAGGGTGGTGAAGCATTGGAATGGGTTACCTAGGGAGATGGTGGAATCTCCATCTTTGGAGATATTTAAGGCCTGGTTAGACAATACCTTGGCTGGGATGATTTAGTGAGAGTGGTCCTGCTTTTAGCAGGAGGTTGGACTAGATGACCGCATGAGGTCCCTTCCAACCCTAAGATTCTAACTTTAACGCCTTATATGAATAGGCACATGCAGTAAACCAAGCAATTATCAGTGACCAGAATCTGAGCAACTTTAGTCAGCGTCTGTAACACTACACTTGCTGACCTAGACCAGCGATTCTCAGCCACAGTGTTGGGACACAAAGGTGTGTCACAAAGAGCCGGGAAGTATGTCACAGAAAAATGGCAGCTTGCGGCTCCTGCTGCCCTCAATAGCCCTTTCCTGCTGCACAATACAGGCACCAGCCAGGGCCAAGATGAGTAAAGGGACTTAAAGGCTGTGACCTAGAGATCCTGGGCTGGGGCAGGTGGGGAAGGGACACACCACCTGCCACACAAAAATAAACCTGGCCCCATTGAGCCAGGTTGCTGGGGTACTGGCCTGCGCTGACTTGACTCTGCCTCCAGCCAGGTCCTGAAATGCTGCATTCTCCAGTGGTTCTCCACCACTGTGTTGGGACGCATTAGTGTGTCGCTACAAAGTAGTAGCAGATGGCTGGGTTTGGCTTGGAGGGGTGGGCTGGTGTGTCCTGTAGAGTCGCAATATGCTGCCAGGTGTGTCACAACCCAGAAAAGCTTGGGAGCCACTGCCCTAGATTAACACAGCTACCTACCCCTTTCAAAATAACCACAGGCTAAATCAGATTGTTTTAGAAACAACACAGCAGTTCTGCATCTACATTAAGGTCTGGAAGTTTTCATGTAGATATGGAAGTCTTACAGAATCTGGCCTTTTAAACAACCCTACATAATTCACAAACACAAAGCTCCTCTAACATCTTGGGACTGTAAAAATATGCTACAACCAGCAAACGTTCCCCTGAGCAAAATAAGTCCATGAACTTTCTGTTATCTACGCATCACTGGAGATGAAACTAGTGTGTGGACAAAACTGAAAACATCAACTGTTAGTGTTGTTCCAAATCTCAGATTCACTGCATAACAGGTAGGTGCATATAAACTAAGATGGAGAAAAATAATTCTGAACAACAAATCGCAGTGTAAATTCTCCACCTAGAAAGTATAATCCATGCTTAATATTAAAAGCAGATAAAAGACTAATAGAAGTACTGGGGACAGGGCTGGACTAATGGAGGGGCTCTGGGCCCCAGCCCCCTAAGGCTTCTGACTGATCTGCCCTTCCCCGCCCCCCCCCCCCGTTCAACACTGGCATGACTTGAGGGGCACTGGCCAGGCCCTTGCCCTGCCAGCTCGGGGGGGAGGGGCCGTGGGACCAGAGGCTGGGCTCTGCACTCCCACCCCACCTGTGGGCCAGCTGGTCTGCCCCCAGGGGTGTGGGGGATAGGTTGGTGCCTGGTTGCTCCATTCAGGGGGTGGGGCTGGCAGGCACAAGGTGTGGCTTTCCAGGGCTTATGGCCCTGGGGGGCTCCAGCGGAGGCCGTGCCTCACACCAGCCATCCCTGCCACCAGGGGCATACTGCTACCAGGTCAGGAGCACCTCTGGCCCCAGGGTCCCTCCCCCTGCCCCCCCGCAGTGATGGCCCACCAGCAGGATGGGGGGTGAGTGGAGCCAGGCTGGGGAGGCCCAGTAGTGGGGGGCAGCCTGGGGCCCTTAGGCCAGTTAATCCAGCCCTAACTGGGGGCCTGGGGCAGATTGAAAGTTGTCTTTAATGCTGTTTCTCCTGCAAATGCAGGAGTGGAATTACTTTGCCTGTGGAGTCATGACCTGGCTGTTATGTAGTGCAATGTAAATCCATGCATCTAGGAACACAGAACACAGCCTCTGCTTATAGGATGGGGGATTCTATCATGGGGAACTGAATGTGGAAAAGATCTGGGTGTCTGTGATGGGTAATGAGCTGAATATGGGCTCCCAATGTGATGTGGGAGCCAGAGGGCTAATGCAACGCTTGGATGCATAAACAGGAGAATCTCAAGTAGGAGTAGAGAGGTTATTTTACCTCTGTATTTGGTACAGTTGTGGTTGCTGCTGGAATACAGTGTCCAGACTTTCTGCCCATGCTCAAGAAAAGAAACAATGTGCTCATAAATTTGACAGGATTCAAGGAAGAGCCACAAGAATGATTAAAGGATTAAAAAACCTGACATATAGTGCTAGACTGAGCTCCTTGAGTCAATCTTATCAAAGTTTATTAACAGGTGACTTGATTACAGCCTATAAGTACTCACATAGAGAGCAAATATTTAATAGTGGGCTCCTTAGTCTGAGAGAAAGTTATAATCTGATCAATGGATGAAAACTGAAGCCAGACAAATTCAGACAGGAAATAAGGTATACATTTTACAGTGAATGTTGCTAACCATTGGAACAATTTACCAAGGGTTGTGGTGGATTCTTCATCACTGATAATCTTTACATAAAAGATATCCTCACTTTATGGAAGTTTTATGGCCTGTGTTGTATAGGAAGTCAGACTAGACAAGCACAATGTTCTCTTCTGACTTTGGAATCAATGACAACAGGTGCCAGTTTGAAATACCTGATGGTTATCAGTAGTCTCACACATTCCTCCTCACTCATCTCAATCTGAAGCATATTAGTTCCTTCCAAAAGTTTCCTTTGTTCACTCTGCTCTTTGACTCTCTTGCAACCCTCCTCCAAAATCATTATTCTTGTATTAGAATCAATAAGCATAATTAGAAACAATAAACAAATGACTTCTGATGTACTATAGAACATGAGGGGTATGTCTGAAGTTAAAATCCTATCCTATGTAACTTGAGGTATTCAAAAGGGATTAGTGTCTTGCAGTGGACTTCTGTGCATTTCATAGAATCATGAGGTCATCTAGTCCAACCCCCTGCTAAAAAGCAGGACCACTCCCACTAAATCATCCCAGCCAGGGTTTTGTCGAACTGGGCCTTAAAAGTTCCCAAAGATGGAGATTCCACCACCTCCCTAGGCAACCCATTCCAATGCTTGACCACCCTCCCAGTGAGAAAGTTGTTTCTAATATCGAACCTCGACTTCCCCAGCTGCAACTTGAAACCATTGCTCCTTGTTCTGTCCTCTGTTACCACCGAGAACAGCCTAGCTCCCTCCTCTTTGGAGCACCCCTTCAAGTAGTTGAAGGTTGCTATCAAATCCCCCCCTCAGTCTTCTCTTCCGTTGACTTAAATAAGTCTAGTTCCTTCAGTCTCTCTTCATAAATCATGTGTCCCAGCCCCCTAATCATTTTTGTTGCCCTCTGCTGGACTCTTTCTAATTTGTCCACATCCTTTCTGTAGTGGGGAGCCCAAAACTGGACACAGTATTCCAGATGCGGCCTCACCAGTGCCGAATAGAGGGGAATTATCACATCCCTTGATCTCCTGGCAACACTCCTACTGATGCAGCCCAATATGCCATTGGCCTTTTTGGCCACAAGGGCACACTGTTGGCTCATATCCAGCTTCCCGTCCACCATAACCCCCAGGTCCTTTTCTACAGTGCTGCTACTTAGCCAATTGGTCCCCAGCCTGTAGCAGTACATGGGATTTTTCCGTCCTAAGTGCAGGACTTTGCACTTGTTCTTGTTGAACCTCATGAGATTCCTTTTGGCCCAATGTTCCAAAAGCTTAGAAAATAGATCCTCATATTCCAATCTTAATAAGCTAATATAAATGTTTAATAGAATGGCAAGGTGAGTCTCTCCCCGGCCCCTTGTCACCTTTGGTGATGGGCTCCCTCAGGAAAGGAGTCACATTTATTTTAGGAAGCATGGAACCTACAAGGAGTGGAAGATGAGAGGGATCAGCAAGGAAAGCTACTTCTTGGATGTCAGAATATGTAGAGATAAAGTGAAAAAGGCAAAAAGTCGAGCAGACTTTGCAAAGGGAATGAAAACCATTAGTAAAATTCTTTAACTATATAAATAGGAAGAAAACAAAGAAAGAAGAAGTGGGACCGCTCAACACTGAGGATGGGGTGGAGGCCAAGGATAATCTAGGCATGGCTGAATATCTAAATAAGTACTTTGCCCTTGTTTTCACTGAGGGTGATGACGAGCTTGGTAATAGACGTAGGGTAGCTAAGGGGAATGAGGACATGGAAGTGGAAATTACCATATCCTAGACAGAAGCCAGATTTGAGCTGCTTGATGAGACTAAACTGGGGTGCCTGGATAACTTCCATCTGAGAATATTAAAGGAACTGGCATATGAAATTGCCAACCCATTAACAAGGATTTTTAATGAATCGGTAAACTCTGGGGTTGTACCATATGACTGGAGAATTGCTAATATAGTTCCTATTTTCAAGAAAGGGAATAAAAGTGATCTGGGGACTACAGGCCTGTTAGTTTGACTTTGGTAGTATGCAAGATTTTGGGGAAAAACAATTGAAAGAGAAAGTACTTATGGATATTGAGTTTAACAATAACTTGGATAAAATACAACATGGCTTTACAAAAAGTAATCTCCTTTTTTGAGGAGATAACAGATTTTTTTTTTTGGATAAGGGGAATGCGGTGAACCTAACTTACTTAGATTTCAGCAAGGCATTTGACACAATTACACATAGGGAGTTATTAGTTAAGTTACAAAAGATGGGGATTAATATGAATATAGTAAGGTGGATAAGGAACTGGTTAAAGGAGAGGCTACAGTGGGTCATGCTGAAGAGTGAACTGTTACTGACTTTTGCACAAAAAGTGGGAATGTACTAATTAAGTTTGTGGATGACATCAAGTTGGGAGGTGTTGCCAATACAGAGAAGGATCGGGATACCATACAGAAAGATCTGGATGACCTTGCAAATCGGAGTATTAAGAATAGGATGAAATTTTATAATGGGAAGTGCAAGGTCATGCAGTTAGGGGCAAATGAAAGAGAATTTTCCTATAAGTTGGGGACACATCAGTTGGAAGGGGCGGAGGAGGAGAAGGATCTGGGAGTACTGGTTGATCACAGGATGACTGAGCTGCCACTGCGATGTGGCCGTGAAAAAAGCTAATGCGGTCCTAGGATGCATCGAAGTGGCATTTCAAGTAGAGATAGGGAGGTGTTAGTGCCGTTATACAAGGTGCTGGTGAGACCTGGAATATTGTGTGCTGTTCTGGTCCCCCGTGTTTAAAAAAGATTGATTCAAATGGGAACAGGTGCAGAGAAGGGGTACAAGGATGATCCGTGGAATGGAAAACCTGCCTTATGAGAGGAGACTTAAGGAGCTTGGCTTGTTTAGCCTAACCAAAAGAAGGCTGAGGGGGGATATGATTGCTCTCTATAAATACATCAGAGGGATAAATACCAGGGAGGGAGAGGAATTATTTGAGTACAGCACCAATGTGGATACAAGAACAAATGGTTAAAACTGTCCATCGGGAAATTTAGGCTTGAAATTAGATGCAGGTTTCTAACCATTAGAGGAGTAAAGTTCTTGAATAGCCTTCCAAGGGGAGCTGTGTGGGGCAAAAAACATAACTGCTTTCACTTCCATACATTTATCAAGCTCAGTTTTGATGGGATGATGGAACGGCCTACTCTGGTAATTGACTGATCTTTGACTATTGGTGGTGGATATGCCAGTGGCCTGAGAAGAGAGGTTAGATAGGGTAGGTACTGAGTTATTACAGAGAATTCTTTCTTGGTATCTGGCTGGTGAGACTTGTCCACATGCCCAGGGTTTAACTGATTGCCATATTTGGGGTTGGGAAGGAATTTTCCTTCAGGTCAGATTGGCTAGTGCTTTGTGGCCTTCCTCTGTAGCATGGGGAATGGCTCACTTGCTGGCGGATTTTCTGTATCTTAGTCTTTAAATCATGATTTGAGGACTTTAATAACTCAGTCATAGGCTAGAGACTTATTGCAGGAGTGGGTGGGTGAGGTTTTGTGGCCTGCATTGTGCAGAAGGTCAGACTAGATGATCATATTGGTCCCTTCTGCCCGTAGAATCTGAGTCTTATCAAGAATTACTTTTTTATTCTTGTAGTTAAGTCCAACTACTTTAATGTTTCAGTATAATACAGCCAGCACACTTGTTATAGTGGCTCATGCCCTGAGGCAGGAAAACTTGGGTCGAAGGTGGGAAGGGGGCTGGCTGGGGGATTGATAACGAGATTTTTGGTCTTTAATTATTAGGTTGCTGGTTAAAATTGAGCCTTGCTAAAGGTTAAAAGTTAACATCTGATGGCATTAACCAGCACCCGTAGCAGGCTGAGTCAGGAGGCAAAGAAATGGAGTGCTCATGTTCAGAGAGGAAGAAAGGTCCAGAGGTTAGGGCACCAGGAGTTGGGACAACTGGTTCATGTCCATGTTGTCACAGATGTCTGTGTGACTTTGGGCACATCGCTTTTCTCTCTCTGCCTCTTTGGTAGTCTGCCTGTTTGTTTAATGATGACAGTACTTCACAACCTTGCAGGGATGCAAGAATACAGACACTAAAGACTGAATGGTTCAAATACCAGAGTAATGGGGGCAATATATGCACTTAAGAAGACTCTGTATGCTTTACTTCATAGGGGAGGACCCTCTTAATCTGAAATCAGACATACTGGCATAGTGTGGGAAAGCTGCCATTCATCTTGGTTCCATTTCTAGATGAGTTCCAGAGGGGTAGCTGTGTTAGTCTGTGTACAGCAAAAGCAATGAGTCCTGTGGCACCTTAAAGACTAACAAAGTTCTGCAGGCATAAGCTTTTGTGGGCTGAAGTGGGTTGCAGCCAATGCCCAAAGAAATGTATTTATAAATAAGGACATCAATCTGCAGGACAGCCAGTAAGGTATGTTTCATGAGCACTAAATAAATATGAAAAGGGGTGGAGTCTTGATTCTTCAGTCAATGATTAACTAATGTACTCCTCTGAAACTGTTAATTGAAAAGTAACTAGATGGAGGAAACTCATTAACCTCAATGATCAAAGCAGTGTGAACATCAAATACTGAGGAATTCACCAGAGTGCTTTTGAAGGGAAATATTAATTATTGCTTGTGCTAAGTAAATCCATTGGCACTAGAAACGCAACTACTACTGCTTTGGAAACTGCAAGAAAGGACAGGAGCAAATAAAGAGTTGAAAATACTCATGAGAGCTAAGGGGGAATTAGATTGGCTCTGTAGCAGATGATCCTGCAGGTGGCAAACTGTCTGTGGGATTGCTTACGGGCAAGAAAACAACAGATTTTCTCTCCATGCCCCTCTGGAATGCTGGTAAGTACACAATCTGCCATATTGGATACAGAGTTTGGCAAGAAGGCCAGTTCTCTCATCTAAGTAAGTACAGAGGTAGTCAAAATCTTCTGACCCAATGAAGGGAAAAGCTTTTGAAACAGCTGGCTTCGTCAATATTTTCCAAATGGAAAGAATGTTATTTTGATGAAGGCTTTTGACTCTTAGATTTGAAACTAAAAGTCATGCTGGAAAATTCAAAGTCTCTGGAAAACTTCAAATGATTATTTTTCAGATGGAACTTTCTGGGGCTGGGGGTAGGGTGCAGGAAGAAGACTTGGTTTAACAGCTGTTTCTAAGCTGTCACAGAACTTAATGGGTAACGGAAGTGCTCAGGCCTATACATCACAAATATATCAGCAAAGCCTGTGTCCAAGCTCAAGACTGGAAAAGCAATGTGACATTGTTCAGGGCAAACTGCACCTGTTTTCCTCTTCCAAGTTTCCTGGGCCTGTGTGTCTTTCTCTCCCTCCTGAGCGGGGTTTCTCAGTCCGCACCATGCTCTGCTTACGCTGTAAGTTTCCCAGGAAACCCGACTACCTAAATAGTCCAGAGCCTGTGTTTGGGTTTCCTCTGGGGAGTGAATTTATCCCTCCTTCCTATGCTGTATTTTCTTCCATTTTCAAGCATCTGATGGAACAGGATCTCTCCCACAAAAGCTCATGTGATAAATAAATTTGTTAGTCTTTAAAAGTTCCACAAGTCTCCTTGGCTGTTTTTTTGCTAAACTAGACTAACACGGCTCCCCCTTTGGAACTTAGAATTAGCAGTTTCTTAAAACAATATTAAAAAGGAATTGCTAATTTGCTTTATTAGCCTTTAAACTGATACTGCTTAAGAGTATTCTGACTAGTTTATTAGATTATATCTTGATTTTATTTTTTTTTCCTTGTAGATCATATTTTTAGGCCTGGAAAGATTTAAATTTTTATCTGTAATGTTGATTTCATCATTCACTCAAGCTGAGGGGAAAAACATTTCCATGTATGGTAATTTAAACATACAGATAAGCAAAATATTGTCTGAGAACTTCTTAGAATTTTGGTGTGTGATGCTGACAATTTGTTTATTATTATAAAGCTTTAATTTTTAATCTCAACATGTCGCAAAGTAATGCCAACCCCATCATGTGCCCTACCATAATTTCCTTCAACTGTGAATATTTTAAAAAGATAAAAATAAGAACTTAATGTAAATATCAGTATTATTCATTAAAAACGAAAGTCTTATGGCACCTTAAAGACTAACACATTTCTTTGGACATAAGCTGTCGTGGGCTCCAACCCACGTCGTCAGATGCGGTCCCTCTGGAACTTGTCAGTTTTATTCATTGAAATTATAAAAGGAAAAAATCAGATTCAGACAAGGCTAGATATTTCTGACAATAAGTTGACGTCTAGTATTGTTTTGTGACCTACTTTACTTTAATTTATACCTGGTGTATGGCAATATTCCTTTAATTATGGACACTGAATTATTATGTTAATGTCTGGCTGCTATTCTACCTCCATTGACTAGAAATACTCTTTCTGAAGCATTAGCATTCCAAGCAAACAATTGAATACCATTGCGTTTATTGGTACTTGTTGAAGTTCATACTCGTATTAGTCCTTCAGACATAGTTAATCAAGCTATCTTTTAAATTTTCTCATTCTAGAATTTCTCTTTGATTAAAATGTTGCTCTTTTAAGCATTAATTCATATTTATACTGTAACTAATTTATATATTCTCTTTAGCATCTGGTTTTGTCTTATTTTCTTGATTTAAAAAAATCTTTAATTCAAAGTCTGGTTTCTTTTATTAATTTTGGTTGCCATCAGCTCAAGTCTGGGGGAAAAAAACCTTGTTGATGGAATATAGGATCAGAACCCAAGAATAATCTCATAAGTAAAAATTATCAATACCTCCCTATCTATTTTGACTTTTGTTTTCACTGAGCTAGCCATACAAAATGAGTCTTTTCCCAGTTTCAATTTTGAAAGATTGATTTGGGGGTTTTGGTCACTAATTTTAAAATTACCTGGCACTTCACATTTCCCCAGGCTCTCAGTGGGGAAAAATGGAATTTACCTTCTGTTGCTTAGGGCTTTGTAAAATGTGGGAGGGACCTGATGCTTTAGCATGCTGGATGGATTGATGTGCATAAGAAGCCCCAAGAGCTACCGGAAGATCAAGAAGGTTTTGGGGTAGCGACAGTACTTCTCTATTTGTTTGCTCAGAGTTTTTCACCACAGGGCCCTTGGCCTGACTGGGGACTTTTGAGTGTTACTGAAACAGCAAAACAAAGTAAATAAAAATGGCTTTGGGAGCCCCATCAGCCAAGGTGCTAAAAGGCATGGAACTTCAAAATTAGAGTCCACTGGGGATTTGTTTTATTCCCTCCAATACGTTACTAGTTGAAGGGGAAGACTATCATGTCCTACCAAAAGAGACTACCTGTAATAAAGGGTGAGGACACATTTATCTGTGCTGAGTGTTTAAGGAAAGAGAGGCTGGTAAAGCAAAAGCTTCCCATTTTCGATCCACAGACGGATTGGTTGTAACTGGAAAAGACTGTTTCTTTTGGTTTATGGGATAATTGATTCTTTGTACAACAAGTATTTCAAGTCTTGAATACATCATAACAAATCCATACCCACCTAGAAGTTGATGGTTGTTGCAGCAGTAGAGAGCAAATTTCCTATTTCAGAATCACAGGATGCCAATTGTGATGAAGGGTATTTCCATTACCTTCTAGCAATATTGGGCCTATGACCTACAGTTGCTCTATTTCAGTGCCACTGAAGGGCAACAATGTTTATATACACACTTGCAGATTCTTTTCAGTGGTACATGAAACAAGACCCTTATTGTTCTGTGTCATGCATTCACAACCTAGGAGTTCTTAAGTAACATTATCCAATAACAATTTTAAAGGAGCCCCAAAGTTACCTCTACTAAGGATTGTGTAGCTTGTGTAATAACACCCCTGGAGACATTGTCTAACCGTGAGAACTACAGAGCTAAAAGCACAAACCTCTACTGCTGCTTGAACTAAAAGACCAACAAAGTCTGTCAGCTCAGAAGAGGATAGCAGGTTTATAAACCTCTGTCTTTAAGACAATAGTTTCTGTAAATTCCCCATCTTCAAGCACTGGACAAAGTGGGATTTTCTCCCACAAAAGCTCATGAGATAAATACATTTGTTATCTTTAAAAGTCCCACCACTTGTTTGTAAGAATGAGTTAGTAAAGGTTATGCTAGGATAACTCTTAGCAAAAACACTGGGAGCAGGTGCGTATAAACAGGCGCTAAACAGACTTTATTGTTTAGGGTTCAAAAGAAACAAAAATCTTGAAAGTCTTCTGCAAAAATGAAGTGGAAATAACACCTGAAATCACTGTTAGCTGAACCTGCCAAGGACATGGTCAATATACTTTCTCCCTCTCCTGAAGTGGCTTTACTTTTCTTTTCCCCAAAGCCAAAAGACAGCCTGTGGAGCAAATAATCACAGCTTAATGATCTGTATAGAAGTGATGAGTTAGGAAGTTTTTGCACACAGAGTGTGTCTGTTGGCTCTGAACTCATAGTTGGACGAGTATTTGGATGAATGCATGATTAGATCACAGCATCCCCAGATAAAACGATGACCAACTCAGCTTGAATACAATATCCTGGTGATGATCAAGGTTACCAATGATGCTTTCTGTTACATATAGGTAAAGTGAATTCGCTGTCTGTCATGTGAGCAAGGAAATGATGGTTTATTTAGCTTAATGTTTAAACAACTACCAAGAACCTACCTTAAGAAGGAGCATGAAAATAATTCATACATTAAATAATTCATACATTAGTCATGGATGTAATCTGGTAACCTAGAAGTTTATTGGAAAATGATGTCAGATAAGTACAAATCTATGTATGGGGAAAGGCGCTGGCAACCACATCTGAGGGGACAGTCCCTGGGTAACGTGGGATTGTACTCTAACTGGTAGGCTAAAAGCAGAGTGTTGGTAGGTCTGCACGCTCTTCCTATGAGCTGTACTGGGTTTCTCTGGAAGCGAGACTTTTGATATCTTTCTGCCTGGAAGTTTTCTGGCTAATGGACAATGTTGGCTGCTGGGAGATTTGGGTAAAGTTAAACCTATTGGAGTCAGGTTCAGGATTCGAATTGCTACCACTGCACTGAGTGCTAGACATGCACCGCTAACGTCACTGGTTGAGATGCCTCTCCAAGATACGAGATCCCCACTTCCTTGACCACAGAGTACTCCTCATCTGGAAGGCCTTGCTTCTTGGGTCACCATGACCTGAGATCTTAAATTAGGTGCATTTGAAAAGGATCCATTCTGGCTTCCAGGGGGAAATACCAACTTCTGAAATGCTTAACTATCTGGAGCAGGGAGTGTGGGTATGTGGATCTTTCAACACTTGTGTGGTCTTCCAGTATCCCTTTAATGTCCCCCTTATGTTCTCAGGGCACTGGGACCTGCCTTCTGGTTCGGTGGGGTGGGATGTGGCTCCCTTTAGAGTCATTCATTGCTGCTCCTTCACATTGCCAGAAGAGAGCACCGTAAGATGTATTCCCAGCCTCTGCTAGGGCTGGTGCAACAGCCTGACCTGGAATACCTATGCCTGGTACTAACTAGGCTGCTGCACCGGGTTCTGAAAAGAGCTTCCATATGTTTCAGATTTTTAAAGTTGTGACACAAGTTATCCTGCCGTAACACTCTCGTTTGCTCTTCTTCCCCGCGATGAAATGAGACAAGGCAGACGTAGGTTTGAATTTCCTGCCTAGCACTGGACAATGTCACAGCCCTAATGTCTGAGAAGTACTATATTGCCTTTAATTACTTCATAGTCCCTGCATCTCGGTCTCCTGCTGCTGAGAAGCACTGTCTGACTGCAATGCTAACAGAGCTTCCAGAGAGCGGGAGTCGTTGAGACGTTTGAGGTTAAAGCCAATTGCAGAACACTCTTGCTAGAGCATTCCAGCACTTGCTGCTTCAGATGGGAGCACACTGGTCACAGGCTCAGCAATAAACCCTTAGAAGCAGGTTCAACAGGAAGAAACCTAGGCTGTCCACTTGGCAGACCGGTTTCTCCCACAGAGGCAGAGGCATTGGGTAAGGACTGAAATGTCGGTCATAGCATTGGACAGTACGTCTTAAACTTCATTCTGCAACATGCACATGCTGTCTTCCTGTCTTTAAGACTGCAACGCAGCGGATCTTGCATTTAGCGGGTTGTTGCCTTTTAGTGGGTGGCCCCACGGCAGGCGAGGGATCCTAGTAGCTTGCCTTTAGCTCTGGTGATAAAGATATGTGTTCTTGGCTCTGGTTCTGGTCCTGGATCTGCTCAGGAGTGCCTGCTTTTCCTGCAGCTTCTGCAGTGGCCAAAGTTTGGGTGGGTTTTTTGTTTTGTTTTTTGTTTTCTCTTGATTCCCTGATGTGATCCTTTCTTCTGGCTGGTAGTCCCTGTATATTCAACCTCCTGGTCATCCCTTCCTGCTTTCATACAACTCTGTCACCAGATTGTACTAATGAATGACAGAAAAGAGCCTCTTAGCTCCTAGGATCCATTGTGTGGCCGTAGTCTCCTGACAGAGGACATGTTGGGTGTTCTCCTTGTTCTGAGCTAAAAGGACACAGGCACTGAACTCTCAGCCGAGAGCTAAGAAGCAACAATGATTGACAGTAACACTGGAACATAGAGCTCAGCTGTCTGATGGGCGCAGCTCTGAGGAAGGGCGTGGCAGAGACGCACTGCCCCAGCAGGAGCCTGAGGGGACCACTGGTGCCATGAGGTGCCTTCAAGTAGATGGCCTGGGACATTGACAGCTGTGTTAAGGTAGGGGTTTGGGAGGTCAGGTTTTGGTATTATCCATGCCCCCTTTGGAGTGGCTGTCTTCTGCAGGGGAACTGGCTGGACTTGACCCGCCCCCCCCTGTGTAGGGCTCAGGGGGTGAGAAGCTTTGTACACTGTGTGCAGCCATTAGCAGCTGGGCACAACCTGTCCCTTTGCCATCTGGAAGGGTGCCCATTGCTGCGATTTGGGAAACTTGAACTGATGGGAAAACCATGAGACATGAGCAGTCCCAGTAAAGTAAAGGGCCAAGGATAAATGGTTCACCTGTCAGTCCAGAGCCTGACTGCACAGGGCCGGCAAGTCTGACTGTTCTCCAGGCCACAGAGCATTGCTTGTGGCTTCAGGCTCCAGCCTCAGACTGTGAGTCTGTAGAGATGCTGTCCTCCAGGTGAGTCACTGAAGAGACCCCCCTGCCTGTCCCAGGTGCAGGTGACAGATCCCGCAGCGCTTTCTGTAATGCTCCAAGGGCAGAGTCAGGGCTCTAGCCAGGCTCGCTGCCAATAAACAGAACTGTCTTTAAGATCCAAGGCTGTGGGAGCTGTTTGCGGCATAATGGCCTCTCTGTTTCCCTGCGTAGTAACAGCACTGCGAGCGTGCCACTGATTTTAGAGCAACTCGCAAGCACTGAACCTGTGCGGAGAGGCTTCACCCCTTCACTGCTAAGACTCGCACATATAACTGCACGTGCGGTTGACTCATTTTGTAAGGAGCTACTGTGATTTTCAGTGCGGTGCATGGGATGGCTGCTAGTAGACAGGGCCATGTGGCACACCAGCCTCTCTTTAGCTGACCACCCCTCCCCATCATTCCAGCCAATCTCCACCCACCCTCTCTGCTTTCATCCTGGCTGGCCTGCTCTTTCCAGTGGCCTCCGCACTGGCCCCCCCACAGCAGCCAGTACTGAGTATGCCCAGGCCCTGCTGTGACGCTGTCCGGAGTTAGGGAACCATTTATGATATTTTGTATTAATATCTCATAATTGCTATAATTCATAGGAACTATGCCATGTTTGGTATCAATAGAAAGGTAGTAATTTGCTGGGAATGATTATATAGTTTACGTATAGGAGTTGTATTTGTATTAGAAGTTAGGAGTATGGTTGTTATATCTATATACATTAACTTGTGTGATTCTGGGGAAACTCCCCAGACAGGATGTCTACAGCTGTTGTCTCCTTAATGGCCCATTAAGGAAGCTCCCAGGCACAATGGGCCCAGGGAAAAACCTGTTGAGCCACTAGGACTTGAACATGTGACTCAATTCCATTTTGGTTGGAAAGAACTGAACACAGCATGGAGAAGGCCAGAGGGGATAAAAGGCAGCAGCCCTGACTCCATCTTGTCTCAAGTTCCCAGTCTACAGCCAACACCCATCTCTGGAACTATTCCTCTGTGACTGGACAAAGGATTTAGGCCCACCTGGGTGCTGGGTGTTTACCAGAGGAACAAGCCTGCAACTGCTTTCCATGGACTTTAAATCATTTGTATGTATGTGATTCGCTTTGACCCTTTAACATCTCTCATATTTTGCTTCTTTTCTTTTTATATTAGAATCATAGAATCATAGAATCATAGGGTTGGAAGGGACCTCACGAGGTCATCTAGTCCAACCCCCTGCTAAAAAGCAGGACCACTCCCCCTAAATTATCCCAGCCAGAGTTTTGTCTAACCGAGCCTTAAAAATCTCCAAAGATGAAGATTCTACCACCTCCCTAGATAGCCCATTCCAATGCTTCACCACCCTCCTAGTGAGAAAGTTTTTCCTAATATCCAACCTTGACCTCCCCAGCCGTAATTTGAAACCATTGCTCCTTGTTCTGTCCTCTGTTACCCTTGAGAACAGCCTAGCTCCCTCCTCTTTGGAGCAACCCTTCAAGTAGTTGAAGGTTGCTATCAAATCTCCCCTCAGTCTTCTCTTCTCTAGACTAAATAAGCCTAGTTCCTTCAGTCTCTCCTCATAAGTCATGTGCCCCAGCCCCCTAATCATTTTTGTTGCCCTCCGCTGGACTCTTTCTAATTTGTCCACATCCTTTCTGTAGTGGGGAGCCCAAAACTGGACACAGTACTCCAGATGCGGCCTGACCAGTGTCGAATAGAGGGGAATTATCACATCCCTCGATCTGCTGGCAATACTCCTACTGATGCAGCCTAATATGCCATTGGCCTTTTTGGCAACAAGGGCACACTGTTGGCTCATATTCATCTTCCCGTCCACCATAACCCCCAGGTCCTTTTCTACAGCGCTGCTACTTAGCTGATCGGTCCCCAGCCTGTAGCAGTGCATGGGATTTTTCCGTCCTAAGTGCAGGACTTTGCACTTGTCTTTGTTGTTAAAGTTAAATCTTTACTTGTAGTTACTAAAGGATTGGCTATCAGTGTGGCATTTTGGGTAAGATCAAAACCTATATTGTTCTGTGTGATGTGGCTGGCCTTTTGGGGTCAGGAGAACTTATTTCTTTAAGGGACCGTGCGGCTAGGTGGGAGCCAGAGGAGCTGGAGTGCAATAAAGTGGCTGTTTCTACTTTGGGCAGATTTCTTGGTACCCAGTGTGGGGAGCCAGAAGCCTGTTTGTGACTGACAGGGAAATTGGTTTGTGTACTGCCCATCAGTGTGTGGGGAGTCTGGCTCCCGGTTTTGCAGCTTGCCCTGATTTTTACATGTCCAGGAGGGTATCCCAGGAGGCCCTGGTCACACCTGCCACAGAGCATCAAGAGCTAATCTGAGCTGGCTGGAAAACACACTCCACCTTGGGCCTGTTACATCACTGGAGAGGATCAGTCCCATCTACTCTTCACACACAATGCCTCTGACTGGTTTCTCTCTGTGCACAGCAGATGCTTTGGTAAGGTACCTGGGGAGTGTGGCTATTGCAGCCAAGGGTGCTGCTGGTTGTATTAAATCTGTAACTAACGTCCACTGATCAGTTGGGGGAAATAAGCAATTAGACAATTCAAAGTGGAGTCAAGATGGTCACATACAACATCAGCTGCATTTCCACGCTTCCCAATGTATCCCAATTGCCTCCTAAATGTAGACAGCCAATTGGATGGAGACACTGGCTGTGTGTGGAGGTATCTGATGAGTGGGTTGTGTCTATATTGGCTTGTTGCCTCTGAAACAGTCTTTAGTGGGACAATGTGGCTCATGATATGTATAATCTATGGCTACCCCGTGATCTTGCATAGAGAGACAACAGCTGTTGATTCCTTGGCTACCTTAACTCTTCCACAGCTGACAATAGCAGTTTCAATGTAATTGGGTTTTTTTTTTAACTGCTCTGATTCTAGAATTTGAACACAGTGTTTCTCCTGTACAGCCGGTGCCAGACATTGATAAACTTAACTTCAATTTCAACCAAGTTCTGTACTTGGGGCTTTTCCTGCTCGATTTTAGCACTGTAAAGTTTTCATGAGGAAAATTACTGGTGCCGCTTCTACTCTATGTGGAACTACTTTTTTGCTACAATGTAAAGTAGGTCTACCCTAGATGCTCGCGGTGTTAATTACTGTATCCTGGCCTGCTCCTTTTGAAGATGTATTGGTGTGGCTCTAGCAAAACCGTTCACTGGCTTAAAATCTAAAGAAAAGCAGCTGAGTTTGAAGGGCTTCGAGCTTATAAACTGGGCTAACAGTGATGCTGTGTTAATGGTAAATAGAATTGTCTGGGGTGGGGGTGGAAAGGGAGAATTCTCCAGAAGGGAGAATTCAGTAATTGTTCTAAAACAGTAGATGTGCTAACCTACTCATTGAAATCAATGCTCAACATGAAAAGCAAAGGCTATAGGGACACAGCGAAGCAGAAATAGTATCAACGGAACAAACCTGCTAATGAAAAGTAAATCTAGGATAGGGAATGCTTGGAATTGCTGCAGATCAGTAGGCCAGGGAAGTTAGCTAATTGATCTACTGAGCTCTGGCAATTACTTTTGAAAAGCCACAGAGACCTGGTTTAAAAACAAGAACTGGGAGAGGAATCGGCCCTACAGACTTCTTGTGAGTGGGGAAAGAAGGGCACTCCTAGTACCTGTCATCCAGCAAATCTAACTTCGGACTCTGGTAGAAATACTGGATCAGATCCTGAGACGGAATATTTTTTCCGTTATTCTCTGCCTGCTCTCGTGAGCAGCACGCTGCAGGAGACTATACCTGCCAGACAGCATTGAACACTTTAATTTTGATCAGATCGCAGACCATAGACTGAAGGGCGTGCAGGGAGGTAATAGAGCTGGCGCCTGGCAAAGCATTTGATATGGCTCCTAAAAGTTAGTGGAGACTGGCTAGCATCTGAGCAACTGTGCCCCTGACCTTGACTCTTCCTCTCACAGTATTTCAGGAACAGGAGTGCCTGATGACTCTGTTTATCCTTGGCGCACGGGTGAGTTTTCAAAGTCAAAAAGGGTCATTAGGCACCTGATTCCTTATTAAAAGCAGTGAGGGTTGTCCTTGGTGCATTTGAAAAGCTCCCACCTTAGTTAGCTTCCCTCCGCTCCGACTGAGTAGCCTGATCTCGTTTCTCTCACTGCAGTGTGCTCCTTTGGGCTCCTTCATTTGCTCTTCCATGCCCCTTCCCTGCAGGGAATTGAGAGAGGAGACAACTGGTAAGAAAGCAAAGTTTGAGGTGGGATTGATGGAAATGAATTTCCTGGGTGTTTGAAAACAAGCTGCTGGAAGCAGCCTTCTGCTACCATGTTCCGCGAACACCTGTAGGTCCCCGTGTTGTAGACCTGCTCACGGTGTCTTTCTCCGCAGAAAGATGAAGAAGCTCTATTTGATTATTGGGATTCTGACCGGATTCCTGTTGGGCATGACGATTTTCTTGGCGCTTTTCTTCGGACTGCGCTCTGCCCCCCTGCAGGATGCACATCTCTACAAGAAAGCAGCTGTGGCCACAGATGCTGGGCAATGTTCAGTAATCGGAAGGTATCTCTCCTTACTCAAGTTAGTACATTCTCTTAGCTGTGGTGACAGTCTAGCACCCAGGCTCTTCTATTTTTATAGGAGCTGTTCTGCTCACTCTCTGCCAGTGGCACATACACATGCTCTGTCATCTCTTCTAAGGTCAGGATGGCAAAACTGAGGAGTCTTGCCATGATTGGCTTGCTCCCCATGCTTGAGAAACAATGCTGCTGCTTAAGCATCTGATGAAGTGAGTTTTTGTGGGGAAAAAATCCCATGCGATAAATAAATTTGTTGGCCTTCAAAAGTGCCACAGGACTCCTTGTTTATTTTGCTGACCTAGACTAACACGGCTCCCCCTTTGGAACTTGTCCATAAGGTGCAGGAGCTTGGGAGTAGATGAGGCCATCAAGGATGAGCTGGATTGTCTGCAGGTTTCTTTCCAGTGAAACTGCACCAGGGTGCATCTTTGTCCTCTTGAATAAAATACTGCTAAGGCCACTATACACTGCTTCCCTCCGGCTTCTGTGCTGCAGCAGGCAACCCTTGAGAGCTTGTGAGCAGCATGCTGGAAGAAGAGGTGGCAGAACTGTCTAATAATGTTCAGCCATTAGGTGAAACCATGTGTAATGTTCTGTATCTATGCTACAGGGGGATTTTGGTGGCAGTTGAAGGGAGATACACAAGTTACTTAAAATCACTTGCCTAGCAGTGTCTTCAGTGTGCTGAGTCCATGGGAAACCCTCCTCTCGACTTAGCACTATGCTACTTGCTGGGTGGTCTTCAGGGATCAACTTCCCGATTGACTGAATGGGTCTTCACAGATCTGCTCAGTCAACTGGAAGATCGATCTGAGGGCTGTGAATTTGCTGCTGTCAGTGAAGGCAAGCTCTTCAACTTCCTCCAAAACCCCCCTCAGTGTAGATCAAGGCCCAGACAGGGAGCCCAGCTTCTCTCTCCATGATGGAAGCTCTGTAGCGGTCCGAAGCTGGTACAAAAGCCTCAGGGCTACTGATCATGGGAGTACATGATGGACATGAAAGGGCCAGAGAGGAGGCCACTGGACTATAATTCTGTTCTCTTTTGTCTGTGCAGGGATATCCTTCAGAAAGGAGGGTCTGCAGTGGATGGTGTAATTGCAGCCCTGCTCTGTGTGGGCCTCGTGAATCCCCACAGTATGGGCATTGGAGGAGGGCTCTTCCTCACCATCTACAGCAGCACAGGTAAGAGGTCAGTGCTAAATGAGGAGCCGCGCTGCACTGGAGACGTGGCTCTGGCTATCTCCTAGCATAAAGCCAGGGTGCCGTGAGTCGCGATGTGACCTTTGCTCCTTGTGTCTTTAAAGGGAAAGTAGAAGTCATTAATGCAAGAGAGGTGGCTCCAATAAATGCATCCTTGGGCATGTTTGGGAATAACACAGAACTCTCCCTTAAAGGTAAGGAGATGTCCGATGGTCTGTTGTGTCGATTCCAGTGAGCGGATCCTTGGGCAGCTCAGACGTGAGCTACTGTTACAGTGTCTTTGGAGTCAAAGCACTTCCTACTGCTCTTTGTCTTGTAACTAGAGACAGTCCTACCTAGCCTCCTGGGTTTCTCATCTTCTCCATTTTCCTAGAAATCTCCTCTATTCCCTGCTGATTGGTGTTGTGTACCTTCACTTGTCCAAGAGATCAGAGTGTGTTATTCCCATGTCTCATCCATGACAATCAGCCACAATATAATATAAAAATCAGTCTTAATATCCATCAGTTATGAGCTCCTATTCTGTATTGCCATGAATAGCAGAGTATCTGCCACCTTCCTCCCCCAGGCTATGTCTACACTTGCACTTTTAAGTCGACTTTAAATAAGTCGACTTAACTAAGTCGACTTAGTTAAGTTGACTTAGTGTGTCTACACTTAAAATTAAAGTTGACTTAAAGGGGAACTTACAAAGTCGACCTAGAGCATCCACACTGGATGCTCTAGGTCGACTTTGTGGAGCTAGGGGGACCTTGGGCAGGTCCACGGTGGCGGGGGGGGGGGAACCCCCTGTGTGCAATGGGGCAAAGGGGGACAGGGACCCTGGCTGGACAGAGCCCTCTGTGTGATGCTGTCTGGATTTAGGGAAGCATTTATGATATTATTTTCAATGGATATCTCATAAATGCTATAATCCATAGGAACTATGTCATGTTTGGTATCAATAGAAAGGTAGTAATTTGCTGGGAATGATTATATAGTTTATGTCTAGGAATTCTATTTCGATTAGAAGATAGGAATATGATGTTATATCCATACTTTAACTTGTGTCATTCTGGAGGAATGTCTTAGATGGGAGGGTGTGAACAACCATTGTCCCCTTAATGTTTAGGAATTTTCCAGGGATAATGGTCCGAGGGAGTATCCTGATGAGCCTTTAAGGACATAAAGAATACAACCATTGTGTCCTTAATGGTTCATCAGTTTACTCCCTGGGACCATATCATCTGGCAGATTCCTAAACATTAAGGAGATAATGGCTGTTCACACCATCCCATCTAAGACATTCCTCCAGAATGACACAAGTTAGGAATATGATGTTATATCCATACTTTATCTTCTAATCGAAATAGAATTCCTAGACATAAGCTATATAATCATTCCCAACAAACTACTACCTTTCTATTGATACCAAACATGACATAGTTCCTATGGATTATAGTATTTATGAGATATCCATTGAAAATAATATCATAAATGCTTCCCTAAATCCAGACAGCGTCACACCCTGCCCACATGCCCTGCCCTTTCGGGGGCATGCCAGGCTCCCCCTGTGCCCCCCCATCAGGGAGGGCATTGGTGTAGTCCTGGGGTAGCCCTAAGTCAATTTAGGGCTACCCCAGGGCTACACTGGCTTAATTTGACTTTAAAAAGTCGAATTAAGCCTTAGGTTGAGTAGAAAGGTGGTTTAATAAAGTCGACTTAATTTTCATTGTCGACTTTATTTTCCTTAAGTCGACTTAAGGAAACTGTAGTGTAGGCGCAGGGTAAATTAAGTCGACTTAAGCAAGCTTAAGTCGACTTAATTTACAAGTGTAGACGCAGCCCCAGGGTCTGGTATACAGGAGTCTCTTCCTTTGAGATCTCTCCAATGCTTGTGTTAGCATGGAAGCCGTAACTTGACAGACTTATTAACGGTGGGTCGAGCTGGAGACCTAGAAAGGCAGAAATTCTCCTAAATGGAAACACAACTACATCAAAAAGGACCATGAAATACCTAAACCAACTGACTTTCCAGAATGCGTTGAGGGACTTAGGAAAGCAAGTTCTCTTGCTTAGGGCGCTTTGTGTTTGAGGGGGGGAAGCCTCTGAGGGGAAAACTGGTATCTGAGGAACATGTTACAATTTGGGGAGGTGCCAATAAAAACAGGACTGTCTACATGAGGTGCAAGTCATGGCACCAAATCATAGATTGAGATCCCAGCAGCCTGGATTACTTATAAAATGCTTCAAGTCCACACCCAATAGGCATCCCTCTACAGATGCTCCAGGTGGATACAGTGAGGCCTATGGTTCAGGTATGGATGTATTTGGGTCTCTCACAGCAGTGTTTCTTCTCTGGGTGGACTGGGAACCATGAATGGCTTCATCAGCTCAGATGGCTCTGGTGACTCTATCCCATTCTGCAGGGCATCAAAAACTCTTGCTAGCAGCCACGTGGCTGGGCAGTACAGCTCAGAACCTAGGCAGCTGCGATGCTTCAAGAATGCTGCAATATGCACAGGGCAGGTGTACCAAAAGCAGCTCCATCAAACAGAACAATTTTACAGATGGGCTGAATTGTTGCAAAGACGAGATGCAGTCAACCATTTAGGCAGGCGATTCCCATATAACAGCTTCCTTGCTAAATGAAGGTTAGAGGCAACATTTTGTAGCTTCAATTTAAAAGAAATCTAAATGCTGTAATTTCACAGTTCTGAAATTAAGTATTTTGACTTTCATTAGTTCAGGATTTGCTTACATGCTAAAGGAAACACACAAACCGAGCAAAAAAACCAATGTTTTGGATTGAATGAAATGTTTTGTTTTCTTCCCTTTGGTGAGAAATTAAACTTCCAGTTTGGAAGAAAACCATTCTCCTCCCCCCTGTTTGGCCACTAACCCAAGAACCAATTATTTGCTCAGCTCTAGTGAAGACATGGCTGTGGAGGGGTCACCTTCAGGAAACAGGTGTACTTAAAGACAACTCTGTCTTTTCTCTTGCTCATGGGTGCTGGAACTCTGGGTGCAACACCCCCAAGTTTAAAGCGGTTTCTATCCTGTGCAGGGTTTACGGTTTGGTTCAGTGGCTCTCAGCACCCTCGCTGTATAAACTGTTCCTACATCACTGCTCTTGATTAGCGTTTCTGGCTCAATGGCCTAATGTATTCCCTGTCTGCTCTCTAGGGGGTCTGTCCATTGCAGTTCCTGGAGAAATTCGTGGCTATGAAATGGCTCATAAACGTCATGGCAAGTTGCCATGGAATAGCTTGTTTGTGCCCAACATCAAGCTGGCGAGAGAAGGGTTCCCAGTTGGGAAAGCCCTGGCAGCAGCCATCAAGTCAAAAGAGAAGGCGATCGAAAGCAACCCCTCTCTGTGGTAGGTAGCACTTTGGGTCCTGCATCTGTGCTGGTCTAACTGCCCCTGTATGGGCTAGCAGTAAGCTTGGAACTTAGAAACTTCCGAACCAGCAGCATGAGCCACTTGCCCTTTGACAAGCCCCACTGCTGGCTGCTGTAGTAGTTTTCTCTCTTATGGGGACCAGCTACTGGTCTGTTGGACAAACCCTGACAAGCCTCTCTCTGCTAGAGTAGGCTATGCTAAGTAAGGGCTGAGTGATTCTCTTGTTTAATTCTGAGGCAGCAGTTCCTTTTGTCTGCTGTTCAGTGAGCATGCATGGTATTAATATCTTGGTACGTGTGTCGGGGGGACCATGTGAATAGCATGTCTAACTCAGCAGTCCTGGTGTTGTCTTGGAAGGTGTTAGCCAGAATACTGTGTGCAATTCAAAGCCAAAGATGGCTATGCTGAGTCTCTGTATTAGCTGATTCTCTTGCTCTCTTCCAGTGAAGTGTTCTGCAGAGAAGGAAAGATCCTACACGAGGGAGATATCATCAAGATGCCCAAACTAGCAAACACCTATGAGACTTTAGCCAATGAGGGAGCAGATGCCTTTTACACAGGGAGCCTCGCACAGCAAATTGTCAAAGACATCAGGGAGGCAGGTGAGAAACCAAGGGCTTGAGTATTTTTGTTTTAATATAAAATCAGACACCCCAAACTTTCTCATCAAGAAGAGCTGAAGAAGCTCAACTTCCGTGACTGAAAATCTTTGCTATGATATTAAGTCTCTGATCTGGCAAAACTTCTTGTAATGGCCAAGGAAAGTGAAACCCATTAGCAGTTGGCTGAAGTTGAGTTATTGGTTATAAATCAGTAGCGGCAGGGCTGTTGCCTAATGGGGCTGATCTAGGCAATGATTTAGTGCCTCAGTGGCAAGAAAAAATTCTATTGAGAATTTTGTTTTTGTGCCAGATTCCATTTAATTTGGGGGGAACAGTTAAAAAGTGTAGACTCCTTTTTTCCATTCATTAGTAAATAACCTTTAACTGAAATCTCTGGTACAAACATCTTTTGCTTTTAGAGTCCTGGGAAGTACTAACTTGCCATAGCAGATCAGGGGTCTGCTGTCTAGTCTGAGAGCCAACCTCTGATGATAGTTAATATCTAAGATCACAGGCCCAAGGCATGTGAATGTAATCTGTTCTGTCTGTGGTAGTGGGTGTCTTACCTCTGTTAGGCCACTAGATGGTAGTACAGGATACATAGCTTCAGAATTCATAGAAAGGTGGCGATCCTCCTATTGTGCTCCTCCTCTAGCTGACTATTTGCGGGTGGTTTGTTTTGTTTTGTTTTTTTGTTTTTAAAGATAATTCATTCAACTGGTTCAAAATGTTCTGGTTCTTTACCTTCCTAATTGCCCCCATTCTTGTATTATGGATTATCCTCAGTTTATGGTGCTTCGCATCAGATCTCAAAGCACTTTTAAAAGGAGAGCGATGTTATTATCCCCATTGTACAGATAGGAAAACTGAGGCACAGAAGGGGTAAAGGAGATGGCTTGCTTTTTGACAATGCCCATAAAACAGAAGCCACTGATCTCTTCTGTCTTATCCTTTCTGTGCTAAGTCTAACATCCTCATTGCCCTGTCAGGAGCTCTTTCAGCCTGTCTTTTTCTTTAGATGTAATACAGTGTGTGGATGAGATCCCCCCAGAAGCAGGGAGGGTCGAGGAAGAAAATTCCCATTCATGCCGTGTTAACCACCACTTTCCTTCACCACACTCTGACCTGGTACCTCATTTCCTTTCCACTGAAGCTGAAAACAAACAGCACTGACCCCTGCACTTGGGGGGAATGCAAAGAATCTGCCGCCACCAGGGTTCTTCCTCATTGCAAAACACAAGGATCCTTTTGGCTCATTCTGCTCCCACAGTGAGAAGCAAATGACCAGGACTCCGGCTGATCTAAGTCAGCTGAACTTCACCAAAGAATGACGCAGATTTTTTGCATCTCCATTCCCACAACCCCTTGCTCTGCTTTCCTTATCTCAGTTAATCTGTGGAATCTCACTGCATAGATTACAACGATGGTGAGTCCACAGCCGCTGCGAGAATGCGGAGGGGTAGTAAAGGTTCTTCCTCTGGTTTGGAGATCATGTAAACCCCGAGCCACAGATGGCTTTTCTCTGTTCTAGGGGGCATCGTTTCAATGGAGGACCTAAGAGACTATCGTCCAATCCTGAGTGAAAACCCTTTGAACATCACAATTGGAGAGTTCACCATGTACACGCCCAGCGCCCCCCTGAGCGGCCCGGTGCTAGTGCTCATCCTGAACATACTGAAAGGTAAGAGCAGGCACCAGGGAGCCCCCAGTTGCAAGCAGCAGCAGCCCAGAGATTCCCAAGGACAGCTCCTGGCCAGTTGAGTGGCTCTGCCACAGTGATCTCAGTAGAGAAACAGCAGCTTTCTTCATCAAAAGCAGTTCTGAAGTGGGCAGGGACTGAAGGCTGTTAGCAGGACAAGCCATAGACCTCAGAATCAGGCCTCTAGTTCTAAACATGTAGGGATATGGTCTTGGCATATGAAAGAAGAGGTGTGAGAATGAAAAGGATTCTCCTGATGGATGTCCTCTGGTACATGCACATGTGGAAATTAAATGGAAATGAACTTATAAGTGCCATCTCTTCTTGAAACTTGCTTCCCTGCCATTCTTGCAAGTAACACCTAAGGTGACTGTAATGGAGACTAGAGAACATATTCTCTGCTCACTGTTGGCAGTGCTGGGCATTGCCAGTTGCCTGTTTTTTCCTGAGTGGGTCTTTTGCAAAGCAACAGCAGAGAAGGAAAAAATAAATGGGACTGTCAGACCCTGTTGGGGCTCAGAGGGTGGGACGATAACTGCCTCTGAGTCTTTCTTTTTTTTTTTCTTAAAATGACTAGATTTCAAGTTAACCACTTTTCAGTGTTAGTTCCTGTTTGCCACCCATTGGCCATGTGCTTTCAGAGGTGTTCACAATGTGCTATTTACATGTGCCAGGATTTAATTTCTCCAGCGACAGCGTCAAGACCCTGGAGAAAAAGGGTTTGACTTACCACCGCATTGTGGAGGCCTTCCGCTTTGCGTATGCCAAGAGGACTTTATTGGGAGATCCAGCATTTGTCAACATCACGGAGGTAAATAGCAGAGAAGTCACTGTACCCTGGTCTAAAAGCAAGATCTTTCTGCTTGTCCAAAGCAGTATCAATGTGGAGTGGAGAATGGCTTGCAGCCTCTGCCAGGAGGCCTCGGGGATTCCCACGGTCACTTCAGAATTCTGTTTGGCCATCAGCAAATTGATGAAATGCAGATCTGAATCCCAATATAAAGGCAGATGTTACTACTGATCCCTGGGTGTCCTGCCAGGGACATAAAAAGGAATTTCCCATGGTGTTTGTGGGCAGCATGCAGTTGCCAGACAATACTTTGCCCTTCTGTAGCATGTTACCTGCTCAAAGCAGTAAATAAGCAATAACCCACCATAAAACAAGACTAACCCCACTTGCCTGCCTGCCTGCCTCACAGGGATGGTGACAGGGCACATCCATAAAGTGTTTTGACAAAACGTGAACTGGCCTCTGTGATATCATTGTTGGTGTGCACAGCGTTCTCGTCATGAATGCTTGAAACGCTGGCCTCACAGCATGGATCCGGCATTGTGTCAGGAACAAAGGGCTCCAGACAATGGAAAGCCAATGGCTTTATTGCTGGACTCCCCTAGTTTTTTCAAGGTCTGATGCGACCGTTTCACATTTGGTCCCAGCTATCTAGAACCGCATCTTTAATGGAAACCGATTAGTCGCAGTGAGCTGAATTTCTCTGTCCTAACAGGTGATCAGCAACATTACCTCTGAGTTCTTTGCATCTAGTCTCCGGGGGAAAATCTCAGACAACACATCCCATGCAATTGAATACTACGAGCCAGAGTTCTACACTCCAGATAATGCCGGTACATCCCATCTCTCCGTGGTGGCTGATGATGGCAGTGCTGTGTCCGCCACCAGCACCATCAACCAATAGTATGAGTTCAGATGTTACTTCCAAGTAGGGCTCTGCCATCTACATAGTGCTTCTGTGGTTGGTATAAACCTCACTGGACTGGTCTCTCCATAGCGTGTTAGCTGTTGGTAGAGAAATTGCTGACGGAAACTCCCTTTACTGGGTCTCTAAGGCTATGTCTACACTTGTGAAGTGAAGTCGACTCTGTTAAGTCGACTTTACAAGGTCAACTTAAAGTCAACTTAAAGTCGACCTTTTTAAGTCGACAACAGAGTGGCTACACTTTGTCAACTGAACAGTTGACATAGCTGGCCACGCTGGCTTTCTGTCGCCGTGGCGCTTGTCCCCGGCCACGCTGGCTTTCTGTCGCCGTGGCGCTTGTCCCCGGCCACGCTGGCTTTCTGTCGCCGTGGCGCTTGTCCCCGGCCACGCTGGCTTTACGCTGACCTCCGGAGATGGTGTGATTAAGTCAACTTAAGGAAGCGCTTAAGACAACTTAATAAAAGCCCGGTGTGGACGCGGCTTTGTGTAGGTCGACTTAAGCCTCCTTAGGTTGACCTAAGTTGCCAGTGTAGACGCACCTTATGGGACTACTGTCCCCTTACGGGCGCCTGGAGTCATACAGATGCCACTGTACAGGGAGAATTGGGACTGGACTTCTAGATTCTGTGTTCTTCTCTGGTTTAGTCCTGCCACAGGCTGAGCACCCCCACAGCCATTGAAATGCATGGGAGTTGAGGGAATAGGCTCTCAATGCTGACATCAATGCTATTGAGTAGGACACCCAAAATATGAGGACTGGGGGTCCCCATTATGCTTGGGTCAAGCCCACCCTTGTTTAATTTTCAATGACCTATTCCAACCGTACTTTGACATCAGGGAATCCCCTACTGTACACAAGTGCCTCTTTTTCCATGAACGTTTCCTTAAATGATCCTGGTTTTTCTTTCCTTCTGTCTTGGGACGTCGTAACAAGGACGAATAGTTACTGCGGCTGTTCAGCCTATTATCAGCAGATGGAATACTGCCCTGTCATGGGCTATTCAGATAGCTCTCTCGTAAACAGAGGTTTTATCTTGAATTGCCAGACTGTGGCCAGCATGGGCTCCCCTCCCTCTGCTCAGAGTGAATCTTTCCTGCCTGATTCACTTGGTAAGGCCACAGTCTGGAACGTGACGTGTTGGCTGGTACTGCTGAGTGAACCGGATGTGAGATGCTAGCGGGTTATAAAGACAATTGCAACTTATCCCGTTTCTGAGCGATTTAATCCACGATGGGAAACAAAATACATGACACTGCAGTGGAGTTTTGGAAAAATACTGCCTTTCTTCTGGTAAAGATGGCTCTGGCGTAGAGCTTGCAGCTCAAGCCTCTCTCCATGATGGGTTGGCCTGGAGCATCTCTCCCTGGAGGGCAGGTTGACTCCAGATTTCGGCAAGTTTGGGTATTTGCAGGTTGGTGTGGTTCTTGGTAAAGGAAAGCAGAGTCCTGATTCCTGGCTGCCCTCACGACTTCTGTAGTGCACGAATAAGGTGCTGTGACTAGTTTCCCACTCACGTCAGCAACAGTCTCTTCTGTGCAGCGAAGGTTCCTATATACGCTGAAATATAACAAGCAATAGATTTCCCCAAGTCCGATCTGGACGTTGGTTCAGGCCCATCTCTTAGTTTGCCTGGAGTGCCTCAGTGCAGGCCTGGCCCTTTCAGGATGGTGTGGTCTCATGCTGTGATACAATTGTTTTATGACATTGTCCTACAGTCTGGATTTGATGTGCCTTCCCTTCTGCTCATTCCATTTAAGCTTTGGCTCAGAAGTTCGCTCCCAGGTGAGTGGAATCCTATTTAATGATGAGATGGATGACTTCAGTTCACCTGACATCATCAATGGCTTTGGGGTCCCTCCCTCTACTGCAAACTTCATCGAACCAGGTAGCCCTGAGCCCTTAATTCCCTTTCCTTAGCCAGTCTCGTGACTGTCTTTTGCATAGCAAGGTGATGTTGCCTGCCAGCTAGAGAGCAACATGTCTCTCACTGATTCTACAGTGAGAATCAGCTCTGTGGTTCCCAAAGTCCCCATAACATGTAGGAAACAACTTAAGTTCTGTATGCTACATCATATTGACTACAGAGTCCTCTTCCTTGCTGTGTGCATGGCCTGACTGTGAGAAACACAAAGACTTGTAACCATCAGCTTGTCTCCAGCTGCCTGATGCTCAAAGATCGCTCCATGGCTGCAAGAGATCTGGGAAAATCACTGATTAGGGAGTGGAGGGGAGTGGCTGAGGGAGGCCATGGGAATGGTGTGCAACCTTTCAGCTTCCCCAAAAATCTGAGGGCTGCAAGAAATTTGGATAAATATTTGCATGCATTCATGTCTGTGTGTACACTCTCCCTCCCCCATGAGACCTTTGGAATATTGCTCTGAATAAATGCACTGAATTTTGCTAACCGTTAAAGCCAGCTCTCTTCCTCTTTTCCCCCTTGTTTCCCTCTCCTTACAGGTGAGATGGAGTTGGACAGATACAGGCCCTTTTATGTAAAAGTTGCCTTCTGTCAATGCAAGTGTGGGTCATGGGGCAATGACGATGAGATGGGGCTAGAGGAAGAACCATTTATGGGTTTATGGGTGCAAGGGAGCCTCTCCAATCAGCTCTGAAGCTTCAGAGGTTCTCGCCTTGAGGGGAGATTGACCAGAAAGGGCCCATTACTCAGGGCCAAGTGAGTTGTGAAGCTGAGCCCTGCCCTCCAGTGTATGGGCACACAGCTGCATAGCAGGCATGCTGAGGTGTATCCAGATGTCAGGGGTGAGATCAACCCCTTGTAAATCTCACCGCCCACCCCAACAAAGTCCACACTGTGGGCTCAAGAGATGACAGTCCCCAGGGCAGCTGAAGACAGACTCTTGTATGTCCAGGGTCTGCAAAAGATCAGCAGCATTCTGCATGTCTGGCTGAAGCAAGCTAAAGTGGTGCAGGCCAAGATGCTGAGGATGTAATTAAGCACAGGTTCATGTCTATGTGCATTCTTCACAGGTAAACGACCCTTGTCCTCCATGTGTCCATCGATCTTGGTAGATAAAGCGAATAAGATCAAGATGGTAGTTGGTGCTTCTGGAGGAACAAAAATAACCACGGCAACAGCACTGGTAAGTGTCACTGCGTTGGATGGATGAGGAGACGGGAGAGGCCAGACTGAGTTGGGGAGGAGGCTGAGTTTATATAATGAGGAACAAGGTCCCAGTCTAAGATAATCACTGTTTACCCAACCAGGACATTCTCTCTTGCTTCTCACTGGGAAGGCTCTCATGATATTGATTCACAGATTTTCAGGGCAAAGGAAACCCAGTGATTATCTAGTCCAATCCCTGCAGAACCTCACTCAGTAATTTCGGCATCAAGCCTGTAACTTCTGTTTGAACTGCAGCAAACATTTTAAGACTTCCAGTCTTGATGGAAAGACTGCAGGTAATGGATAATCGAAAGCATCCCTAGGCAAGGTCCTCCAGAGGCTAACCCTTTAAAGTCTTCACCTTAATTCTAGTCTGAATTTGTCTAGTTTGTTTCCAACTATAGGATCTCATTATACCTTGTTCTACTTGATTTAAAAAGCCAACTCTCTTCGCCATATAGATGGTAATAGATCGAGTCCCCACTTAACCCTCTCTAGGATTAAACCCAATAGTGATTTTATGATTCTCAATCTATGAGGAAAGGTTTCCAGATCTCAGATATTCCAGTAGCTCTTTTCCTGAACCCTTTTTGAAGAGTGGAACCAGAATTAGACCCTGTTCTGTACATCCCATTAGTGAGCCCATTATTAGAAGTAATATGGTCTCCCTAAACCTATTTGATAGTCTCGTGCTTATGTATCAAGCATGTGTTCACCCTCTTAGTTACCACATCCCACTGAGAGCTAATTTTCACTTTCGAGTCAT
>ML685811.1:9468449-9504485 GCA_007922175.1 Pelusios castaneus
CTTAGTTACCACATCCCACTGAGAGCTAATTTTCACTTTCGAGTCATAGGTAGGTATGTCCTTTTGAGGGTTGCTGAATTCCAAGGTACTGTGTCCTAGCATATGTGACCTACATGCTTTGTTTCAAAGGCGAGAGTCCCAGACTATGTCTACACTTAGAAATTTAGGTCGACTTTACCAAGTCCACTTGAAGCTGGCCTAACTAAGTCGACTTAGACAGTCTACACTAGACTCTCCAAGTTGACTGGTTAGGTACAGGGTGAGGTGAGGCTCCTTTGGAGCTTCGGCTCCCCAGGCTAGGGGGGCTGGCTCGCACTGGACTGGCTCTCCAAGACAGCAAGCCCCGGTGCGGTCCGGGGAGAAGGGAGCGCGGAGCTCCCTTCTGGCCCAGACCGCTCGGCTCCTTTCTGGCTGGGACCGTGTGCCAGCTGATAGGGATCCCCCGGGCACGGTTGCCAGCACAGTCCTCCAGCTGATATGGAACCCCTGGGGATCCCTATCAGCTGGAGAGCTGGCAACTCCTGGCAGGGCCCTCCAGCTGATAGGGAAACCCGGTGGTTTCCCTATCAGCTGGAGAGTGGTCCCGGCCAGAAAGGAGCCCCGTGCTCCCTTCTGGCTGGGACCGCTCGGGTCCTGGGCAGAAAGGAGCCGTGGGGCTCCCTTCAGCCAGGATCACTGGGGTCCCAGCCACAAGGGAGCCCTGCCATCCCTTCTCCCCGGGACCACTGAAGGGAGCTGGGACAAGCCGCTAGCAGCTTCCTGGGGAAAAGGGAGCAGGGGCTCCCCTTTTTTCCCCTGACCTGTCCTAAGTCGACTTATTTGTAAGTCGACTTAGGGTGTCCACACTCGCTTAAGTTGACTTAAGAAGTCGATTTAAGCATTAAGTCAAAGTAAAACTAGGTCTTAATAAGTCGACTTAAAATGTCCTTAAGTCGACTTACAGAAACTCCAGTGTGGATGGAGAGTAAATTAAGTTGACTTAAGCCTGCTTAAGTCGACTTAATTTACTAGTGTATATGCACCTCTAGCAAAGATGTCGCATAAGATAGCCATCATATCACATCATGACGGGGATGGAGTTGGGAGATCCAGGTTCTAGCCCCAGCACCCCCATTGACTGCTCTTGAGCAAATCAGTTAACCTGTCTATAAAAGGTGGATGATGCTGACCATCTTTGAAGCAGTTTGGGTTTATGGGTGAAAGCACTTACATGGGAGCTAAGTATTAGTTAATGACAACCAGAGTGTAGGCTCTACCAAGGTTAGCTACACTCTACTGCCCTGAAGCATGTGTTCCAACTGAATCTTCCCATCCTGGGCTGGAGATTACGGCACCGCACATTCCTTTGACTTGACCTTGATTCTGAATGCGTGTTTTATGTCTATACAGAATTCAAACAATACAGTTAACGGACACAGCAGGACACCACTCTGGCACATATGTATAACTCAATCAATACAAAATGTTAGTTTACAACCTTATAGTTCATTGTTTGTTTACAATGCCAACAAATGTAAAAAGGCACAGTGGCCACGTCTACACTTGTTAATTTAGGTCGACTTAGCTAAGTCGACTTAACAAAGTCGAATTTAGGTCGACTTAGCATGTCCACACTTAAATTTTAAGTCGACTTAGAGGGGACCCTACAAAATCAACCTAGAGTGTCCACACTGGACACCTAGCTCAACTTGTAGGGGCTAGGTGGACCTAGGATAGGTCCACGGTGGCAGGGGGGGCACCCCTTGCCAAGTGTCAGGGGGCTCAGGCTTTGCCCCATTGTACCCAGGTACAATGGGGCAAAGGGGGACAGGGACCCTGGCAGGGCGTAGGGGCAGGGTGGGCAGGGCTCTGCCCTGCCCTTTGGGGAGGCATGCCAGGCTGTGGCTGTGCCAGCCACCCTGGCAGGGAGGTCAGTGGGGAAGCCCTAAAGCCCCCTAAGTCAACTTAATGTCGACTTAGCCAGTGTGGACATGGAGTAGCCCTAAGTCGACTTTCTAAAGTCGACTTAGCCAGTAAAGTCGACTTTAAACACGGTTTTATAAAGTTGACTATTTTTCCTTAGGTCAACTTAAGGAAAATGTAATGTGGACGCAGATTAAATTAAGTCGACTTAATTTCTAAGTGTAGACGCACCCATAGTCTACTATCCTTGTGGGGGTAAGGATTCTCAGTCACTTTGGTACAAGGCTCCAAGCTTCTGTGGTAGTTTTCATGTTGTGACCTGTTTGGGGTCATAGTGGTCCATATGTATCAGCCGACCAGCAGAGGCTGCTGTTGAGTCTCATTCAACATTCCTTATTTAGAATTAATGGAACACTGAAGGTCAGTGGATCTCAACCTTTCCAAACCGTTGCATCCCTTTCAGGAGTCTGATTTGTCTTCCATACCCCAAGTTTCACCTCGCCTAGAAACTACTTACTTAAAAATAAGACAAAGATACAGAAGTCTGAGCCCGCAGTTAATGAAAACATTTGCTTACTTTCTCATTTTGTCTGTATGATGTTTTAATTTGTACTAATTTGCTACTGCTTTTTATGTAGCCTGTTGTACGACTAGGCAAATATCTAGAAAAGTGGTTATTCCCCCTGGACAATCTCTCCATACTCTCAGGGATACCCTGGTTCAGACCCACTCATCTAGGTCAACTGCATCACAGGCGTGCAAAGTTCCTATCTTACAAGTTCCAAAGGGGTGGCTGTGTTAGGCTAGGTCAGCAAATCAAACAGTGAGTCCTGTGGCACTTTTAAAGACTAATTGATTTATTTCTCGCATGGGCGTTTGAGTCCACATAAGAGGCCACAGAGTTCCTTGTTTGTTTTATCTTACAAATATTTATGGTTCTGAGAGCTACATGAGCTGCATAGGAAGTGCTCCTTCCTGCATTTAACCGTGTGACCATCGCATGCAGGGCTCTCAAATGGCAGTGGCGCCATACAGCTACAGCTCACATTTACGGGAACTCTAATTTGGCTTCATTTCAACCCTACTTAGAAATATGGTTCCTTATGAGTCACTGTACAAACTTCTTTTGGAAGCCGGCTTACACAGCATCAGCCTCGCTGGAGGAAGCTGTTGTCCTTGTGCTCTGCTTCCTCTGCTAAAGGCTCTGTCTTCTTTTTGACACTGCAGAGCAGTGGGGGTGATGTGTGGTCTAGATACAGAGAAATGCAAAACTGAGGCACCGGCTTTCAATGCCCTAAGCTTTAGCTATTTTTCTTTAGAGACAGAAGGGTTCAGCTGAGCAAGCGGGACCTGGATTTAGAGTCAGAAGTCCACCTCCAAAGTGCATCTGTGTTTGGGCAGGAGCTGTAAAGCCCCTCGGACCCACTGCAGTTCTGCTTTGGGGAATTTGTGGTCCATCTCATGTCCTGCTTATGGGTTTCCTCAGTACAAAGCACACAGCTGAACAGCACATGTGGTTTTCCCCAAGCTCCTATACTGCACACAGCAGGTCTATACTTGGGCCTAGCCCCTGGTAAGGTAAGAGGCAGTGGTGCACTAATTGCCTTAAACCAGTTTTTGAAGTCCTTGATCCTAAGCTCTTCTAACTTGCACCATCTGCCTGCAGCCTTTAGTGGCTGTTAAAACAGCTGGGGATGAACCAGGCATAAGGGAGCATTGTCCAGGCTGGCTTCATGGCAGAAGGTTGGGGAGAAGTTGTTACGGTGGTGCTGAATCACCTGAAGATCCCTGTATAGTGAGATGATCTCCTGTGTCCAGTTCAACCAGCGTTAGAGGCAATATTGTACAGGTGAAGCAATGAAAAGTTAGCCTAACATGCTGAGGAATCTGGTTCTTCTCTGTAGTATTTTAAAACCCCAGTGACAGATATCACTGGGGGCAGATAATGTAATAATGCTGTGGATTTCTGCTTCATCCAGACAATCATCAATTCCCTCTGGTTCGGGTACGATGTGATGAAGGCTGTGGAAGAACCTCGAGTACATGATCAGCTATTCCCCAATGTCACTCAGCTGGAGCTGAGTGTAGAGGAGGTCCGTCTGTCTGTCTTTTCTGGGAGGTATTGGGGTAAGGTGGTAGAACATCTGACTTGAACCTGCTCTCAGCAGGCACTGTGGGGTATGTTCATTATGTACCACTGTATGATGTTTGTTTGAATGTTTGAGCCTAAGAATTAAAACTGGGGCTTTAATCCACAACAAGGACTTAACAGGGTCCTTTCCATCAAGCCCAATCTACGGGATTTGCACTTGGAATTGTGGCTGAAAATAAACCCTGAAATGCCGATTACTAGAGAGCTACCCGTGCATTTGCTTGCAAGTTAATGCAGAGCAAGCCCTTGGCCCTGGCAGCTCAAGGGCTACGTCTACATTTGAAAAGTGAAGTCAACTTTGTTAAATCGACTTGACAAGGTTGACTTAGTAGATGTGGCAGAGAGCCATGGCTCCCCGCTGAGAAGGGACCCGTGTATCCCTTCTGCCAGGAAGCCACAGGTCCCTCTGAGAAGGGAGCGGAGGCTTCCTTCTTGCTGGGACCCCCGCGGGTCCCAGCGAGAAGGGACCCACAGCTCCTTTCTCCCCGGGACCCGCACGGGTCCCAGCAAAATGGGAGCCGCAGCTCCTTTCTCCTCAGGTCCTGGCAAGAAGGGAGCCGCGGCTCCTCTCTCCCTGGGACCTGCAAGGTACTGGTGGGTCCCTTCTTGCCAGGACCTGCGCCCTAGGTCAACTTATAGAATAAGTCAATTTAGGGTGGTCACACCATCTTTAGGTCGACTTAACGAATCGACTTAATTGTTAAGTCGACCTAAAGAGTGGTAGTTATTAAGTTGACTTAAGAAAAGATGAGGCTTTAAGTCAACTTAAGCTTCCTTAAGTCGACTTAATTTGCTAGTGTAGACATAGCCAAGAGGTATTCGAAATAGTCAGCTGGGCCTATGCATGAAGCTGGTAACAACTTCCAACCCAGGGAATTTCAGAAGCCTTTGTCACTTGATGTATCAAGATCTTCGTGATCTTGAAGAGTTGGGTGTTAGGCACAGTAGATCTATGGCTTCTGCAGGCTGCTCAAGGAGCTACTCTTTTAGAGCCAAGACCACCCTTGGAAAGCTGTAGACCACTTCCACCAAAGGGCCATACAGGTAACCTTTGGCTGTCCTGTCAAACTGGGACAAAAAGGTGCACCCGTCTGGATTCAGAATGACAGGTGCCCAGTAACTCAAGGCAGCAGATCTGCTTCTCTGGTTCACTTCTCTGATACATTCCAGAGGGAAAGCCATGTTAGTCTCTGTCAGGAAAATAAACAAGGAGTCCTGTGGCATATTTATAGACCAACACGTTTATTTAACGCATGAGCTTTCATGGGAGAAAATCCCGCTTCGTCAGACGCTTTGAAGATGGGGAACATTCAGAATGGGAGGAAATTAAATGCAGGGAAATGTATGACACAGGATCACATCAGGCTGAAAGAACTTGTCATCAAGGATCTACAATATATTCTAAACAACGATTCCTCACTCTCTCAAGCCTTGGGAGACAGACCTCACCTTGCTTACAGACAATCCCCAACCATAAACAGATACTCACGAGCAACTACAGACCAAACAACAGAAACATTAAAGCAGTAATATATCCCTGCAACAGACCACACTGCCAACTTTGCCCCCATATCTACACAAAAAAAACCATCACAGGACTTAATCAAACCAGTTACTCCATCAAGGGCTCATTCACCTGCTCATCCACCAATGGGATTTATGCCAGCATGTGCTGGAAATGCCCCTCTGCCTTATATATTGGACAAACAGGACAGTCTCTACGCAAAAGAATAAATGGACACAAATCTGACATCAGAAATCGCAACATTCAAAAACCAATAGGGGAACACTTTAATCTCCCTGCTCACTCCATTGGCGACTTGTTAATAGCGATGTTCAAACAAATGATTAACAAATAGCGGCTTCAAAGAGAAACTACAGAATTGGAACTTGTATGTAAATTTGACTCTGTTGCCTCAGGGTTAAACAGGGACTATGGATTTTTTTCTCATTACAACAGGTGATTTGACCTCACCTTCCTCTATATACTGTTCCTCAGTGTTTGAATCCCAACATCTATTTTGATTTGCTGCTACAGCCTGACCCCCTGATCCTGTGTCATACATTTCCCTGCATTTAATTTCCCCCCACTCTGTAAGTTTCCCATCTTCAAAGCATCTGATGAAGTGGGATTTTTCTCCCACAAAAGCTCATGCGATAAATAAATTTATTGGTCTTTAAAAGTGCCACAGGACTCCTTGTTTGTTTCTCTGAGACAGTAATCTCCCAGATGTGGAGGCAGTTTTGACTGTAGGACACTAGCTCTGCTCCTCAATAACTCTAGCAGACAATCTAGGTCTTGTGTGTTTAAAAACATATGTGTTTGCCATGAAAAACCTGCTTTGTTCATCAAATTAGAAACACTGTGCCCAGAAATCTTTTCTGTCTGTGGAGAGCTACAGGGTTTCCTCGGTACTTATGGCAGCAACTGAACTAGCCATTTTCAACTTTGGGGTAGATCCCTGGCTCCTGAAAGCCACAAAACCACCCAGTTAACTTCAAAACGAGTCTGTTGGCTGGAGCGAGGCTGAGGTTTTCCTACAAAAATTGAAGTGGCTTGGAGGAGGAGCAGCTGAATAGACATGACATACTCTTGTGTTGACCAGTGTTCAAAACATGTCACTTACATAAGAACGGGCACACTGGGTCAGCCCAACAGTCCATCTAGCTCAGTATCCTGTCTTCTGATATTGGGCAATACCAGCTGCTCCAGAAGGGATGACCAGAGTGGGCAATCATTCAATGATCCATCCTGTTGGCCACTCCCAGCATCTGACAAACAGTGGCTAGGGCCACTCAGTGCATGGTGTGTTCCATTCCTGGGTACACTGGCTACTAGCTATTAACGTACCTATCCTCTTCTTGTTTTGGCCTTCACAGCATCCCCTGGCCAGTAGGTCCATAGACTGATAGTGCATTGTGAGATGTACTTCGTTTTCGTTTAGTTTTTAAACCTGCTGCCTATTAATTTCGTCGTGTGACCCCCTAGTTCTTGTGTATGTGAAGGAGTAAATAACATTTCCTTGTTCACTTTCTCTATACTAGTCAAGATTTTAATATGCTCCCTTAATCATCTCTTTTCCAAGACGCTAAGTTCTAGTCTTTCTAATATCTCCTCATTTAGATGCTGAACCCTACCCCAATAATTTTTTATTGCCCTTTGTTGTACTTTTCCAGTTCCAGCTTCCAATACACCCTTTTTTTGGGTGGGTGACCAGCTCTGCATGCAATGTTCAAGGTGTGGGTTTAATCATGAATTTATAGAGTCATTACGCTACTTTCTGGCTGTTTCTAATGCTGTTAGCTTTTTTTTTTTTTCACTGCCACTTCACACGGAGCAGATGTTTTCAGAGAACTATCCACAATGATTCCAAGAGCTCATTCTTGAGTGAGAACAGCTAATTTAGACTCCATCTTTTGTCTGGTTAGGATTATGTTGTCTAGTGTGCATAACTTGGCATTTATCAACACTGAATTTCAGCTGCCATTTTGTTGCCAGTTTTTGAGATCCCTTTGGAACACTTCACAGTCTACGTTGGACTGAACTAGTCTGGGTATCATCTGTAAACTTTCCCACTTCATTGTTTTATCCCTTTATTTTAATATCACGAACAGTATTGATCCCTGGGAGATGCCATTATTTATTTCTCTGTTTTTTTAAAAAACAAACAGCCTGGCCATTTATTTCTACCTTTTGTTTCCTCTCTTTTAAGCAGTTACTGATCCATTAGTGAACACCCCTCTTATCCCTGACTCCTCCTTCCTTTGCTTAAGAGCCTTTGGTGAGGGAATGTCACAAAAGCTTTTTGAACATCTAAGTGCACGATATCCATTGACTTACTCCTGTCCATGTTTGTTGACTCCCTCAACGAATTCTAATCTATGAGTGTGGCATGATTCCTCTTTACAAAAGCCAGGCTGATGCTTCCCCGATAAATGGTGTTAATCTATGTGTCTGATCATTCGGCTCTTTACTATGGTGTCAACACATTTGGCTAGTACTGAAATCAAGCTTACCAGCCTGCAATTGCCAGGATTGCCCCTGGAGGCTTTATTTAAAAAAAAAAAATTAAAAAATTGATGTCATGTTAACTATCCTCCAGTCTCTGGTACAGAGCTGATTTAAATGATACCTTACATGTCACAGTTAGTAGTTCTGCAATTTCACATTTGTGTTCCTTCAGCACTTTTGGGTGAATACCAGCTGGTACTGGTGACTTATTACTGTTTATCACTTTTTTCCAAAAACTGCCTCTGACACCCCCATCTGCAACAGTTCCTCAGATTTGTCATCTCAGAAGATGAGCTCATGGGTGGAAATCTTGCTCAGGTCTGCTGCAGTGAAGACTGATGCAAAGTTTATTTCTTCACAATGGGTTTATCTTTGAGTGCGCCTTTAGCTTCTTGGTAGTCCAGTGGTCCCACTAGGCATCCTGTTTCTGATGTACTTAGAAAGGCTTTTCTCTCGCCAGCCTAATTATATGTGACTTGCCAGAGTTTGTTCCTTTCTAGTCCCTAATAGACAGCAACGTCCAATTAGTCAAAGTATGCCTTTTGCCTCTAACCACTTATTCCTTTGTTGCTTAGCCGTGATGTTCCTTTTCTGTGGTTTTTTATTTGGGGAATGTATTTAGTTTGAGCCACTATTAGTGTTTTTAAAGTTTCCATGCGGCTTGCAGACACGTTGGGATTGTACCTTTTCACTTGTTTAATGATCTTCCTCATATTTTTTGTGTAGTTAAATTAAATGCTACTGTGCTGGAGTCCTTTTGTGTGTCTTCCCAGTCACTGGCTATGTCTACACTAGAGAAAGTTAAGCCAACCTTATAAAGTCGACTTAAGGGCAGTGTGGATGGGGAATAAGCCTTAAATTGACTTAAGGCTTACTCCCCATCCACACCGTCCTTAAGTCAACTTAAGGAGTTGACTTAAGGCTTACGTCGACCTAATGGGTGGTTCTTATTAAGTCAACCTAAGGAATTTCTTAAGTTGACCTAATGAAAGTCTGGTGAAGACAGGGAGTAAGTTAGGTCGACTTAAATTGCTAGTGTAGATGTACCCAATGTAATTATACTGTGCACACTATCACCAAACAGTTCAGCTGTAGTAATGTCTTGGTACAGCTCCTGTGCTCCACTTAGAATGAAATCAAGAATTGCCTTCTGTCAGACTGCAGCAAAACGCCCTTGGAAAGCAGGGGAGAGGAGGTAGCTTGCTGGGAGGGGGCTAATAGAACAGATTTCTGGCTGGAGCTACCAGCAGCAGAGGGGATGTGGCACTGGGGCAGCTGAGTGATACAGTATACTTGTGCATAGCACATACTGTGTGCTGCTCCTATTGTGTGTTCACCCTCTCTCTCTCTCTCTCTCTCTCTGTGTTCCAGGGCATAGAACTGGCGCTAACCCGTAGAAATCACGATACCAAACGGACTAACAATGGTGCTGTTGTCCAGGTCGTTCTGCGGACTGATGGTGGCTGGGCTGCTGTGTCTGATTCCCGGAAAGGCGGCTTCCCAGCTGGCTACTGAACCGGCTCAGGCTGCTCTGACACCCTGCTTCTTCGCGGCTCTAGTGACCAACTTACGTTTGGGGGTAGGGGAGGGGGAAATGGCTACGTGCTGTAGCTCAGGGACTGTCACAGGAAAGAATGAACTTTTCTGTGGATCCTGGACAGATGTTCTCAAGGGCCTGCTAAGGGTACGATTCTGCCATGGATGTTACAGACTCCAGGAATTTCCAGCATCTCTGACTTCTTCCGCGGCAGGGCTGAAGCACTCGTCAGCCCTGGTGCCACTGTGCTGAGCAGTGGCACGGTTGGGTGACCTCCCCTGGGGCTGGAGCAGCACTGGTCAGCTCCTGCCATGGGAGTAGGGGCAGAGTAGCAGCTCTGGAGGTGCTGGAACAGCTGGCGAAGGAGCTGCAGCCTCAGGGCTGAAGCAGTGGTCTGGGGCAGCAGCCCGTGGCAGTGCTGTTAGCCTCCCTGCTAGGGTATCTTTTAGTAAAAGTCACAGACAGGTGGCAGCTTCCATCTATTTCTGTTTATTTCCTGGACCCAGTCCCTGACTTTTACTAAAAATACACAGGACAGAATCCCAACCTCAGCTGTTCCTGAGAAGTGCCTTAGCCTAGACACGTGCTGAGAACAGCAAAAATCTGCTAGACTATACAGCGCCTATCTAAAGGTATGGTCTCCACTGCTGTCTCTTTGTACACACTGAACAGGGAGTAAGTGACCAGCACTTGGAAAGTCCCCTGCCCCCAGCTGCAGGAAGTTTTCGCTTATTTTTCAGCTTTATTCAGTCTTCCAGCAGTGATCGGATTCCCATGAGAAACAGATGATGGAGTGTGAATGGGATATAAGGTATTGGCCATTATGACCTGTAAACCAATATGTGTGGGGCCCCAGGAAAGCTGTCTGAATAGTGACCCTGCCCACTCGAAACTCATTTCTATTGTCTTGTTTCTCTTGTCAGTTCATTAGGGATGACGAGGTAGCTCAAGAAGTGATAGTGACAATGTCTTTTTGCGGTTTTTTTTTTTTAATAGTTGTTCATAAGTTGTAAAGGGAGGAAAGAGGCTGCCTGTTTGCCCAACTCGAAGGGACTTTAACATTTTCTCACTGTAAATTAAACACCTCTGCTTTCATGGGGACAGTAGACTTGTCCAAGAGGAATTAGAAGGGTCTATATGACTACGGCTGTGCAGCAATTGGGCCGTGTAACTGGGCAGATCCCCTCTGGCACCTCATGTGCCCCTCCCACAGTGTCCAGGACTCCACAGTTACTTACCGACTGTGGTGCTGTAGCCCACGCTCTTTGTCTACAGTGTCCATACCAAACTCTTCTTCCTAGCGGTTTCTACCCAGCCCAGCTCTCGCCTACGGTACCTGGGCTTCTTTATGGCCTTTGGAGGCTTGGCGTTGTTCCACTTCCCTTGACTGCTGCAAGCAGATGCCCTTAGAGGGGTTTATCCCCTCTGCCCTGCTACAGGCACCTTGTTACAATTCCTTCAGGGACAAGGCTCCCTTATCCATGATGTTGAGTCTTCCCCTCTCCCTCAAAAACCTCCAGTTTGTCTTTCACTATGAGCCCTTCTAACTGCATGCAACTTCCTAGAATCCCAAGAGTCTATGCGGGAAAAAGCATTTAAAGCTGATTGTCATGGTATAAGATCCAGGGCAGCAGGGCTTCTTGTTCACCAGTGAAAGTGTCTGTCACAAAACATAATTTCTTACAGAAGGATATGGTTATATCACTTTGATATTGTGTCTACCATCCAAACAGGATCTTTCTGTGGTGGGGGGGGGGGGGTAGGGCGGTGGCAAGGGCATCCTTAAAATTCAAATTTGATGCAGGTGAAGATACAGGGTTTTTTCCCCCTTATCTATAGCTAATCCTAAAGAGTTGAATATTGCAGAAGTTGTGTCCTTGGATGAGTGTGAAGCTGTGGTTTCAGTTTTCCTGTGTCCCTTAAACTTGAAGTTGCTTGTAATGTTTAGCCATCTTTATAGCAAAAATAAGACTATTCACCACCTTCATAAGAGTGAGCTTGGGTTCATTCATGTGTATTTGCAATGCATTTTGAGAGGCAATACGGGTCAGTAAGGCCTGAGGACCTACACCTGTTGAGACTGACAGTAGCTTTCAGAAGCCATTGGTACCTTATTGATCAATTTGGTATTGAACTGCACATAAAATTGTGAAACCAGCACCTGACTATTCTTTCCATTGTCAGGCTGAATTGGTTGAAAGCCAAGAACTAAAATATAAATGGTTTACAAGGGTTTTTTTTTTGTTTTAAAAACCCCAAAATCTATTCAGTTGCAGTAGCTGGTGAATTTAGTGATACAAACGTGACAATTAAAAATGCATGTTACCCTGAAGTAGCCCTTTCAAGTAAAGGAAGAAGCTCAAGGATTTGTTCACTTCTATTTTAAAACAAAGCTGATCACAAACTTTTTCCTCTGAGAATTTTTAAATAAAACAAGTGTTTTAATCAGTTTTCTTTGAAAATGTCTAGATCTTGCAATTACCAATACTTACTTTTTTAAACAGTGGGGAATGAAAACTTGCTTTTTTAATTTTGGGGGGGAGGGGTAGGAGGACATGTCAATTGAATTTATTCCTGTTCTGTTCTATCTAGCTTTTTATAACAGGGAAAGGTTCTCAAGCATGTCAAGGTTTAGCGATCACCGTTGGTGCTTTGATGTTACACAAAACTCAACATGACTCTGTCAGACAGAAACTACCAACTGCCAAAATATGGATGTCAAACATTTGAACTGCAATGAATTGATTACATTTAAAAACAAAACCCATAAACTTGCACTGACCTGTTCTGATTGGTTTCAAGGGGCCGTACGGGAAATTAAATAGAAGTTGGTTATTATTGTGGAAAACACCACAGGGAACTAGCTGTTATTTTGTAATCACTGATAATCAGACCTCCACAATTCACTTTTCCATGAAATCGCAGCCTCTGGCAATGCCCCCATTCGTTCAGCGGTGAAGTGGACTATGTGGCTGTCATAAGCCACCTTGAACCGTGTGATGTTAGTGTAAGCAGTGGCAGAAGGAGCTGGGATGGCAGCAACCTGGAAATCATTGTGCTGGTTCCATGCTCTAAGAATGGACGAGGCAAGGGCTGCAGGCCGAAGGCTCCCAGCATCTACACACCATTTGTAAAATAAGTTTATTAAAAATAGAACTTTGTAAAAACAACATTGTGTAGGAAAATAGTGCTCAGAGTGTCACAAAGTCCATGGAAAATACTGTGTACAGATAAACTGCCCCTTCCCTTGGCATCCAGCCATCGGAGTGGCTCAGGGCTACAGCTAAGGGATTCCATAATAAGGTAGCAAAAATATCTCCCAGTGCCTTACATGCTAAGCAGCATTCACCCACAGTGCTCGTGCTACTTCGGTTCAGCATCACTAACTAGTGTTGTGTGATTCTAAGTGGTAGTTCCATTAGAACACAGGCAGTGGACTGATCTTGAAAAGTTGGGTCCATTTTTTGCATTTGCTGGTTTGGGCCTAAGTAATTACTCCCCACTACTAGAGCTGCACCTGATTGCAGGCATCAGTGCTACCACTGAGCTGCCCGTCTACCTACAAATCGGCTTAGCAGGAGGCTAACCCACGGCAGCTACTGCAAGCATGAGCTTGTAACAGGTATGTAGGTGAAATTAAAGCCCTTCCAAAAAGCAGGGCCCCTATTTTTCTACATGTCTTTTAGCCTCTGGCATTCTGCCATCCTTACATTTACTGTCTGTGCAGGAAAACTCTTTAAAATATAACCCTGCTTCAGGAAAGCACATGCTTTACGGTCCGTGAGTAAGGCTGGTAGAACTGGGTCCTAAATGACATAAATAAATTTGTTTTCCAGATAAAACACCAAACATCTCCTGTGGCAGTAGCTAAGGCAACACTATTTCTGTATGAGCAAACAGGATGATGCAGATGTAGCCGTTCATGGAGGCTAATGCAATAAAGCCAGTTTCTTTGTGTACAATTCCTGAAGGAAAGTAGATCTCTCTCTCTCTGGAGCAAGTTTCATTTGAACAGCATTAAAATGAATCTAAAAGCTTATTTTGTTTCTCCAAGTCAATAGGTGATGAACTTTTTTTTTTACATGCTTGTGGCTTATGCTTAGAAAAGGCAGGCATCCAACACTCTGGTTTCCTTTGATACCGTGGGTTGTGTTTTTTAAATGGCATGTACTCAGCTAGTTGTGACGCAAAGGTAATAGGGAGAAGGGCTGTAGGCTACTTGAAGCATGAGTTGAAAAAACATGATGGGAGGTAATGGAACTGGAGTAAAAGACTATAGTCTGACATGAATGTAACAGATTGCTTTTCTGCATAAGATGAGTTAGCAGAATGGGGCTATATTAGTGCAAAAATAAAAGCAATATAAATGTATTATCAAGAAAGTAAACCTTTAAAAGTGTATAATGTTCTCAAATTCCTGCATGCAAACGAAGGTTCCTATATACATACATGACCGCTAGTGATTTTTGAGGCATACTGAATGTGGGGCCCTCTGGCTATGTTTAAAGAGCCCTTTAAAATTGTCCGTGTACAAATATAAAGTCTGTGACTGCATGACACTTATGGCAGGGAGGAGGCCCAGATAACCTCCTGGGCCTCTCACTTCTGTGACTCACAGAGCACACTTCTGCTTTCCTGCGCCAGGAGCAGTGCTGTGACTCTTCTTTGTCATGTTCCTACACTTATCTCCTCAAATTCTCTGGAAAATGTAGCTCACGTACGATAGTTAAATCAGGCACAACTTCTGAGGCTATAGGTGCAAAATGGCTCTAGAACAGGCTGCAGCACGTTTAATTGCTTGGTGTGTGCTGGAACAGCTTCAGGAAAGATGGCATAACTAACAGAAAGCCTGCTGGAATTCACTACTCCTACCTGCATCCTTATTTTAAAGGGTCCTCCCAGAACCCATGCACTTGAGTTTTGAAGAAATACCCGTTTCCTTCTCTTGTGTATCCTCACTTCAAATCATCCAGGGGCCTGTCTTCTGCTTAACTATGGAATACATCTAGATAAGGAAGAACAAGGAAATCTAGTGAAGTCTGAGGGTGCCCCCCCCTCAGGGAAAGGTGTAATCCTGGAAGATGCATTATAATAACACAGCATCAGTTCCTTCTAAAGGAGGAAAGAATTCACATTGCCTACAACGAATGTACAGTCACGCTTTGCACAGAGCATTTGCAGAGACCCTCTCTTAGGCAGGGCCAAAGAAGGCCTCGGTGCTGCTGTGGCAGTGGCCCTTAGTCCTGCAATACAGACCAGGCTTGTGCGAATGCTAATTTCAAGTGAGAGGCAGGCAAGAAGGCCTGGTGTGGCAAGAGCTGGACAAAGACTGGCGTCACTTCCTTCGGGTGCGTCCTTACAGAGCTGTACTGTGCAGCGCTGCCGTCCTATGGGATGGTGCTGAAACACACCTGAGCAAAGGAAGCAGTCTGTCATAGCTACCTGTGTCACACGACTGGTGTGACCAGAAAGCACCTTCACAAGAGGCCTGAGTGTGGGGTTCAGAGCCAGAAAGAAACCAATTACGCTCCTGCCTGAGGCGCTTCAAATTCTGGGGAAGAGGCAGTCGGTCCCTAAAGGCGGCTCCCCCCGGCACTGGGCCTGGTGCCCCATTCCATGTTCTCGCTGCTTGGTTAATTCCTGATTTCTGGAGTCAGATTCTAAATGGCTGTGCTGGTCACAAAATAGACTTCTATAAAGCGCACAAGGTCTGACCTTTGTCCTCTGGGCCCAGTAAATGAAGGTAGGATTCTAGCCAAGACTGGCTGACTACTGTCTGTAACACCTCCAAGGGTGTTTGCCATACCTATATTGGAGGAGCATTTGGCACTTTGAGTCTCACCCACACTTTCTGCTAGGTGGCTTCAAGACATCCAATTGGTGCAGGCGACGACAGTGGTGTTTCCAGGATGGCTGGTGGTCTGGACCCACTTAGTTCAGACTCTTTGGCTGGTGTTTGCTACAACACTTGTCCTTAATACCCAGCTGAGTTCCCCATTTTCCTGTGATCAGAATAAGCAAAAATGCATGTTCCTTCCTTTGAAATTCCCTGCACAACATTCAGGGACAAGCCGGTCACTTCATGGTGTCCTTTGTTCAGCAGTCCCATCTTAACAGCCTGAAAGGGAAAGAGCAGAAAAAACTGAAGTAAGTAAGTATTTCTGGGGCCTCTGTCGTGTGTTGCATCTGGGTTTATTCTCCCATGGGATGGAAACAGATGTTGTGCACTGGTCCCGGGATTGGGTTTATATAGAAGTGACATCAGCTAGAAGAGGGCTGCTTACCATGCAGGATGGAGACAGAAAGGGCAGCACTCTGACTCCTGCCAATTAACCCACACCAAGGACAAGAAACAAATGCAGGGAGAGCCAACCCAAGCTGCTCACCTCATCAAAGCCTGGCTCAAACTGGATCGAATTGTTCCGAGAAACATAGAGAATTGGCAGCGAGATGGCATGCGTCAGGTCATAGCCAAACCAAAGTTTGTTCATAATGGCCTGTAGTGGAATAAACTCAGGAGTTAATGAATGTGAAGGGTGAGCAACTGGAGCAAATTCTGGTCTCATTTACACTGGTTCTCCTCTGAAGTCACTAGGATGCATCCTGTTTGTACGGCAGCACAAGTCCACAATAATGCTCTAGAAAGTACTGATTTATACCAGTTATTGCAGCAGAATCTGGCCTACATGTATTTCTTCTTTCCCAATATTACCCAGTTCCCATGGTAACTGCACCTCTGATGCCTTCATTGCCATACTGAGAGGCTCAATGGCCAAACTATGTCAAGGGATGTACATGGGACAGGCAGGGGGTTCCAGGATGGCAAGAGCTAGATAAAGACTGTGGTTAGACATGTGCATATGTGTGTAAAAGATTCGTTGAGGGCACACTGCTGAGGTAGCCAGCCCCCAACTCTCTGAACCCACATTCCTCTCTCCTCAGACCAAGGATTTGGGTTGCAGCTCACCGCAGCATGGCTGAGTTGAGTTCAGTACCTGCCAGCCAATTCTCTCTTGGGCAATGCAGGGCTAAATAGTGACAAGCCATCTTTCATACAGCAAAGTACTATGTATTCAGAACAAAAGCATGTAAGAGAAAACACATCTTGAGGAAAATACATCACTTCTGCATATGCCTGGCTTACCGGGGGGGGGTCAACCCATCCTCCATGTGGAGACTGGCAAGTTTCTAAGAACTTCAGATCCTCTTGCAGGGCCTGTCCCTCCGGGTCACAGTCTCATGTCAGTTCTAGGATCAACTGAGCTCTCCCTCTGTCTGGTCAGTCACCTTAGACAGTTTTAGTTCTCTGTCAGGCCTCCTGAACCTGGTCAGACTAGTATATGCAATTTCCCCCAGAGACTAAGCCGTCTCCAGACTTGCTACCTACTTAGGGATTTGCATTAATTAACCTCTGATGATTTTAGTCCCTGCAGGAAACCTTACAACTCGCTCACGATGCCAGAATAGAATCCCTACCCTATGAAGACCCCCATGAGGTCCCTTCCAGCCCTAAGATTCTGTGGGTCTAAGACACCTGTGGAGTGGATACAATAATCCTTTGCTATTCCATGTGTCACATCAACACCTGGCCATAAAGGTGCTGTGCACTGTACCAAGGGGAAGCAGATTATTCCTCAGACCCAGTTGTTCCCCAGGCCAATGAGGGCTAGACAGACCAATAGCACTCTTGAAACACATGGAGGGACAGGTACAAACACACACAGGTTTTTCCCTCTACCATCACCCCCCCCCCCCCCCCCCGGACTACACAGAACTCACTGCCCCCCATGGGCCCAAATAAAAGGGACAAAGTTTTAATCTGTCTTTATTCTCCCTTGCCACATCAGCCCAGCTTCACAAGCAACTGGGGTGAGTCTTTTTGTGGCAGGCAGCCAAGGGTTCATTTTTCTTTCCGAGTTTCAGCTTCCTGTACAAACAGACGAAAGACTGGAACAATGTATCCTAGCAACAGGAAAGGGTTATAAGGCCTAACTCAAGTCTTGTTTTGCCCATCCCTAACTCCTGTCATTCGAGGCTTAGTCAACACCCTGGCCTTCAGGGACGTCCTCAGTTTCCTGACAGGGGCCTGAGCTAGCAAAAGAGGGAGGAGAGATTGAACGTGACTCAACATCCAGCGAATATGGGTTAGACTAAGTCTATACCGATGGCGGCAAAAGCTGCGTTTGATTGAGCAGTCGGTGTAGACACGCTCAATCAATCCTGAATTCGCCCTGGCAACTCTAGCCTCGGAACTGGAGTATCGGTAAACCGAGCAGAGGGCATTTCCGGTCAGCTTAGCATAGTGTGTAGGGAGTACTTAGTAAGTCGTCGGGAGATACCCAAGGGATTTTACATACCTTCTTGCGTACCGCCTCTCAACTGCCGCTGAAAAGTGCAGCAAGTATAGGCAAGGGCTTAAACAATGAAGAGGAGATTTGTTTCTTGAGCTGTTCAGAGGGTGGCTCTGAAATCCTTTCCCCCAGCTTCAGAGCACCCTGGGGACAATTTAGCCCTAAGCGGTATGGAGAGGAGGTGATTTCTGCCCACTGTTCCCCTCCAGCCTCTAAGGAGAAGAGTTTTTTAAGTACAGGCATCAGGCTTGTGGAAGAGGATGTGCGGTGTGCAGGCTGGCAGGAACATTCCTTGTCTTGTCTGGGAGGTGGTACCAGCAATACCAGTTTTAATAGGCTCCGGTTTCATCCCTTCTACCTCCAGAAGACATGTCAGCTCTTGCTTTTAGCAAGGAAACCAAAGCCGTCCCTGGGGGGCAATGATGGAGCCATCATGAAGGGAAGGAAACTCCTGTCCATGGTGACGTTAAAACCCACTGGGGCTGATGGGCCTGCAGTGTAGTGACAAAGGCTATGTCTACACTGGCAAGTTAGTTCGAATTAAGGAAGCTTAATTCAAACTAACTAAAGCCATGGCTTCCTTAATTCAAACTAATAAATTCGAATAGGCTATTCGAACTAAGGGTTAATTCGAACTAGTTAGTTCGACGTAACCAATGTGGCCATGTTAATTCGAACTAACTGCTTAGTTCGAACTATCCGGCCCATTGAACTCAATGCAAATCGCTAATTCGAACTAAGCAAGTGCCATTTTCTAGTTTGAATTAAGTTAATTCGAACTAACTAAAATTAGTTCAAATTAGTTAGTTCGAACTAATTTTAGTAAGTGTAGACATAGCCAAAGGCTGGGGCTGATGGGCCTGCAGCACCCTGAAACAGTATTAAGAGCACCAGCCAAACGAGCTGCACCCCCCACTGCCCTGCAGGTAGATTTATGAATATTTCATACATTTAGTGGGAGAAAATTCAAATGAATAACTTGGTTGTTCCCTCCCGGGCCTGGGATAAGAGCTATGCAGTCACTCACTCACCAAGGCCGTGGCGCTGATAATCTGGTCCCCTCCTGAACCTCCAATTACTAGTTTGGAGTTATCATCTTTGGAGAGAAGAATGGAAGGAGCCATGGCAGACGGGGGTCTCTCTCCTAAAGATGGAAAATGAGTTATTGGCCTGTCTGGCTATAGGGGGGGGAAAATCTTTGTTCATTGAAAGTCTCTCGCTCTCTCCTCCTTCTTCCATACTGAACCTTGTTCGTTCCCCTTATCTATTCAACCTGCCATCAGTTGTTCCAGAAATATATGTCTTGGGGAATTTTGTTTTTAATCTCCCCTGGGCAGAGGCAACTCCTTGGAAGCCCAGGCTGCGGAGAGAGGCAGCCCTTAATTATGAAGATGCTCTCACAGCTCTGTTTTCTCCTGTAGCATGCTGCAGCCTCAAACTCCTTTGGGAACCGTCGGAACTAGACATCAGTGATTGGCCCCATTGGTGATAGGTTACCAATATTCACAGTAGGCCTATAGTCATTGTTCTGTCAACCTTTGTCAAGCTGAGCACTGGAAGAGGGCCGCAGGGCGAAACTTATCTGCCAACATGGAAAACTGCATCAATGGCCCAGGTTCAAGCACTTGATATAAACCATGGAGTTGTACAGCTATAAATACACTTCTAGCATTATAATAAAACTATTTACATTCTTGGTGGAGGCATTGGTCTTGTGGGGACAAGTGGGCTGTAAGTGTTAATTAGCTACACTCTGCAGTCTGTGAGACCTGTGAAGCCATTGGGAGCTGACAGTAAGGACTGCAGTGTTTAGGAATAGTAATTATTTTTATGAGTTCAGCTTCTCAGCATTTTGTATCTGCTCTGTATCCTCTGTCCAGAAAATGAATGTAAAAGTTCTGCAGACCCAGGATTTTATCCCGCACTAGTTCAGGACAAACTCACTCTGCTTCTGGTTAGGAAGGGATTAGGCAGGGAGAGTAATCTTGGACCCTTGGAATGCCTCACTGGAGATCACCCCTGTCATTTCTCAGAGCGCACTTCTGGTTCAGAGCTATGAGTTGGTTGCTCTACATTCAAGACCTGGGAGCTCATCCAGGTGATCATCACTTGTGTTTAGACAAGGGGCAACAGCTCTCACCTCCAGCAATCTTGTCTCTTGGCTTCTTATTGCAGAAGTCAACAAGCTCGTTATTTAAAATGATCCCAGTGGCTGGAGAATAGACCATCGAGCCAAACCTGAGTGGAGAGAAAGCCCATGTGAGATGAGGAAGTCAGGGACTGTTATGCCAAGGACCACTGACAAATACAACACCAGAGAACCTGTCAGGAAACATCACTGGCCATGCTGCGACATGCCAACCTAGCACAGCCAGATGCAGGAGCCCACAGAAGACTCTGCTAACCCCATATTCAGCATATAGGTAATTATACCACTGTGTCAATGCCCAGGTGGGGTACCTTTATATTTACTGTTGTGTGGCCACCGGCTGTGTGGGTTGCTGAGTCCATCAGCTGTAAGAAGGGACAAGAGAGTTTTACCTTTTGTATGGCCAAGTTATGAAATCAGTGTAAATAATATGTTCTTGTGCTGGGCCAGAAACATCACTGAATGATTGACAAAAGTTCAGGAGTAACTGAGACATGTCTTCTTCCCAGGCCTGTGGAGTCCAGGTGGCTGCTTGTAACAAAATTGCTGTCTGCCATATTCTAGGGCATCTCTCACACAATGGCTCAGTAGAAAAAACTGCTGAGCAAAGTGTTCGTCCTTTCTGACTCCTGAATGGGTATGGCAGTGAGGTGGATTGGGGATAGGTCCCTTGATAGCAGTAGGTAGTTTCATTGCTCCAGCTGCGAACAACCAAACTCAGATGAATACTGGCTGAAAAAGGGTAAGGGAGCTCAGAGTAAAATTGTCCTGTGAGTAGTTGTATCCCTGCCTTGACTCTTTCTCGGAAACTGTAACGCAAGCAGTTGTGTTGTTCATCACCAGGCTGGGAGCCAGGTAACTGGCTATTCCAGTTTGTTATACTGGACAATAGGATTTGTGTCAGTTTCAGTACAGATCCAGGACATCTGGTCCCCTCTCTAGCACAGGAACTCCCCCCGACCCTAAGCGTGCCAGCTGACACCATGTGATGGCAACTTTCAGAAGAGTTCAAGTAGGGGAGAGTACCCCTGCTTGGACACTCCCAGAACCCCATGAACCTGATCAGCAGAATTCCCATCATCACACTCCCTCGGGGTGACCAAATCACCATGCTTGGGTCACTTACGGATAGTTGATAGTGCTGGTGACAGATACAGCACTGCCGTCTTCAGCGAGGACGGAGACATGGGCGGTGCCGTAGCTTGTGATTCCTGGGTGGGAGAGATTGTAAAAGCTGGCCAGATGGTCACCTCTGTCATCTATACGCTTTCTGACATGCTCAGCAAATGAACTGGATAAGAGTGTCTGAATCCCCACCTACGAATAAAGGCAGGGCAGTGAGCTGACCCTTCCTGAGCACAGGGATGCTATTGCTGGCTGAGCAGAAGGCCATAGGGATTTATCTCAAGGGGAGGGAATTCAGAGAATCTGTATCACATCTTGAGCACTATCAGCAACCATCACCCAACTGCTCCGCAGAATCCACTTCATCAAACAAGGCTTAGCAGAGCAATCAGAGGCCACCAATAATAACCAGCTCCTCAAGGAATGAAAACACTCCGGCGAAGGACAAAGGCTGAAGCCTGCCATCTAGATCCTGTTTCATTCTTCAGTAGATCAAGTGACCAACACCACTGAAATGAAACACTCAAATCACTGACAATGAGATGGGTGTTTCAGACGTCCTGCATTAGGCAATTTCAGAGCCATGATAAGTTATGGACAAGATAAATGGTTTAGAACACAGGGGCCAATCCTGCCACCTTCAGCCAACCTGAGCAATATTATCTTCCACAAACTAGCCCACTGGTTTTACTTCCTCCCCAGTTGCCATGGGACTACACAGAGTAAATGACTACTCAGCATGAGTAAGTATGACAGAAGTTACTCACCTGGTGCAGTGATGAGGTTTCTTCAGAATATGTGCTCCTATGGGTGCTCCACGGTAGGAGTCCTCACGTCCCTGCACTGCTAATCAGAGAACTTTGGTAGCAGTCTATACTGCCGATACATGCACTGCTCCTTGCTGCCATTAGGCTAACCAGTGTGCGCAGGAATTCCCTCCTCAGTTCCTTCTCCACCAGTGTTAACTACTAGAACTCCAAAGTAGAAGGGAAGAGGGCGGGTCATGGAGCAGCAGGGGAGGGAGGGGCGGGGAGACAAGCGCAGTGATCACCCCGAGCCCCGCGGTTTCATGGGCCCCCCCCCCACTGTCGTGCAGCCCACGCCTCCTGCAAGCAAGTGGCAGGGCGGAAGGGCAGAACCTGGCCTCTGGGCCAGCCCACCCCACCCCCACAGCAAAGCAACCAGCCCTGGGGTGGAGCGGGAGTGCAGACCGTAGCTCTGGGCTAGCCTCCCCTGCATCCGCTCCTGCCACCTGGTGCAAGGCTGGGCCCAGGGCCAGCTCCCAGCATTGGCCTTGGGTTCCTGACCAGGGCTGGGGCTGGCTTCCAGCATCAGTGGCAGTTCCGGGTCCCCAGGGGGGGTGGCCGGGGTCCCCGGGGGCGGAGTGGGCTTGCCCCTCTGTCCCCTTCAGCATGGGGGGCAGGCCCCCCCCAGGCTGATTGGCCCTGGGCCCTGCTCCCCCCAAGAGACAGCCCTGCCCATAGGGACATACATCTCAAAGAACCATCATTACTGCACAATGTGAGTAACTTCTTCAAGTAGTGTCCCTAGGGTGCTCCCCTCTGGGTAACTCCTAAGCAGTGCACACCACTGGAGGCTGGCACTTTGGAGGTAAGTGTGATCTGGATAGTACTATGACACCAAATTAGGGGTTTGCAGCTGACTCCCCCAGAATGACATGGTGTTATGCAAAGGTGCATGCAGATGCCCAGGTAGCTGCTCTGCAAATTTCTGATCTAGGGATACCCTTGCAGAAGGTGAGGGGTGAAGAGAACAACCTTATAGAATGTGTGTATTGAAGGTGGAGGTGTTACATTGCGCAATTGGTAACAAAATTTAATACAGCCTGAAAGCTGAAATGCCTGTATCTTTTGATCTACCAACGATGGAGAGGAAGCGTCTCAGAGGTTTTCTGAAGGCTCTTGTCTTGTCCAAATAGAAGGCCAAGGCTCTCCTCATGGAGAGTATATGGAGGGTGGCCGCCCTATTATTTAGATGAGGTTTGGGATAAAAGGCAGGAAGCTGAATAAACTGATTTATGCGGAGTATAGAAGTCACCTTGTGAGGAAAGAACACAGTGGTTCCCCAATCCTTCTTGCAGAGGTAATGGCAAAGAGAAATGCCATCTTCACAGAAAAATGAGTTACTGAGCAAGCGACCATAAGTTCAAATAGTGCTTTACTCTACTTAGCCCTTTTAGCACTAGGTTGAGATCCCACTGAGGAGTGGAAGGCCTAGGTTGTGGGAAAAAGTTTGTTATGCCTTTGAGAAACTTCTTTGTAGCTAGATAGGAGAAGACTGTGTAACCTTCTACCTATTTCTGCAAGATTACAATTGCTGCTAATTGAACCTTTAAGTAATAGGGAGTCCCAATTTTTGAGAGCCAACAGGTAGTCCAGAACTAATGGTATGGTGGCTGTGCTGGGGTGATGCCATTAGGTTGGCATCTTATCTGGACTCTCTTCCATTTCTGTAGATAGATACGATAAGTAGTTCCTCTCCCATCATATAACAGCACCTCCTATACCTCCTCAGAGTAAGAGGTCTATATGTGCTTCAGCCATGAAGGAGCCATGCTTTGAGCAGCAGGATCCATAGGTTGGGATAGAGAGTGCAGCTCTTGTTCTGTGACAGAAGAGTCATTGGTGGCCATAATGCCAGCTGTGACAGATAAGGATATCATATCTGACTGGGCCAGCTGTGATCGATAAGGATATCATGTCTGGCTGGGCCATGTAGGAGCAACCAGTATGATGTTTGCTTTTTCTCTTTTTACTTTCAATAGGACTTTCAATAATAGAGGGAATGGGGGAAAGACATAAAAAGTCCCTTGTCCCATGGAAGAAGGAGAGCATCTCCCATGAGTGTTGCCTGATCCCTGCTTTGGAGCAATACTGTGAAGATTTCTTGTAAGTAGCAAACAGATCTATTACCGGTGTCCACCATTCATAGAATACATCGTGAAGTATCACTCACTCTATCTCCCCTTCAGGATCATGCAAGAATTTGTGGCCAAGACTGTCTGCCATTGTGTATTCCAGGTAGGCAGGCCACTGCTATTATGATATTGCTGGAGATATACCAGTTCCATAGTTTTAGTGCCTTTAAGCACAGAGTATGAGATCTGGTGCCTCCATGTCAGTTTATGTCATACATGCAGGCCATGTTGTCTGTCATGATCCTTGTATGCGTGTCTTTGATCATCAGGAACAAGTGAGCACATGTGTTTCTGACTGTTCAGAGTTCAGGTATATTGATGTGCAGATATATCTCTACTGGAGACCATTTGCCTTGTATTGTGTGACTATTGAGATGTGCACCCCATCCAATGAGGGATGCGTTGGTGTTCAGGAGTAGAAATAGGGAAGACTGAACAAATGGGATTCCGGACAGATGTTTATTGGGTTCTTCCACCAGTACAAGGATTGCTTGATCCTTGTCGTCCTCAACAGAAGTATGCGTACGTTGTCTCTGTTGTCCTGTAAACTGAACTGAATCATGCTTTGGAGGTGTCTCATACATAGTCTAGCATAACCGCTGTGCCATGGCCATCTGCCCCAAAAGATGAAGGCAATCTCTGGGCTGAAATTTGGGGGCTGGATTGTATTGCCTCTATCAATAAGGAGACTGTGGAATCTGTGATGTGGAGAAGCACCTTTGCCTGAATGGAACTGAGGTCAGCTCCTATGAATTCTAGCCTCTGTACCAGTGTTAAGTACAACCTTTGTTTGTTGACGTGTAGACCCAGATTCAGAAACAGGTCCAGTGTTGTTTGAGTAACTAATTGGGTCTTGTGAAGGACCATGCCCTGAGAAGACAGTGGTCCAGGTAAAAATAAATCATGATGCCTTGAGAGCATAAGTGGCCTACCACTACCGAGAGGACTTTGGAAAATACTCCGGAGACTGATGAGAAGCCAAAAGGGAACACTCTGTACTGGTAGTGGCCCTGGTCCAGCGTGAATCTGAGGTAATGATGTGGTATGATGGTGTAGCCTATGGATCTAGCCTGTTTGCTCATATATACATTTTTCCTCACAATTTAAGTATAGATTTAAGTTTCTTTATAAGTTTAAGTATTTGCTTTATGATAACAAAATCATACACTCATATATTTAGCAATACTAAAATGCAAAAGCCTGCAGGCCACATCCTGCATGGAAGCTCAGCATCTTTAACCCAAGAAAAGAGCAAGAAGCTGCCCTATGTGGTCATGACTTCAGCACGTCAACAGTCAGGAGGTACCAAAATGGGCGGGGTATGACTGGATTATGCCCAGACAAAAGTCACAAGTCTACCACAAAACCCACCGAAAGGGCCAAAAATAACAATGTGTGTGAAGAACAGACTGTCTAAAACAGTGGTTCCCAATCTTTTGGGCTCGAGGGCCACAAAAATAATTTTTACAACCCTGAAGGACCACCAGTCTAGTTAATTAAAAGCAAATTAAAAGTTATTTAATTAAATTCAAATGGAAATTTAATTATAATTAATTAACTAAAATCAATTATATTTAATTAATTGGATCAGTGGCTCTTCAAGGTTGTTAAAATTGTATTTGTGGCCTTTGAGCCAAACTGGTTTTTAAAAAACGTTTTTAAAGGTTTTTTTTTTAAAAAGGCTGCGCCAATGTTGCGGGTCTCACTCAAACCCAGCCCTGGGCAGATGTGAGCCCCCTCCGCACTGCTCCTCCATGTGTATCGTGGTGGGCAGCACTGGGTAGAGCCCTGCAGAGATACAAATATGTGGATCTGCATCTGCAAGAAATGGTCTGCGGATATCCATGTTGTATCCACGGATGCGGATATAATGTGGATATCTGCAGATTTGCAGGGCTCTAGCCCTGCACAGAAACCAATATGTGGATCTGTATCTGATCTGCATCTGCAAGAAATTGTCTGCAGATATCCGCATTGTATCTGCGGGTGCAGATATCCACGGATATAATGCAGATAGCTGTGGATTTGCAGGGCTCTGCGCTGGGCCCAATTAGCTCGAACTGCCCCCAGTACGGCGCTCCCTGTGGGCCAGCTCCGGTTCAGGTCCCTTCTCTCCAGGGTGTTTTGCTCTCCTCAGGGACCAGGATGGGTCGTCCCCGCTGGGTTCTCACCTGGGCAGTGGCCTGCTAGGCTGTGGCCCCGGCTCAGCTCTCTTCAGCAGGCTCCATTTCCGGGTCCTCCCAGCCAGTGGGCACCTCCCTCCTTCCTCGCCAGAGGCCCCCGCCACTGCTGCCTGGCCAGAGAGAGCCCAGCACCGGGACTGGGCGGAAAGCAGGCAGCTGCAATCTGGCTCCCAGTCTGCAGCAAGGGAGTGCGGACCACTTTAAAAAGCCCTGTGGGCCACTTTTGGCTCGTGGGCCAGAAGTTGGGACCCCGAGTCTAAAAAAGTGAAGTACCCCAAGAATCTGGGGGTAAAAAGCCAAGTTTAAACTTGGAAGGAGGACCCATATTACTGAGGAGATGATAAAAAGGGCAAACAATGTTGCCAGGGTGTGTGCACCAGCTAGTCTTTCTTTAATCTTCTCTTCTTAGTTAGACTCTTTTGTTTTAAGATACTCAAGTATTATCAATAGTCTTGGTCTTCTACGCTATGTCTACACTTGTTAATTTAAGTCGACTTAGCATGTCCCACTCAAAAATTAAGTCGACTTAAAGGGACTGGACGCCTAAGTCGACTTGTAGGGGCTAGGTGGACCTGGGACAGTCCACTGTGGTGGGGGGGCACCCTTGCCAAGTGCCAGGGGGCTCAGCATTTGACCCATTGTACCTGGGTACAATGGGGGCTGAGCCAGACAGGGACACTGGCAAGGCATAGGAGCGGGGTGGGCAGGGCTCTGTCCTGCCCTGTGGGGGGGCACGCCAGGCTCTGGCTGTGCCAGCAACCCTGGCAGGGAGGGCAGTGGGGAAGCCCTGAAGCTCTTTAAGTCGACTTAGGGCTACTCTGCGTCCACACTGGCTAAGTCGACTTAATAAAGTCGACTTAGCCAGCAAAGTCAACTTAAAACGAGGTTTTATAAAGTCAACTTTATTTTTCCTTAAACCATAAGCTGCTGCTTAAGTCAATTTAATGAAAATGTAGTGTGGACGCAGATTAAATTAAGTCAATTGGTGTTAAATATTCCTATCGTGCATCCCGGGGATCCTTGCCAAAAATCTCTGTAGCCTAATTCAGGAACTAAGAATCTTGTTGACTTCTAATTAAATCAATTAGCAAGCTTTAACCCTACCCAAATTACTAAAAAACCATAGATCAGGCAACAATGGAAATGTGGCAATATGAATCAGGAAGGACAAAGGGCCAAGAACCAGTCTCCTTTTCTAATGCTGATAGGGTTACCATCTTGATTTTATGCACTTTGACATATTTGTTGAGCGCTCTGAGGTCTACTATGTATCTCCAACCTCCTTTTTCTTCTTTGGCATCAGGAAGTAGAGAGAGCGGAAGGCTTTGTCTATGAGATGTACGGCACAGGTTCTATGGCTTCTACACTGAGGAGATGATTTACCTCTCTGCATAGTAGAGTCTCATCAGAAGCGTCCCTAAAGAGGGGCAGGGAAGGGTGTTTGGAAGGTGGGAGGGAGGAGAAATAGGTGGCATATCCATTCTGGATGATCTCCAACATCAATTTGTCAGAGGTTATTGGTCTCCAGGTACTGTGGAATAGGACAAAGCATCTGCAAAGGGAGGGGTGAGGTTTTCCAGAGATGGTGAACGTGTTCTGTGCGGCCCAGCGGTTGGTACCAAGGCTGGCCCAACCAGGGAGGCTGTGGATCAGGTGGACGATATGCCTGATGCCCATAGTGAAATTGGGCCCCATATGGCAGGAGAGAAGAACCCACATCCTCCTGTTCACTTTCTGACTCTGAGGATGATAATGGTGGTGTGCAGCAAGGACACAGCAGCGAACCCAAGACTCTGGGTGAACTCTGTACTGTGGCTCCGGTACTAAGTAAGGGTAAGTCATTGGAGACCGAGAGATCCATCACGCACCAAAAATCCAGTGGTGTGGATGGCGCCAGTATCGGCGATAGCTGTTGGTGCTGAGAGGCTTGCACTGATGGGGTTGGAGATGTAGACGTGGCCACAACGTCCATTGGTGCCATGTGCACTGGAGTCAGTACCGATGGCCGTACCAATGGAGCCTTCCCCGGGGCAGATCCCCAATGTCTTTCACACCCTCATAATATTGGTGCTTCTTTGCCTGTGCCCATCACTCTTTTGAACAGTCTGAGTTGTTTTGTTGGCTTGGTTCTCCTGCATGTTCCCCCAGGTACCAGTTTTATGGTGCTGATGGAGTACGGAATCATTTTTGGCTTGACTGGGACTCACCACAGGGATTGACAGACATTCTCTTAGTGGTTTTTTGTGAGTGGCTCATCTCTCCCTCACTTCTCTTCGACGAAGAAGATTGCAGTGTGAGTTCCCACCGGGATTCTGGGGGTTGAAGGGCCAACCCCATTAGAAGGAGTTTGAGCCTTTACTCTCTGTCTTTCCTGAACCTACTTGGACTTCAGTTGTTGAGACGAGCCACTCTTTTGTGGAATGTGCTTTTGCCCCAGGCATTAAATGCACTGTGAGTGTCCCTCAGTTAAAACTGAGGCACTTTTTGAAGTCTGAGGAGCCAGGCACACCATGTTTGGCAGCAGACAAACCCTTTCTTTTTTGTTTTTTCTTTCTTGTTTTTTTTTTAGGAACAGCCAAATAAAATGTAAACAAAGTAACAACAACAAAAAAGAGAAGTCTTTAAGGGAAGCTAAAACTAGCATATCTAAAAAGAGTTAATGATGCACAGTTTTAGCGTAGCATAGGCTCAGCTGAGAAGGAACTGAGGCGAGTTGCCCTCACTCACTGGCTAGTCTCATGGCAGGTGAGGAGTAGCATATGCCCAGGAGGGAGGGGACAGACTGCTACCAATCAGCAGCACAGGGACGCAGGCACACCTACCATGGAGCATCCATCAGGACACTATTCAAAGAAGTATGATTTAAGGCGGCAGAGTAGGGTTCAACTGAACATGATGGGGACTTGATAGGTCTTTTGTCATACGAGTTTATGACAAAGAGGTTTCAAAACAGAAACAGCAGCCCAGCATCAAAGCTATATAGAATGCAGGAGAGAAGGAAGGGCCTCAAGTTAACAGCTGTTCTCGATGACAGTGTTTCCTATCCAATAGCCAATGGACAGTCAGGACCCGAAGCCCTGGTTTGCACATATTCATATTATAAGTAAGAATCCCATTGAGATGGAGGTGCACTGGACCAGTGAGCTGTGAAACTTCATGGTTTGGGCTATTGAATCTTATCAGCAAGGAAACATTGATAGGACTTGAAAAGACTAAGACAATTCAAGGCAAATTGATTTCCATTTCTTCCACACACACCCACCCCTCCCCCACTGATTGTGCTACAGGCACAAGATGTGCAATAGCATTTCTGGCTGCCCCGTGGCACCTGCGCTGGCTTACCTGCTCATTGCGAAGGAAAAGTGGGTCGTTCTGTTTTGACTTTTGCCCATTGCCAAACTTCACGGCCTCCGCAATACGATGGTAGGTCTCAATCTTCCCTGTGGTCGACTCCATTGACTCAGGTGTGAATTTAAAACCTTCAGCAGAGGATAAACCAAAGAGATGGAGTAAGAAAGACAAACAGCTGCATTATGAGTCCGAACGCCATCCCCTCTTCCTGCCCCATCCCTGGTTCTTAATCCATTTCCTCCCATCTGAGAGGCATGGTCCTGTAGGCTGAGCCCAGGCTGGGAACCAGGACTGCCAAAGTTCTAATTCCTGCTCTGAAACCAGTTCTCTTTGTGACCCTGGGAACGTCAATATACCTCTCTGCTTCTGTTCCCCCAGCTGTATAATGATGCTTCCCAGCCTTCCAAGGATATTGTGAGGACTAGCTGGTTTATATTTGTAACATCCTGTGATGATAAGGGCCAAGAAGTATTATTACATTGCTGCTTCTGATCTTATCCCACCCCTGCACTCCATAGCTACTGCCAGCGCCCTTCCTGCCCATGTAGATGGTGCACCATGCAGAAATCTGCCTTTCCTTTCACAAATTAGGCCTTGTACACACTGCAAAGTTATTGTGCGATAACACTCTTTACTGCGCAATAACAGGCACAGCGTCCACACACAAATCACTGTTGTTGCGCGGTAACAGCCGTCTTACTGCGCAACATGTAAACCACCAAAACGAGGGTGGTAGCGGCTACTGCGGAACAGCTGTTCCGCGATAGTTGGTGTGTGTACGGTTGCCGTGCAATATGAAACCTCCGGAAATGGCCCAGAATTCCAATTCCATCCCTTCTGCACTTCCTTCTGCACTCTGTGGCTGTGATGTGACTGTACCCGCCCTCCCATCATTCCCGGGAATTTTTGAATTCTTCACTCTTCCTGTTTGCTTGGTGTGGAGTGCAGCTGCAGCTGTGTACTCCAAGAACAATGGCGGCTTGACGCAGCAAACGTGCTCCAGTCTGGACCACAGCTGAGGTGCTTGATCTCATAGGCATCTGGGAAGAGTCTGCTGTGCAGGCACAGTTACGTGGCAGCCAGCGGAATTTCAATATATTTGGCCAGATTTCTCGGGCCATGGCAGAGAAGGAGTACGAGAGAGACATTCTTCAGTGCAGGTCAAAGGTGAAGGAGTTGCGGATTACGTACCACAGAGCCAGAGAGGCAAACCGGCACTCCGGCTCAGCACCGGCTACATGCCGATTTTACAAGGAGCTGGAAGCAATCCTAAGTGGGGATCCCACAACTACCCCAAAAGCTCCTGTGGACACGTCAGCACCACCGCCATGAAAAGGATACCGGAGCAGACGGTGACGAGCAATTCGTCGATGAGGACGTGGAGGTGGAAGATGACCTGGAGGGTGAAAGCGGTGCAGCCGACCTAGGGAGCCAGGAGCTGTTCTCCACACCACCCGACACGTGCTGCCCAGATTCCTTCTCCATACTGTCTTCGGAGGCAGTAGAGGGGAGCTCTGGTAAGTTTCATCAGAAGTGGCTTCTATGCTAGCTGGATAAGCTTTGCTGGCAAATGAAGAGCGGGCAGGAAATAGGCATTTTGAGTTTCATCCTTTCTTTTCTTTTTTGGATGGGGGGGTCTACCCCGCATTACATGAGCAGTGCATCAACGCATGCTGTAATTGTCAAGAAATCCTCTCCATTGAGATCACTGAAGGTATCCTCGATGTACTTCCACAGCCTCCTAGTTAAATTCGATGGGAGAGCAACTGTTTCCCCTCCCCCATAGAGGGATACTCTCCCGCGCCAGTTGCAAAGCACAGCAGCGGGAACCATGGCTGCGCACAAGCCTGCTGCGTACGGTCCTGGCTGAAAAGCAGTGACATGCAGGATATGCATTCTGGCTTGCAGAGGCACTCTAAGCAGCGAGATATCGGCTTCCATGGCAGTGCAGTATGTGAACTAATCGCCCAAAGCATTGCAAATAGTTCATGGAGCTGTGTGTCTTGTCTCAGCAGCCCGAACCTCCCTTTGCAAAAGCCCTTTCAGTCCCCGGCAATGCCCTGTCCCGTGGGCACAGTGGAATGTGGCGGGAGAGCATATTACCGGCTCCTTAACCAAAGTGAGAACAATAGCACTACTTATGATGTTTCATTTTTCCTTAGAAACGACCTTCACCGGTCGGTGGTCTGCGCCAGCTGACTGGCTGAAACAGATAAGGAGGAGGCCTGGCAGGAGCAAGGAGGATATCTTCCAGGAGCTGATGCAGTCCAACGAGGCATCAGCAAGGGAGACTAGACAATGGAGGCAGGAATGCCGGCAGGAGCGCAAAAAAAGCAATGTGAAGAGGCAGAAGCAGAAGGATGCCTTCATAAGCATCCTACAAGAGCAGACAACTGCTGAAGACCATGGTTGGTCTGCAGACCCAGCTGCTCCAGGCTCGCCCCCCCCCCCCCCCGCAGCCACAGCAACACTTTCTGTCCCCCATGCCCCATTCTCCCTCAAAACCGTTCTTTGAAGCCCAGGGACCCTCCTGGTACAATGTTACATCCACTCCTGCACCAAGCTATGGCATTGAGACACACACCTACACGCATCTATAGCCCCTTTTACAGGCACTGCTTACTGTAAATATTTAATGTTTTATAATAATAAAATTGAATCACTTGAACTTTGCACAGTGTCTTTATTGATACACAATAAGATTACTTGTTGCATGTTTAGTATTCACTCATTCGAGCATAGTAAAGTACACGCCCACCGGCACCGTCCCTCCAACCCCCAATCAGCACCCAATAGTGCTTGGGAACACTACTGCACAGCGATGCAATGCATCCTATGAGTCCCCATCACTAAAATACACCCTAAGTGCCTCCCTTATGCAGACGGCTCTCATCTGTGCCCCTCTGATACTCCTAGTGGCTGGCTGCTGGAAGGCAAACTCTAGCTGCTCCGCCTCCACGTCCCATGAAGGGGGAAATTTCTCTCCCCTATTTTCACAGAGGTTATGCAGGACACAGCACGCCGCAATGACGGCTGGAATGTTGTCCTCATTTAAGTCTAGCCTCCCGTACAAACAGCGCCAGCGGCCTTTTAAGCACCCAAAGGCACACTCTACGGTCATTCGGCACCGGCTTAACTGGTAATTGAAGCGCTCCTTGCTGGGATCCAAATTTCCAGTATAGGGCTTCATGAGCCAAGGCATCAGTAGGTAGGCTGGGTCTCCTATGATGACTATGGGCATCTCCACATCCCCAACAGTAATTTTATCATTGGGGAAGAAGGTCCCTGCTTGCAACTTCCGGTACAGGCCTGTGTTCCGGAAAATGCGAGCATCATGCACCTTACCCGACCACCCCGCATTTATGTCCGTGAAACACCCCCTGTGATCCACGAGTGCCTGAAGCACCATGGAGAAGTAGCCCTTCCTATTAATATACTCAGTCGCAAGATGCTCCGGAGCTAGAATAGGGATGTGCGTGCCATCTATTGCCCCTCCACAGTTTGGGAATCCCATGGCCACGAATCCATCGACGATCTCCTGCACGTTGCCCAACGTCACTGTCCTCCGGAGCAGAACACGATTAATGGCTCTGCACACTTGTGAAAGTGTTAACCCAACGGTCAACCTACCAACTCCAAACTGATTCACGACCGAGCAGTAGCAGTCTGGAGTCGCCATTTTCCACAACACGATTGCGACACGCTTCTCCACGGTGAGGGCGGCTCTCATTTTGGTGTCCTTGCGTCGCAGGGCAGGGGCTAGCTCCTCACACAGTTCCATGAATGTGGCTTTCTGCATTCGAAAGTTCTGTAGCCACTGGTCGTCATCCCACACCCGCAAAACGATGTGGTCCCACCACTCAGTGCTCGTCTCTCGTGACCAGAACTGGTGGTGCACCGTGTGCAGCTGCTCTGTGAAGGAGCTCAGCAATGCAGTGCTGTTGTTCTGCATGGCAGTCACCAGCCCAGGGTCATCCGAATCCTGCTCTGATTCAGAGCTGAACACATACTGTGCCACCAGCCGAGATGTATTCATTATGCTGAAGGTGACAGTTGAGATCAGACCTGGATCCATGTTGCTGCAAAAAGGAGTTCCGGGAAGCAATGTGCTACTGTTGAAAATGGGCGTGAGTTGCTAGTAGCAACTCTCGTGACGCAAGGGGAAGAGAATGCACCATGGGAAACCAAGACTTTACCCATGGTGCTCAGCGCTACTCTCCTTCTACCCAGGATTCTTAGCGCCAAATCAGGATGGATGGAACTGTGGGATAGGTTCCCACAATTCAATTGGGTTTCTTGTGAAATCACGAATTGCAGGGGGGAGGGGTATGTTCCGTCACAAGCGTCAGAGTGTGTACACGATCCTGCACTACAAAAACCACGTGACTTTTAAAGCGCAACGGGCTTGTTGCACGATTATTCCTGTAGTGTGTACATGGCCTTACCTTGCAATATGTTGAGGATAAAGAGGAGAATAGCACCCCCAGCAGGTGGTGGAGGGGAATACATTGTGTATCTCCCCAGAGAAATATTCAAGGATGTCGTCACTATTGGTTGGAAATTCTTGAGGTCATTCAGCGTCAGAATGCCACCTTCAAAAGAAAAGAGAAGCACATGGCACAGATGTGTTAGCGTACTCTATTGGTACCTGCTACAGGCAGAGAGAGAGAACCGCTACAAGCTGGATTACACTTATTATACTGGCCGCAGCAGCCCTGCACCTATCTTTTCCCCTTCTTCTTGCACGTGTCAGACGCAAGGACAGCAAAAACTGATACAGCTGGAGAAACTGCACAGTGGCTGCAGCTGAACTGATGGAGCAGCGCTGGTTTCAGGCTCCACTCTTGGGGTTGAGCCTGATCATGTCTGCCCCCAATGAAAATAGCACAAATTGCCCTGCTGTTGGAGTGCTGCCTGGTGGCTGGCTACCGAACATCAATGTGACTATTCCCCTAATGAAGGGCAAGATAAACCCAGACTGAAGAGCTCTCAGACTAGGAACAAAAAGAAAACAAATTAGCCAGTGACTATGTTTTCTGCAAACAAGCCATAAATAAAGTGCAGCAACCAGTCGGGAGCCTATATCAAAGAGAGACATGAAGAGCAAGTCAAACAGGAGCCTCACCCTCTTACTTCTCATCTCATATCAGGAGCCAAACATGTGGGCAGAGTCAGCTTCCTGACGAGATAAAACAGCTGCACGTTCTACTCCTTTCTTCAGAAAAATACCATCAGCAGCATTAAAGTGAAGGCTGCAGCTTTCCTGAACACAGACCTAGTTTTTTAGCTGAAAGCCCTAGACTGTAAAATCCTAGTAATGAGGGTTCGGTCAAATCCAGGCCTGGTGTAATTCCACAGCATCAGCTGAGTTGCACCAGGGAATATCAGTCCTAGTATTTTTTGCCAGTGCTTGTCAGGATGGCTATTATTAAAAAGATGACCAGTAACTCTGAGTGCTTCAATTTTGGGGGTCACAAACTAAGATGCCTTTAATGTGGCTGAATTTTCAGGAAGAGCTCAGCATCTACCTTGTGAAAATCAGGTCCCTTCAAGGTGTCTCACTTGGGCACCCAAAAACCAAAACAGCCCAAATCATTAGTCACTTTTAAAAATCTTGCCCAAAACCACTATTCCCAGCTCTGCCAGTGTGACCTTGGACAGGTCATAAACAAAAAAACTGCAGCACCCTTGTCTGTGCCTCAGTTTCTCCATTTATAAAATTGAGATCAGTTACCCATCTTTGTAAAGCACTTTGAGATCTTTGGTGAAAGGCCCTATATAATTATTTTGATGAATGAATAATAATTATTATTACACAATCATAGAAATGTTGGGCTGGAAGGGACCTTGAGAAGTCATTAAGCCTACCCTTCTGTGCTGAGGCAGGATTAGGCTTAGGGTGTTTGTTTAATCTGTTCTTTAAAAAAAAAAGTGATGGGAATTCCACAACCTCCCTTGGAAACCTGTTCCACAGCTTAACTACCCATATAGTCAGAAAGCTTTTCCTTCTACATAACCTAAATTTCCTTTGCCATAGATTACACCTATTATTTCGTGTCCTACCTTCAGGGGACATGGAGGACAACTGATCCCTGTCCTCTTTATAAACAACCCATAACTTATTCCCAGACTCATCAGATCCCTCTCAGTCTTCTTTTCTCAAGGCTAAACATACTCAGGTTTTTTTCAACCTTTTCTCACAGATCAGGTTTTCTAAACCTTTTCTCATATTTGGTGCTTTTCACTGCACTCTCCTGTTTGGCAATAACTTTCCCAAAGTGTGACAGCAAGAGCTGGACAGAGTGCTCCAGCTGAGAGCTCACTAGTGCAGGGTAG
>ML685811.1:9504495-9530319 GCA_007922175.1 Pelusios castaneus
CAGAGTGCTCCAGCTGAGAGCTCACTAGTGCAGGGTAGAGCTGGACAATTATCTTGCATGTGTGACATACAACACTACTGTTAATACACCCCTGAATATTAGCCTTTATTCCAACTGCACCCCATGGTTAACTATTATTCAATCTGTAATGCCCAGATGCTTTCCTGCAGTAATACCACCTGTTCAGTTATTCCCCATTTTCGACATGTGCAAATTGATTTTTCCTTTATAAGTGAAGTGCTTTTTGAAATCTTTATTGAATTTCATCCTATTGTTTTCAGAACAATTTTCCAATTTGTCAGGGTCCTTTGGTATTCGAATGCTATCCTTCAAAGTTCTCACAATCCTTCTCAATTTGGTGTCATTTACAAAATTGATATGCATGCTCTCCACTCCATTTTCCAAGTCATGAAAATATTGAATACCACCAGACTGAGGACTGACTCCTTGTGGAACCACCACTGTATATGATGTGCCAGTTTGGCTGTGAACTTCTCTTGGAGTACAGTCTTTCAATCAGTTGTGCCCCCACCTTATAGAAATTTCATCTGTGAAGTATAACTGTTACCTACTTCTATTCTGTATGTCATTCACCAAATCCCGTGCTATCTTGCCCTCATAAAAGTCTCTGGCTCCCGTCTCTGCTACAGTCTCCAGTGTTTTCAGCAGGGCTGGCCAATGCAAGATTTCACCAGCTTTTAGGACATCATCACCCTTGCAGAACAGCTTGCTGTTAAGAGAGAACATACATCAGTTCAGGTTTACAGCATGCCTGTGATTATTTCTCTCCCCTAATGGAGTCTCCCATTTGTCAGCCAAAGCTTTTTTTTCTTGTTTATAGTTTGCCCTTGTTCTCCAAAGAATCTGAAGCTCCATCTTCCATTCCATGCAACCAGGAGAAGGCCTGTCCTCCGACAGTGCCTCTCACTGGGCAATCATTCTCCAGCAGCGGCTTTGGGGTAGGTGAAGCAGGTGCACGCCTAGGGCCCCAAGCAGCAGGGGGCCCCATTGCCTGCTTTGCCTACCCCCAAAGCTGTGCCTGCCTTGGTCGGTAGCAGTAGGAGGAGGCTGGTGGTGGGGAGCTGGGACCAGAGGGTAGGTGGGGCCAGGGCAGTGGGGAGTCTGGGCTGTGGAGGGGGGAGGACGGGGCTGGCAGTGGGGAGCTGGGACCGGCGGTGGGGTGGAGGGGGAGTGTGGGGGCCAGGATGGCGGGGAGCCAGGACCATGGATGGGAGACAGGGGTTGTGGAGGGTGGGGCAGGAGACCTAGAGTGAGCCCCACAATGGGCCTTTGCCTAGGGCCCCCAATAGCCAAAGGTCGCCTCTGCATGTCTCCATATCAAGTCCCACACAAAGGGTATGCCTACACTAGCAATTTAGGTCGATTTAAGCCAGTGTGGATGCCCTAGGTCGACTTAATTTCCTAAGTTGACCTAGGGCTGGGGAGAAGAAAGCCATTGGAGCTCCCTTGTCCGGGGAGCCCCAGTGGCTCACGACTCCCCAGGAGCCCTGGCTCCCTGGCAAGAAGGGAGCCGCAGCATTCCGCAGAGAAGGGAGCCTAGCTCCCTTCTCCCCGGGACGCACATGGGTCCCGGCAAGAGAGCCTCCTCTCCCTTCTCCCTGGGACCTGCACGGGTCCCGGCAAGAAGGAAGCCTGCACTCCCTTCTCCCCAGGACCTGCAGGGGTCCCAGCAGAAGGGACCCGCAGAGGAGAAGGGAGCCCCGGCGACTCCCTTCTCCCCAGCCCTAGGTTGACGTAGGAAATTAAGTTGACCTAGGGCATCCACACCAGCTTTAGGTCGACTTAACAGAGTTGACTTAACTTTTCAAGTGTAAACATACCCAAAGATTCCTCAGTCTGGGCCTGAAGCTGCAGTCTTTACTCAGTAATCCCAATGAGAATTCTCATGTGAGTAAGGATTGCAGGTTTTTGCCCTCTCAGAGGACAGATGCTATATAGAGGCAATCTTCACACAGTCAGTCCCTCATCTCTTATTCTCAGAGTGGGGTAGTATTTACTCAGTGGCAAGCCACTCCGAAGGGACTGATAGAAGAGAGAGATTTCTACTCCCCCATCCTCTCAAAATGGATGTTTCCTTCAACTGCAAAACAGACCAGTTGCCAGCCCTCTAACATGACTTCCAGCCCTCTACATGGCACATTCTTGGCCCATCCCTCCTGCCCCCCATGAAATACACTTCTCTTACCACAAGGATGAACGTTTCAAAAGGCTTTTTAACTGCCCATGATTGAGAAATCTGCCCAGCATTATTGGAATTCTGATTCCAGACCTCAGAAGCTTGATTGTTGGCTCAAACAGTGCTTTCCATGGCAACCGGCCATAGCGTTTGTGGGCTTCTTCATATCCACGAAGCTCCCCGGGGACTGCAATCCACTGGCTCCCTGCACAAGGAGTTATGATATTACCCACTGGAGCAACCCCTTTCCCCATTCATTAATCCCTTGACACCCACCACTCACAGCTATGCCATGGAAGGAAGGGAGGTAGAATCTAGCACCAGGGATCTCCAATGGTTTCAAGGCCTGGTCCACCACCTAAGAGGGAAACTGTCTCATGGATGAACTGGTGACAACACAGCCATCGTCTCCCCTCCTCCACCATTCAATCCCACGAGTGATAGCCCAGGCCACGCCGTCCTCTCCCAGCAGCCTGGCCCATTAGTGTTAGCACAGCAACTGCTTACATGGAAAAACAATGTTTGGGACGTTCTTTAATATATTTCTAGCATTTGAACAGCTGGACACAAGTCAGAGAGCCAGCACCATGGGCCCAGTCAGTTCACCCCAAAATGGCAACAACTGCTCCACAGACTAGCGGGAACAAAACATGAGTGTCCCCAAAGCTCTCCTTTCCCAGCCCTGCACCTACCCCTAACCTCTCCTTTCCCTGCCCTGTACTTACCCCCAACCTCTCCTTTCCCGGCCCTGTACTTACCCCCAACCTCTCCTTTCCCTGCCCTGTACTTACCCCCAACCTCTCCTTTCCCTGCCCTGTACTTACCCCCAACCTCTCCTTCCCTGCCCTGTACTTACCCCCAACCTCTCCTTTCCCAGCCCTGCACCTACCCCTAACCTCTCCTTTCCCTGCCCTGTACTTACCCCCAACCTCTGGGATTGGGATTGTGTGATTGTCTGGGGGCTGTTTGTACCATTGTTCTCTGCTCAGCCCTGATCAGCTTCAGCCAGCCTTGTGATCACCCTTCCCCTGTGTGTTTAACAAGGGGCAAGGGCTGACTTAGGCAGAGAAGGCCTTAAAAGCCAGTGGCTGAGCGACCAGGGGGAGCTTGCGAACAGGGACTGCAAACAGGGGAGCTTGAGAAGGAGTTTGGAGGAAGTTTGTGGGGCTGCTATGGTGAAGAGGACCCGCGCCGCTTGTGCCAGCACTGCTTCTGTCTCCTCCACCTGCGCCTGTATCCAGACAGACATACTGTCCATGGATATCTCTACCCAGATCCTGGCGTGGACTTGCAAGGACTGTGGCCTGCATTTCCCACTCTCAGATGGTCAGGCTGGGGAGATCATTCAATGTGACACGTGTCTTCTGGTGGAATCTCTCAGGAAGCAGGTGGGGGAGTTACAGGAGGAGGTGGCCAGGCTCAGGAGTAGCCATGCCCTGGAGAAGTTCCTGGATAGCATCCATGAGGAAACATGCAGGGATGAGGAAACTATCCGGGTGCAAAAGACTGCTGCCACACCCTCAGAGAAGGATGAGACGGTTCAGGCAGAAGGTCGACACTGGCAGCTGGTTACTTCTGGCAGCAGACAGTGCTCCACCCCTGCTCCCATGCCACCCTCCGTTGTGGTAAAGAACCGCTATGCAGCACTACATACGAGAGATGACGTGGAAGAGGAGAAGCCATGCACCCCCGAGGTTGGGAGGATCACAACCATCACACCCAGGAGGAAATGTCGGGTTGTGGTGGTTGGGGACTCTCTTCTGAGGGGGACGGAGGCACCCATCTGTCACCCAGATAAGGCCTCTCGGGAGGTATGCTGCCTGCCAGGGGCCCGTATCCAAGACGTTATGGAGGGATAGTCGAGAAGCATCCGTCCTTCTGACTACTACCCCATGCTACTCATCCATGAGGGAACCAATGATACTACGAGAGGTGACCCTCAGCAGATCAAAGGTGACTACAGGGCTCTGGGAGCATGGGTGAAGGAGTGGTGAAGGAACACAGGTGGTGTTCTCCTCGATCCTTCCGGTCAAGGGTAGGGGCCCGAGCAGAGACAGATGCATCCTGGAGGTGAATGCCTGGCTGCGGAGATGGTGTTACCAGGAGGGCTTTGGCTTCCTCGACCATGGGGTGCTGTTTCAGGAAGAAGGACTGCTAGGCAGAGATGGACTCCACCTATCCAGGAAGGGGAAGAGAGTATTTGGAAGCAGACTGGCTAACCTGGTGAGGAGAGCTTTAAACTAGGTTTGAAGGGGGAAGGTGACCAAAGCCCACAGGTAAGTGAAACTGAGGGAAACCTGGGGGAAGGGATGGAACTTGGGGGGTGCTGGGGCTGTAACAGCAGGAATAAAAGAGAGGGTAGTTGGAACTGGGGGGGGGGGGAAATCAAATAATTGTTTTTTATTTCCTAATGAAGTCATAATACCTCAGGCGAGTGGGGAAGGAGGACACCGGGAGAAATTGCAAGGAGGAAGATGCGACAGAAGAGATAATCGACAGGGCAAAGTAGGGCAATTGGCCCGGTATTTTAAGTGTCTGTACACAAATGCGAGGAGCCTGGGAAACAAGCAGGAAGAATTGGTAGAACTGGCACAGACAAGGAACTATGATATAATTGGAATAACAGAAACATGGTGGGATAACTTGCATGACTGGAGCACTGCCATGGATGGGTATAAATTGTTCAGGAAGGACAGACAGGGAAGAAGGGGGGGAGGAGCAGCGCTATATGTAAAAGAGCTGTATGACTGCTCGGAGCTCCACTATGAAAGTGGAAACAAGATGGTTGAAAGTCTGTGGGTTAAGTTTAGGGGAGAATGCAACAAGGGGGAAGTTGTGGTGGGTGTCTGCTACAGACCGCCAGACCAGAAAGAGGAGGTGGATGAGGCATTCTATGGACAACTAACAGAAGTTTCCAGATCATCGCAGGCCCTGGTTCTTATGGGGGACTTCAATTATCCTGATATCTGCTGGGAAGATAATACAGCAGTGCACAGGCAATCCAGGAAGTTTCTGGAGAATATTGAGGACAACTTCCTAGTACAAATGCTGGAGGAACCAACTAGGGGCCTTGCACCTCTAGACCTATTGCTCACAAACAGAGAAGAACTGATCGGGAAGTAGAAGTAATTGGGAACCTGGGCAGCAGCGACCATGAGATGGTAGAGTTCAGGATCCTGATCGATGGAAGGAAGGAAAGAAGCAGAACACACACCCTGGACTTCAGAAAAGCAGATTTTGGCTCCCTTAGGGAGCTGATGGGCAGGATCCCTTGGGAGGCTGATCTGAAGGGGAAAGGTGTCCAAGACAGCTGGCTGTATTTTAAAGAAACCCTGTTAAACGCACAGGAAGATACCATTCCGATGTGCAGAAAGAACAGCAAATGTGGAAGGCGCCCAGCGTGGCTTAGCAGAGAACTCTGTGATGAGGTGAAACATAAAAGGGAAGCTTACAAGAAGTGGAAGCTTGGACAGATGACAAGGGAGGCATATAAAGATATTGCTCAGGACTGCAGGGATAAAATCAGAAAGGCCAAAGGACAATTGGAGTTGCAGCTAGCAAGAGATGTGAAGGATAACAGAAAGGGATTCTATAAGTATGTCAGCGACAAGAAAAGGATCAGGGGTGGTGTAGGTCCCTTACTGAATGGGGCAGGTATCCTCATGTGGATGATGCGGAAAAGGCTGAAGTACTCAAGGCTTTTTTTACTTCAGTCTTCACAGGGAGGGCCAGCTCTCAGGCTACTACACGGGGTAACGCGGAATGGAGAGAAGAGTGGCCCTCGGTGATGGAAAGTCAGGTTAGGGAGCACTTAAAGAAATTGTATGTGCACAAGTCCATGGGGCCGGATGAACTGCATCCGAGGGTGCTGAGGGAGTTGGCGGAAGTGATTGCAGAGCTGCTGGCCATTATCTTTGAGAACTCGTGGCGAACGGGGGAGGTCCCAGAGGATTGGAAAAGGGTAAATATAGTACCTATATTTAAGAAAGGGAAAAAGGAGGATCCGAGGAACTACAGACCGGTCAGCCTCACCTCAGTCCCTGGGAAAATCATGGAGCAAGTCCTCAAGGAATCCATCCTGAAACACTTGGAGGAAAATAGAGTGATCAGGAACAGACAACAAGGATTCACCAAGGGCAAATAGTGCCTGACCAACCTGATTTCCTTCTATGATGAGATGACTGGATTGTGGATGTGGGAAGAGCCATTGACGTGGTATACCTTGACTTTAGCAAGGCTTTTGATATGGTTTCCCACAGCATTCTCATCGGCAAGTTAAGGAAGTATGGGTTGGACGAGTGGACCATAAGGTGGATAGAAAATTGGCTAGATCAACGGGCTCAGCGGGTAGGAATCAATGGCTCAATGTCTGGTTGGCAACCGGTAACGAGTGGAGTGCCCCAGGGGTTGGTCCTGGGGCCGGTTCTATTCAACATCTTCATTAATGATCTTGATGATGGAATAGACTGCGTACTTAGTAAGTTCGTGGATGACACCAAGTTGGGGGGAATGGTAGATACTCTGGAGGGCAGAGACAGGATCCAGGGAGACTTGGACAAATTGGAACACTGGGCCAAAAGAAACCTCATGAGGTTCAACAAAGACAAGTGCAAAGTTCTGCACTTAGGACGAAAAAATCCCATGCAGTGCTACAGGCTGGGGACCGATCGGCTAAGTAGCAGCGCTGTAGAAAAGGACCTGGGGGTTATGGTGGACGGGAAGATGAATATGAGCCAACAGTGTGCCCTTGTTGCCAAAAAGGCCAATGGCATATTAGGCTGCATCAGTAGGAGTATTGCCAGCAGATCGAGGGATGTGATAATTCCCCTCTATTCGACACTGGTCAGGCCGCATCTGGAATACCGTTTCCAGTTTTGGGCTCCCCACTACAGAAAGGATGTGGACAAATTAGAAAGAGTCCAGCAGAGGGCAACAAAAATGATTAGGGGGTTGGGGCACATGATTTATGAGGAGAGACTGAAGGAACTAGGCTTATTTAGTCTACAGAAGAGAAGACTGAGGGGAGATTTGATAGCAACCTTCAACTACTTGAAGGGGTTCTCCAAAGAGGAGGGAGCTAGGCTGTTCTCGAGGGTGACAGAGGACAGAACAAGGAGCAATGGTTTCAAATTAGAGCTGGGGAGATCGAGGTTGGATATTAGGAAAAACTTTCTCACTAGGAGGGTGGTGAAGCATTGGAATGGGTTACCTAGGGAGGTGGTAGAATCTCCATCTTTGGAGATTTTTAAGGCCCGGTTAGACAAAACCCTGGCTGGGGTGATTTAGTGGGAGCGGTCCTGCTTTTTAGCAGGGGTTGACTAGATGACCTTGTGAGGTCCCTTCCAACCCTATTATTCTATGATTCTATAATTCTCCTTTCCCTGCCCTGCACCCACACACAACCTCTCCCCCATCATATTCTCCCGGCTTTCAGCCCCCGCTCAATCATTGCCTCTTCACCTAGCCCTACACACACTCCCCTCCTGCTGCCCTACACCCAGATCTGAGCTCTCCTCCCTGAATTTAGCCCCACAGTCTTCCCTGCCCCACAACCCACCCCAGCAATTACCCAGAGAGGCTGTCAGGCTGAAGACCATCATCTCCACTAGGGTCCAGGCATTTCTGGGAGCACCGGTCCATAGCCTCCTCCTTCAGCTCCACTTCCCCAATAAGCTCCAAGGGTGCGTCTACACTTAGAAATTAAGTTGACTTAAGAAGGCTTAAATCGACTTAATTTACTCCACATCTACACTGGGCTTTCCTTAATTCGACTTAAGCTGCTCCTTAAATTGAATTAAGGAAAAGTTAGTTTAAATTAATAACACCTCGTTTGACTTTGAACTAGCGCTTAAATCGACTTTATTAAGTCAAGTTAAGCTAGTGTAGACGCGGAGTAGTGCCTAAGGTGGATCTTTTTAAATCGACTTAAAACATTAAGTTGACTTAATAAGGCCAAAAAGGGGCCACGTCTACACTCGAAAAGTTGACTTTTGTTAAGTCAACTTAATAGAGTCCACTTTAAGTCAACTTAAAGTCGACCTTATTAAGTTGACTTCAACAAGTGTAGACATAGCCCAAAAGTCTGGATCTGATCCACCCACCCTCCTGGGCACTGGGTGCCCTCTACTCCATTTCTCCCTGGGGTTGACAGAGGGGCAGTCAAGCCAAAGATCCAGCTCTGACGAGGGGCCAAGGAAGGGCCCGGGCCCTTTGGGGCCTCTCCTTCATTGCAATCCAACAGACCATCACTATAGGGCACTGCTTGAGAACCACTGGCCTGCTGGAGTTGGGGTGGAGCGGTCTGCCACTGACTCACTGTTTGACTTTGGGCAAGTTGCATCAAAGTCGGGTCCTGGCTGGGTGGCCTCTGCACAAGTTGGGGGAGAGTGCATGGGGTCTTTTCTACATGCACCTCTATACAGAGGTCAGTCAAATCTGCAGCCAGTGTGCTGACCTGATCCCTGAAGGGGTGGAGCAGGAGCTGTGATGAGTAATGGAAAGGGTGATAAAAATATTTAGACAGGAAAAGAGAAGCTCTAGCCTCTTAAAGAACCCTATTCCCCTGCACAACGCCTCTTTAATGTCCTGCTCTGACAAATGAGTCCTGTTCCTTTAAGAAACAATAATGGCCTTAATTTTCTGTTCCTCAGGTTGTAAAACAGGGACATGAATATCTCCTTTCCTGGTGCATCAGGAGGCTTAATTCATTAGAGTCCGTAAAATGCTTTGAGACTCTTGAATGAAAGGCTTTCGAGAAGGACAAAGGCACAAAGTATTAGCACGAAGGCAGCAAGGTCTCTTCCCAAACAAAAGTGTCTGCAGCCGAAGTTGAAGTAGCGGCTTTTCTTGTAGCTGTTCATAGTAACAAGACTTGTCTTCTGTTACAGGTTGGGGTGAGACAAAAAAGGTCATTACTGGGTTTTATGTTTGTATGGGAACTCAGAAGACCTGGATTCAATTCCTGTATCTGCCGCAGATGCTCTGAATGATCCTGGGCAAGACACACAGGGCTTGATTTTTTGGAAGGTCCAAGCAGCCACTGATCTTAATTGTTCTCAGTGGGAGCTGCTTGGTGCCCAGCACTGGGAAAACGCAGTCCTACACTGAAGATGATCTATAAAAGGCACTTCCTTACTCCGCTGACCTGCCCGCCCCATGTGTGTTCAGTCACCTCTGCCAATTTTAGTGACAAAAGTAATTTTTTTGAAATGATTTTTACTCCTGTGACATCAGCACAACTACAAGAGAGAGTGCTGGATTCTAGTCCTTCTTGTGCATGAACACAACTGCAGGCTTTCAGCCACAGTGACATCTGCGCAAAGCCTCCAACAGCAAGAAAATTGCATGGGTGTCACTGAAAGCAGAATCTGAGGACAAGGGGGTTTGCACAGATACCACATGGAGCCTGATTTGGCCTGCAGATCTTTTACTCCCCATAACAGGAGAGAAAAAAATCCTGTTCTCAGATCCCTGGCTGAGCTTGGTGGGACATCAATCAGGAAGACCACAATATCTCTTTCCTTGCCAGCTTTGCACCTTTGATGGAGTGTCACTGACACACAAACATGCCCCCACCATGCCATTTTGCAGAGCAGAACTGCACTTTGAGCCACACTCAAGGGTAAGAACAATGAAGGGCACAGCTGTCGGCTTTGACTGACGGTCCGGATAACAAGGCTTGCTTTGGGGCCTGATCCTACAGGTCTCTCCAAATGCATGCAGCCCCATTGAATGAAATGTGGCTGTATGCAGGAGTAAATACTTTGTAGGGCCATAAGAGTCGAGTCCTCTGTGCTCATTCCCTAGCTGTATTAAAAAATAACCCAGAGGATGGGCCAGTGCTGATGCTGATGTTAGGAGAAAAGCCTGGAACTGCAGAATGTGCAGGGTCTATTCACGGGGGCTGGCACCAAGTCAGCTCCGGGAGGTTTCCTTGAGGGTCAGGTTACCTTCTTCTCCCTAGGACACATTTTCTTCCTCATTTCACAGATTAGGTGCATACAAATGTTTTGCTCGGTTCTGTTCAGCTTAGTACTCAAGAACAACAGCAGGAAATAATGAAGAAGAGTGATCACCATTATTATATTGCACAGAGAAGTGGGATCCTCCAGAGACACTGGACTTCTCACAATGCAATCAAGTAGCAAGATCAGTCATCCTGTCCCCAAATGCCTGGCAGTGCCTCCCCACACCCATTGCACCAAGCTGTCTGAAAGGAAAACAGTCCAATTCCTGTTCTTACCTACTTGGAGATAGCCGTTACATTGATCTAACAGGTCTTGTGTGATGTTTTCTGGCGCTGTTTCACGAGCATTAATTACCACAACCTCTCCTAGAAATAACAAGGAAAAACACATAGTAAACTCTTCCAATATCTGGAAAGATTCATCCCATCACAATTAGTGGGGCAGAAAACAAGGAGTGGGAGGTTAAGTTCATTTGTAGAAACTGGTGAGGGCTGGAGTCCTGTTGGATCATATTCGGTGGAGTCCCATGTAGTTCATCACCAAACCTGCCAAGTTCTCGTGTTATGCTGAGGAACTCTACAGAAGGAAGCATTCCTTCTGCAGAGTTCCCTTCTATCTTACAATTTTAAGAACAGTATATCTCATACTGCTCTTCCTTTGACCAGAGAGCAAGATCATGATCCAGGACATACAGGGGAGTTAATTCTGGCTGCGCTGTTCTTAAAAAAAACCTTTTGTGAGCTTTTATGGTAGCTGGGCAGTGCAAAGAGGCATACAATTGGCTTAACTAGTTACCTAAGAATTTTCATTGCTATATCACTTCCACACCTGCTACAGCGAGCATGGTTGCAAACCATAGTCAAGTGGCCATTCATTGGTATATCAGAGGAGGCCAGGACAGATTAGTTTGCACTGCAGAAAGCAGTAGCGGAAAAGGAACCAGCATGGAACCGTCTCTATCAGGTTCCATGGCATCTTTCCTCACAGCAGAGCACTGAACTTTGAGAAGAATATGTTTTGAAAATTCACTGGATTTATAAAAAAGAGGGGCAAAGAACCCCACATTATCTTTCACCTGAAAAGATAAAGGAACTGAGCACGTTGGACTTTGTGGGAGATCCTAATCGGTTGTTTTGCTGGAAGGAAGCATAAGAAACTTACCTTGAGAGAACAGTTACTGACTTTTTGTAACAGTTCTTCGAGATATGTTGCTCATGTCCATCTCAAGCCAGATGTGCTCATGCCACATGCATCGGTGCCAGAGATTTTTCCCTTAATGGTATCTGTAGGGCCAGTTCTAGCACCCTCTGGGGTCACATGCATCTGCACCAGTAGGAGTGCTGCCAGTCCCCCATCCTCAATTCCTTCTTGCCTGAATTCTGACAGAATGGAAGGAGGATGGGTCATGGAATGGTCTTGAACAACACATCTCGAAAGGTCAGTAACTGTTTTTCTCCTTCAAGTGCTTGCTCGTGTCCATTCCATGAAGGTGATTTACAAGCTGTGCCCCTGGTGGTAGGCCAAGGGTTCATGGACATGCTGATTATAATACTGCTCTGCCAAAGCCTGCATAATCCCAGGTCTGTTGAGTAATGGTGTGGTGGGGTGCGAAGGTATGGACAGACGACCACTTTGCGGTGCTGCAGATTTCCTGCATGGACCTGAGCTAGAAAACCACTGATGATGTTTGAGCTCTTGTAGAATGAGCCATTACTAAAGCCGAAGGCTTGATCTTCATCTGCTCATAACAGGCTCAGATGCAGTCAATGATCCAGGATGAAATCCTCTGTGATGATCCCAGCAGTCCTTTCATGTATTCTGCAATCACAATGAACAATTGCATGAACCTGTGGGAAGGCTGAGTTCTGTCAGTGTAAAAAGCCAGAGCTCGTCTGACATCTAGTGTATGAAGATGCTGTTCCTCACCGGAGTTCTGGGGCATAGGGAAGAAGACTGGCAGGAAAACATCTGCCAGGATGTCAAGGAGCTCTTCAATGGGTTCCTTCAGCTCTCCTGTCTCTTAGCCCAGGTTTGAGGCTACCCACTTCAGCAGCTCTTGGGGTGCGCTGAAGTCTTCCTGCGGGGTGGTGGCAGAGGGCTGCACTGCAGCCTCATCTGATGAGGAAGAGGAGGATGCTGGCAAGGGTGAAGGATAAGCTCTTCCTCCCTTGCCTCTCTGAAGCCTGATAGCGAATGCTGCATGTGTGACCCATTCCCACTGTGGCCACGCTCCTGTAGAGGGCCTCGAGGGGAAGCTCACAGCTGCTGCAGCTGCTCTTGGGCAGGGCCACTTCATCTCCTTCCAAAGCTGAGGAGTCCTCTCTCGGTGCCCATGGCGGTGCCCGTGTCACCTCACCGTCCCTGTTATACTGGAAGGAGCAGTGTCTCAGCTCTAGGGCAGTGGTTTTCAAACCACAGGTCAGGACCCAGGACAGGAGCGCAAACCCTCAAGTATTGAGTTGCGGTACCCCCTGCTACCGCTGCCGAAAGACAGGCATGCATTGTTCAAACATGTAATTGTTGGGTTGTGGACATAAATGACTTTTTCAACTGGGTCCTAAGAAAAAAGTTTGAAAACCACTGATCTAGGGTATGGTACTGGGAACCTGTGGGACACTGCTGTGAGTCCAGAGACCTGCAGCTGTATTCCAGTGTGTTAGGGACTGATGCCGAGATTCCAGAGATCGGCGTTGGTGTTCTGGGAACCGGTGCTGTGACATCAAGGACTGGTATCATCAGTCCAGAAACCGGAGCTGTGAGTCCAACTGTTGGCAATGCTGCTCCAGGGATGGGTGCTAGGGGTCCGATGACAACTGACGAGGCATCAGTGACCCACATGGGGCTGGAGAACAACATCTGGTGTTGAATATCACTGCTGATGCCCCATCACAGGCTTGCCTCTGGATGATGCCGTTGATGATACTGGCAAGGAATCCCGGTGTGGGTGTCTCCATTCCTGAGGTGTCAGCAGCACAGGAATCAATAGATGGTCCTTGGCAGCTTGGAATGCCTCAGGTGTGGATGGTATTGTAAGGTGCCGGGTGCCCCTGCTGCTCCCAGGAGTCAGCAGTGGGGGCTGGATTGGGCTGGGAACTCCGAGAGATGAGGCTGCTGCTGACTGGAGTCCCAACAAAGATGAGCAGCCCAGCATGTGTCTCACCTCATGTCCTGTGCCCCATTTTGTCTATCCTTGGTATTGGTGAGCACCCTTTCCCAGTATGCACCTTCTTATGCACCTTCTTTGGCACTGGGGAAAGCAATGTCAAAAGGAACTTAGTGCTAGACGGGCGCTGCACACTGGTGCCAGTCTAGTTGGTGCTGTCGGAACAGCCCAGCTCAGAAGCTGGTCTAAGAGCTGACTCCATTACAAGTGCCCTTGATCTAATGTCCTGTTCTTTTTCAGGACAGATCCTGTCCTTATTTCGCAGACACTCCAGCCAGCTCTGACGTATGTGGCACATACACACCTAACATGGAATGAGGAATCATTTGAAGAAGAACCAAGACTGTAGTCTGGCAAAGTTTTAGTCACTGAAAGGTATTTTTCACTTTTATTTACTTAGAATAAGTTCTGACTTTATCCCTTTCACCTGAACTCACTTTAAATCCTCTCTTTTTGTTAATAATTGATTTACTTTTAATCTAAACCAATCCAGTGCTGTGTTTGAATTGATGTGATCATTAACTCTGGCTAAAGCAAGAGATTGGGGGGTTGTCTCTTTAAAGGAGCAGTAGACCCTGTTACTTACCTAAATGTTCCAGGAGAAGCTGAACATTTCAGACCAAACAGTCTGGGGAAAATTCGGGACTAGGGCTTGTTGGCTGGTAGTAACCAAAGCAGATGGAGACCTGAGTGTACTCTGGTGTAACAAGCAGGCTGCTGGAGTTGCTGAACGAGGGCTGTTTAGCACATTGACCGTCAAAGCATGCTTTTATGCTGGCAGGAAGCAACTGGACAGGATGCTACAGCAACAGAGCAATTTAAGACACTCAGAGTTACAGGATAAACGGTAACAACCTCTCACTGGGCTGGGAGGCCAGGGAAGCCAGGCCAGGGAGCTGAGCTGAGCAGACCCACAGTAGTGAAACCAGAGGAGCAGCTAGAGAGCTGAGCCGAGTTGAGCAGAACAGAGCTGGGGCTGAAGCTGTCTGGAACTGTGTGCAGGAGGCCAGAGAAGGAGCCCAGGGAGCTGAGCAGACCCATAGCAGCAGAACCAGAGAGGCCTGAGGAGCATCTCAGAGAGCCGAGCAAAGCAGCAGCCACGCTGAAGCCGAGTGGCGTGGGAGCTGTCTGATGCTAGTTGCAGTGAGCAGTTGGGGAGAACGAGAGGGACATGAGCAGGGCCTGGCGCAGGAAGGTCCAGAGGCCTCACAGGCCAAATTCAGAAGGGGATAATGACCCCAACAGTGGGGCTGATGCTGGGGAGAAAGATCCACCCCACTAGAACCCGAGGTCATGGGGCCATTGACAGAGCCAGTGTCTGCCTCTCTGCATGTCTCTAGCACAACCAGGGCACGGGCAGGAGGCCAGCGACATGTGGAGAGCAGACTGTGAATGTTCCTCACATTCCAGAGATGCGGTGTGTGTGGTCCCTTATCCCAGGGTAACGTTGGGGTTTGCCTTTAACCTTTTCTCCCCTGTTCTGATATTTTATTTGATATTTGATTGCTGTTTGTTTAATACACTGTATTGCTTTGAATTGTATGCCCAGTGCAGAGTCAGCATTCCAGAGTGGGGACACCCAAGCTCCTGCCTTGAGTGGGGGTTGAGCCCCCAGGAATTCTAGGGCCAGTCTTGTTGGGGTTACAAAAACTCCACCAAGCGGGAGGGGAGCCCTCAAGATCAGGCAGGCCTCTGGGTAAAGGGACTGGGAGCAAGGACTCAGATCCTTTTGCTAACCACCTTCACAAGGGTGGTGCACGAGCCAGGAAAGTTCATCACAATAGTGGGCCCATTCCCCCGCTTACAGATGGTTTGGTCTGGGAATATGGCAGCGTTCCAACTGAGGAGTGCAGCTTTCATACAAAAATGCTTCGCCAGAGCTTCAAGGACATTGATTTCAGCAAGGCTCCCGAATGAACATGCTATTGAATAGATTCTAAAGGAGGGATATGCAAATGCTATGGGAGTAGCATCTGGGAAGGGTCAGACCCTTACCATACCTGTGGACGCATTATAGATGGTAAAGATGACACCTCCTCCCAAGCCCATACTCTGGGGGTTCAAAACTGAAGTGCAGATCAGAGCAGCAATAGCAGCATCCACAGCCGAACCGTTACGCTGTAGAATGGCACTGTATGAAAAAAGAAGAGAAAATATTGTTAAAGACCAGCTGGCAGAGAATCGAACCAGCTCATAGAAGATCCTTCCAGCACCTAATGCAAATTATGTACAGGTGGCAAGTCGGGGGGAGTCAATAGCTAAGTGGACTGAAGCAGTGATTTCACAAAACTGGGGGAAATCACAATAGGGGGAAAGGAAATGGGACAGAGAACAGATAACCCTGAAAAAAAGAGGTAGGAAATCTGTGTGAAGATGGATCTAAAATCTGCACAAGGAAGTGACACAGCTGGACCATACCTACCAGCCAGAATATTTATTTAGGCTGAGTTGAAGGATGAAAAGAGAGAACAATCATCGGAAATTGTTACTGTTTTCTAATCCATAGCAACGAGGCAGATCAGGAAATGTTCATGCAGAGAGGAGAAAAGCTGCTGTAAACCAGAAGCCCCCAGCCCTACCCCTGGAGATCAAAGAACACTCTATAATGCAGAGCTGAAGTCTATACAAGCAGGGCCGATCCAACCATATAAGAACTAGGCAGTTGCCTAGGGCATCAGGCTTTAAGGGGCACCAAATTAGATGGAAGAGAATTTTTTACTCTATTTCAAAATATATATTAATATATTATCTCTTATAACATGTGAGGGAGGGGGCACCAAAATTATAGTTCACCTAGGGTGCCAAAAACCCTTGGGCCGGCCCTGTTTCCAAGTATTTTAAATAAGTAATCTGTGGCTAGTTCAACCGCACTGTGCTTCCAGCTCCTATGGCAATTAGATAAGACATCATTTAGTTTATTAAATATATTGGTGGTGGTGGAAGGGGAGAAGTATGAGTGGGTGGGAAATAAACCCCTAGAGCTGAACACTAACACTGTGGAAATTCAGGGCCTGATTTTTCTCTCCGTAACAACAGTGTAACCCCACTGGTTTAAGTGAAATTATTGCAAACTTATACCAGGATGGATGAGCTCAATCAGGGCACTGGAGCCCAATCTAGACTTCATTTCAAACTCCTTCCAGAATGCAATTTTCACTATGTCATGTTGACCAGAGCCTCCAGAGCAATGGCTGGATCCACAGATCTGCTGCAAATACCATTTAGCTCGAAGGAAGCTCAAATCCCCACTCACTGCAGGCCAGATCTGTCCATGTCTGTAATTATACAGGATATTCTGGGGCCCCTGACTATCTTCCCAACACTAATGAACATTCTTTGCACATAGGGAAGTATTCTTCCCACTGTCCAGATAGGGGAACTAAGGCACAGATAGGGCTTATGGGACCGACCCAAGATAACAGAGAGTTTGTAACAGAGCCAGGAACAGAATCAGACCCTCAGTCCATTCCCCTACCTACAAAGCCATGCCTCTTGTAACATGAGTTTAGCCCCTTATACAATGAATGATGTAGCTGTTGAATGGTTATGAAAGTATCTTGCTCTCCTCAGATAAAAGGAGCTATAGGAGAGAAACATTATTAAGATGATTATTTGCATGAGGCTAAGCAAATTCATCAAGTACATGAGATTCTACATGGTCATTCTATTAGCTATTCTTCCCGTGCTCTCTCTGAATGTCTTGTCCGCTACTCTGGACATTCAGGACGCTTACTTGCATACAGTGATTCTGTCCAAGCACAGGAAGGTTCTGTGTTTTGTGGTAGGAGAATGCCATTTTCAGTATATGTTTATCCCATTAGGCCTCTCTTCTGTCCCCAGGTCTTCACCAAATGCATGCAGGTGGTCATGGAAAATCTTAGAAAGAAGGGAATCCACATCTTCCCATACCTTGATGATCGGCTGCCTAAAGGTTGCTCCAGAGAGGATAGTCTCACCCATGTTGACACAACATTGCATCTGCTCAACCATCTGGGATTCATTTAAAACACTACAGAGTCAACCTTGGCTCCAGCTCAACAAATCTAGGTCACTGTTCAAATCCGTGAAGTCGAGGGTGTTCTGCCGACCAACTGCTTGAAGGCAATTCAGCAGCTCTGTCTCAGGCTGCACTCTCAGCCACCCACAACAGTCCACGTGTATCCAAGCCAGTTGGGCCACATTTCTGCTTGCACACACCAGGCTGTGCTTTTGCCCTCTTCAGATGTGGCTCAGGATGGTTTACCTCTCTGCCCTGCATTCTCTCGGCAGGGCGGTTCTCCTTTTTCCATCCATCTACATTCCTTGCACTGTGCAAGTCCCTAGGCAACATGTACCCAGAAGTCCCCTTTGCTCAGCCCTCTCTGAAAAAGTCAGTGGTTACCAATGCTTCCTTCTAGGTTCAGGGAGGCATATCTGGATTCACTGAGGGTGCAAGGCCCGTGGTCAGTACAGAAAGCCTCCTTCAGTATCAATGTGTTGGAACTTCTGACCATCGAGAATACATGCTGTGCCTTCTGGAACCACATCAGACACTCAGTTCACATACTCAAGGAAAATACCACTGCGAGGTCCTATGTGAACAAGCTGTGGAGAGGCATGTTCCAGGTTACTCTGTCTGGAAGTAATCAACTGATGACAGTTTTGCATTAAGGAAGACATCACTCTGGTAGCAGTCCATTTGCCAGGATGTAAAAACATTTCACAGACCATATTAGAATGGTCTTCTTCACCAAGGGGTTATTCCCATGATGAATCTGTTTGTGAGGAAGGAAAATAGAAAGGGCCACCTATTCCACTCGTGGGAGAGCCTCAGTCCACACTACCTCTCCAATGCCTTCCATTGCAGTTGGCAATTGGGTCTTCTGTATGCCTTTTCTCCTATTCCAATCATTCCAAAGGCCATCAAGGTTTATCAGGTCAAGCTCAGCCTCACTGCTCCAGTGTGGCTAAGAGAGCGCTCCTGGACCTCCTGTTTCTGTGGGTTCAGCCTCACATTCTGCATCCTCTTCATCTTGACCTGCTCACTCAGAATACATCCATACCCTCCATCCTGCCATCGACTCCCTGCACTTTATAGCTGGCTGCTACACATCTGAATGAAGAGGAGGAGCAGTGCTCGGCGATTGTCCAACAAGTCCTACTCAACAGTAGGAAGTTTTCCAAGAGGATGGCCTACTTAATGAACTGGAAGAGATTCTCAGCGTGGTCCTTGACCCACAGAACCCAAAGAACAGGAATCTAGGACATCTTGGAGAAACTGTTACAGCTTCTGAAACTGATCTTGCGCTCAGTTCCCTGAGAGTTCATTTGGCGGCAATATCAGAGTTCCAAACCTCAGTCAAGGAAGTCAGCTTTTTCCAATGCCATGGTGACAAGATTTCTGAATGGGCTTCTCTATTTATACCCTCCAGTGCAAAAACCAGTTCCCCTGTGGGATCTAAACACAGTCCTGATAGCTCTGATAAGCCCTCTGTTTGAGCTCCTTGTGGCTGCACACTTCCCCTCCTGTTTCAGAAAATTGCATTCCAGACAGCTACTGCTTCAGCAAGAAGGGTGTGTGAGTCACAGGTCCTAATGGCTGAGCTGCCTTATACCCAGTTTCCCAAAAACAAAGTAATGTTCTGACCACACCCAAAGTTTTTCTCCAAAAGGATCCCTACATTTCATCTGATTCAGGCAATGTGTGTACTTCCCCAAGGGAACAGTCTCCATTATCTGGATGTTGGGCAATGTCTAGTCTTTTATCTAGACAGGACTAAGCCATTTTGTGCTTCACCTCACCTGCAGACCACATGAAGGGGCAAACTGTCTTGGCCCAGACCATCTCTAGATGGTGAACATCCTGTACCAAAGCTGCATATGAGATAGCTTCAGCTATGCCTGCTCAGAGGATATGGGCACGCTGCACAAGAGCACAAGTGATTCCATAGCATTCTCAGTGACATTTCCATACTGGACATTTGCAGGGCTGCTATGTGTTCATCTATATATACATTTACAGACCATTGTGCTGCTACCACATCTTCAAGAGCAGACACAGGCCTCAGAAGTGCAGTCTTGTGATGTCTATTGCAGTAGACTCTGAGCCGCATCTTCAGATTGGGGTACTGCTTGTGAGCCACCTAAGTGGAATACACACCTGAACCTACTCAAAGAAGAATTTTTTTTAAACAGAGGAGAGCACAAATGCAATCTCCCACTACCAGAAATTATGTAGTCGACTTTCCCGCACATGGGGAAATTGCAGTGGTCAGCACGCCCGCAGCACAGTGGATGAGCCTCGCCCTGGAAAATTAATCTTCCAGATCACGGTCTCTGCCAGATAAGTAACTGTGGTTCTTTGAGATGTGATGCAGCGCAGGTATGTATTCCACACTTCACTCTCTGTCCCCTCTGCACTGGAGTCTTCTCTCATGGGCTCTCAGTGCAAATGGACTAAGGGGGGACTGGGACAGCACCACCTCATATAGCCAGGGAATAGGCTACTGCCACGAAGCGTGACCACTGCCCTTTTAGGCAAAAGTCTCCAGCTCCAGCGTGCTGGGTGCACAAGCACCTAAGAGGAATACATGTCTGTATCACATCTCGAAGCACCACAATCACAACAAGTAACTCTTTCTTTCATCATTAAATTGGGTGTACCCTGGCCCTAGCCATAGCAGTAGAACCAACCAACACACAGTTAAGGATTACCAAGAGGACATGCTCAACATTCCTTGAATGCTACTCTCCAGGAAGAGTAAAGCCAGGGGTTAAAGGAAGCCAGAACACCGGCCAGCCAGCGTTCTGGGCATAGGCATTGTTGCCTTTGGGCCAGCAGGGCACTGACCCCGGGTAAAATAGCCTGAGCCCCTAACCTTTTTCCGCAGCAGGCACATGCGCAGACATGCCTGTTTGCAGGGGAGGAGGAGCTAAGCAGGGAACTGCCATAGAGGCAGTGTGAGAAACACTCCAGAGGGCAGGTCAGCAGTCATTGTCTCCTTAAAGGCCCATTAAGGGAGGCACAGGTACAATGGGCCTGGGGAGAAACCCACCCGGTGAGTCACCCAGTATCACACAATTTGGAATACAGATACAGCTAACACATTCATATCTTCTAATACAGATATGATACCTACACATAGACAAAATGCTCATTTCTAGCAAGTTACAACCTTCCTATTGATACCAAACATGACATAAATCCTATGAATTATAGCAATTATAAAATATTAATATGAAATAGTATCATAAATGGTCTGCTAAATCCGGACAGCATCACAGAATGGGGTTACTCAGTTTTTGCTGGTAAATCCTTACTGCTTTGTTTCCCTAGGAGAGGGATTGGGAGCCTGGCAGGAGCTGTGGGGTGAGAGTGGGGAACAGTGCAGCAGCCTTCTCTGCCTTTTCAGTTCACTCTGTTGTCTTCTCTTTGCCTATTTGCAGGGGAGGCACAGGCTGGCAGCTTGGCTGGCTGGGTCTGCTAGTTTGGTGTGACCCCGCTCATGGCATCACACTGGACGCCCCAGGCAGTCTACCTGCTTGCCTTGTGAATTCCCCAACTTCCTCCACCTGGTTTGTATGCACCTGGAAGCTGGGACCCAGCTCTTTGCTGGGCAGGCCAGGCTGGGCCAGCCCAGCCCAGCCCACCTCCTTCAGCTGGGATCTGGGCTATGGCTGCTGCTCACTTTCTCTCCGGGCTTGGGGATGTATGCAGCCCTTTCTTTCTCTTCCTCTTTTTTTTAAAAAAGAAAACCTTTAAAAATTAATTTTAATTAAAAACTTTTCTAAAATTAAATTTCAATTAAAATTAATTCAAATTCAATTAATTAAAATAAACCCAATTAATTTTAGTTACAATCAATTACAATTCAATTAATTAAATTTTAATTTATTTTAATTAAATAAACTGGTGGCCATTCAAGGTTTTAAAATCTGTATTTTGGTCCTTCAACCAAAAAGGATGGGAAATACTTATTTATATTGCAAAATTTTATGTGTTCATTTGCTTATTCTTTGTCTGTCTAATGATAGTGCTATCTTGGGGGAGAAAGAAGGAGTCCTGTGGCACTTTGAAAGACTAACACATGTATTTGTTAATTTGTAAATTTGTTAGTCTTTAAGTGCCACAGGACTCCTTGTTTGTTTGGCTGATATAAACTAACACGGCTCCCCCTTTAGATCTTGAATGGAAGTAATTCTAGAAGTAAATGTGTGTTTTGTTCAGGACCCTAGAAAGATGTCATAAGGATACCCACCATGTCTCAAGTTCTAATAATAACTCCTCATATGAAAAGGTTGCAGTGACACGGCCCTCGGGCCAATAGCCTAGTCCTCATGTGGCCCTCGTGGAGATTTGAGACCCCTGTAGATAGTGTTATTAGGTTATCATGCATTTAACATCTTTTATTTGGGTGGTGGTCACTCACCATGCAGACCTTATTACTTACCGCAGTTAAATGACGTTGATATGGGTTGTGTTTTGCACCAATGTGGTTTGTGCCCACACAATAGACCATATATCTGTGGAGATGACATAGTTTGTGTTCTAGTGTCATTTCTCAGCAAATTTCTGTTTTAATTGATGAGAGTACGAGTTTAAGTAAACTTTCTTGCCTTGTAATTTAGTTGCACATAACTTTTGATGCAAACATTGGTCCTGTTATATTTTTTTCTTGACCTGGGTGAACATAGGCAGCAATGATGCTGATGGCGTAGTATTAGCTTTGCTGCAGTGTTTGACAGCACATGGGTTCATGGAGGAATTCTCAAAGATAATTGGATTGGTTTAGGTGTAGATGGAGCCTCTGTCATGTTAGGCAGTAAGGCTGGTGTTTGCTGCAAAATTAAAAACACGATTTCCACTTTTGATAAGTTGGCATTGTTTTAATCACTGGTTGGAATTGGCCATGGCTGATGTTATCAAACGCTTCAGTGAAGTTAATCACTTTAAATCATTCGTGGATTCAATGTATGCTCTGCCCAGTCAGTCACAGAAGTGCTTGAGAGAGTTGGCTGACTGCGAGTGGTCTGGAAGTCCAGCTTAATAGGATTGGATGCATATTTGATGTATGTTGGGTTGCCTCTAGCTGCCACACTGTACGAGCTGTTTGACACTTGTATGCAGCCTTCCATAGCCACTTCTTGAAAAAATTAACTGATTTCTCATGGGAAGGGAAAGATAAAGCAAAATTTGCTGGCATGGCAAAAAACCTGGAGAATCTGTTTTTTGTTAAAAATTTGGGTCTCATGCTTGATGCTCTGGAGGAACTTGCAGACCTGTCCTTGGTGTTGCAAAAATCTGATGTAACATTATCTACAGCAAGTAAGTTGATAAGTCGACAAGTTTAGGTGTTTATAGCTCGCAGAGAGTGTGATTCAGAGCTCTACCAAGAGGCTTGTGAGGCGATTGCTGCAGGTTGCTTTAAAGGTGTGTATGTAAACATGGCTGTGAATGCTGGCAAGCAAATTGAAATTTCTAAATGTCAATTTTACCAGGCCTTAGTGGACTGTATGAAGGCTAGATTGTTGCCAAACTCAGAAAAATGTCTAAGCAATGCTGTTGAAGCACTTGCCCCATCATGTTTCACTACAGAGCTGTCCCTGGAATTTGGTGGAAGTGACTTAAAATGTTTGTGTTCCAAGTTTGGCATTGCATTTAATGAAGTGAAATGTGCATATCAGGAACATAAAGATCACAATACGTATTGTGTTATGCAGTGTTTGCTAGTTTGTGACAATAACTGATATAGACATAAATGCCATATAAAATTATAAATATTTTTATGGAATGATAACCGATGCATATGGTATTGAGAAGTGGTTGCAAACGCCTACCTGGGCTGGGGCCTGCACATGCATGAAGGGGGCCCGGACAATACTGGAACAGGGGCCAGAGATTAGGAGGGTTCCGGGGCCCGTCAAATTATACTTTAACCACAGAGTAAAGCCTAGTCTACACTAGAAATGGTTTGCCGGTATAGTTTGCCAGCAAACCCTCTAGTGTAAATTCAGTTTATACTGACAAAAAGTGCGTTTGATGATATACTGAAATCAGCTATTCCAGCTAAAGCACTTTTATGCTGGTATATTTGCATCTATCCTAGGGCTTTTACCAGTATAGAAATGTCACCCATCTAGAAATCACTCAATTAATATTACTATACTAGAGAAAGTTTCTAGTATAAACCTGGCCTAAGAGAAAGGGAATGGTACATAATCTCACACCAATGATCATAAGCCTGTGAGGGCTTGTTTCAAAAGTACGTCTTAGAAAGGCAAGTATAAAAATACCTTCACTCATTTGGATCTGGAAGAATATTCTTTGTGTAAAAGGGTGGCATTCACAGTTAGGAATTTTCTATTAAGATTACCTTGACAGATGTATTTAAGTCACACTCAATTACTCTGAGAACAGATCCCAATTCAGTCAAAGCCAGGAGTGAACTATAACATTAGGATACTAGCTGGAGCATGCCTGCATAAACAGCTCTATGAAGGCATCAGGCTGCAAAATTGGGTCCCTGCATGTATCACTAGTTATATTTTGTTATTTGCACTGAAGCTGCCAGGATTAGTCACTACACAGAATTTTGAATTAGATGGGCCTTTGCTCTGTTCCACTGGGGTTATTCCTATGCTCCTACCAAAATCACTGCAATTTCTGCTTCAGAGACCAGGTTTCTAGCCTAGCTTGGGCACATCTTCATCAATGGCAGCAAATTCACTCCAGTAAGATCGATCTTTCTAGACCGACTGCGCAGTCAGTGGAGAGTCATTCACTCTATCCAGAAGTCAATGCATTAAAACCACCCCATCAAGTGACATGATGCTGCATCGAAGGGAACACATTTCCCATTGGCGCAGCATAGTGAAGATGCAATGTATTAGAGGAATTATGATACAAAGTCAACGGGAGTTATGCAAACTACACAGAATAGCTTGTGTAACCCATCAACTTCCGCCCAATTTCCGGATAAGTGTAGTAGACAAAGGCCTAACCTACCAAGTGAAACAAATCTGCCACTCTCCACTTATTCCCTGAGAGGAGCGTTCATTTGAAAAGGCAGCAGAGAATGCAGAGCTGGGTGGATTAAGTATGGGACGAAAGAGTTGTGTCTCTGCCTCATTTCTAACTATTATAAGAAATTCCCTTCATGGTTATACAGAGATGGTGTTTTTTCCTAACACGAGAGGTTTTAAGGAAGTATTTATGGGATCTAAAGTGTGACCATCACACAAAGCTGCTCTGACCCTTCTGTAAAAGAAACCACAGATCCCAGCACTTGAGTTTACTGCTATGTTTATAATTTATATTTATTACAATATCTGCAATTTCTGTAAGCCACATTCACCACTGTCGCGTGGCTCCTTGACCATTATCTGTTTAGAGCAACTCAGATAAATCACTCACATCCCTCCTGAACATTTAACATTGTGTTACAAATACCACAGCCCACAGAACCCCTCAGGCATAGGTCATCTAACTTCACACACTACACTGGTTACTTATCTTTTCCAGAAGATGAGTAGTTCTTGCATAATTCCAGGAAATATTCTGAGTGTTTACCCTACATGGAGAATTCGTTTAATTGGATCCAAACACACATGGGACTTCAGAGCCAGTGCCTGCTGCATTTGAAACACATTAATTCAGTGTATTCTGTTCAGAGGTTGGAGTTGATAAGTCACACAGATGCACACTGGGAAAGCTGCTCCCAGAGCCTCAGTCCGCTGTTTAAAGCTTTTAAATTCCCAGCAAATTTTTAACAACCACCACGTTGTTCATAAACACTATTTAAATACTGCAAACACTTTTAAGTAATGCCACGTGCACAAAATGGTTTGACCTCAGTGTATAGTAATGTGTTCTTTCCCTTCTCCCACTCTTCCCAGCAGAACTTGACTTGAGTTAATAAAACCCAAGCAAATCCAAAGCCCTGAAATATGATTCAGACTGAGGTCAATGGGAAGTGGTTACATCAAGGCCTAAGAATTAAAATAATAGCTGTTCATTAAGAAGGCAGTGTTCTTAACGTCCAAGACATCTTGTGGATCCCAGGGAAAACTGGTTAGAACTCTTGACTCATGCACAGTCACTGCTCATGCTCCTTACAGGAATAAGCAGTTCACAACCCAGACCAGTGCTGACGAATGCAGTTTACAAACCCGCGCTGTGGCAGCAAAGGAGGGGAGCTGTAGGGTGGAATCCTATCTGCTCTTAGTGAGGCAAAATGGTGAGCTGTGGTTTCTCTATTCATTCATCCTTCCATCCTACCGCAAACATTTGTCTGGTTAATGCTCCTATATATGGGTGTGTCTACACTTGTAAATTAAGTCGATTTAATGTACTCTGCGTCCACACTGGAGTTTCCTTAAGTCGACTTAAGCTGTTGCGGAGCCCTGTGGTCCCTCCTAGCTGGGACCAAGCGGTTGCGGCCAGGAGGGAGCGTCCAAAGGAGCGTCGCCTCCCCCTGGAGCTAACTAGTCGAGTTAGAGAGTCTGGTGTAGACCAGAGG
>ML685811.1:9530719-9592051 GCA_007922175.1 Pelusios castaneus
GGGGACAAGGAGAGTGGGTGGGGGCTGGGTAGTGGTGGAGGGGACTGTGCACGGCAGGAGTGGGGACTTCGTGGGGGGCTGGGGAGCGATGGATGAAGTTAGAGGCCTGTGGAGGGGGCATGGGGACAAGGAGACTGGGTGGGGGCTGGGTAGCAGTGGAGAGGACTATGGGCAGCTGGAGGGGGACTGGGTGGGGAGCTGGGGAGAGATGGATGGAGTTAGAGGCCTGGAGAGGGGTGGAGGGGACATGGGGACAAGGAGACTGGTGGGGGCTGGGGAGGGGGGGAGGGGATTATGGCTGGCTGGAGCGGGACTAGGTGGGGGGCTGGAGGGGGATGGAGGAGGTTGGGGGATGAGTGGGGGTTAGGGACAGAGGGGCCTGGGGAGGTGTGGAGGGGGTTTGGGGGCTGAAGGGGGGTGGAGTGAAGATGGGGGAAACTGGGGAGTTAGGAGGGCTGGAGTGGGGGTTTGGGGGCAGGGGTGGGCTGGGGGCCACAGCCCTGGATCTTTTTGCTATCCAGCAACGCCCCTGGTGTAGACTCTCTAAGTCGACTTAGTATGGCCCAACTTAAGTCGACTTAGGAGTCCTGTGTGGACTCTCTAAGTCGACTTAATAAGGTCAACTTAAAGTCGACATATTAAAGTCGACTTAGTAAAGTCAACCTAAATTCCCCAGTGTAGGCATAGCCATAATTTCAGATATCGATTGTGAGCTCTCTAGGGTAGGAACTGTCTTCTTTTTTTCCATGTTCGTGCAGCACACAGCACAAGGAGGCCCTGCTCCTTGATTGGAGGTGCTAGGTGCTACTATACTACAAATAAATAGAAATGTTGTCAGAGCTAAGTATGAGGAGATTGCTTCTAACAGTCTGCAAGAGGATCATGCCTCTTCCAGTTAAAGTACAGCACGTTTGAATTTTTAATCTGTTGTTTTTAACAAGCAATAACCATGTTATGAAACGCACAGACTAGCTGACAATGAAAATGTGGCGTTTTTAATTATCTTTTACCTACTCTTTTACCTACCAAGTCTTTTACGTCTCTTTTACTGACTGATGAAAAACCATAGTTAGCAGTGACTAGGCCCATCACGAAAACGCAACCTCCTCTATGATCAAATACATCTGTCCAAAAGTGCACAGTACTTCTTACTACTTCTCAACAGAAAGGTGGCATTTCAAGAAACCCAGTGTCCCTCTTTCCCGCCACTATACAAGGCTGAGAGTAGCCTGAGACAAAGGGGCTCTGACTCTCAACATGTACACTATCACCAACATTTTCTTGCAGCACGTGAGTTTTTCCTTAGGTACTAGACTCCTGCCCAATCACACATTTCTCTCTGTAACTGGACATGTAGCATGCATTTGCAACAAAGGCAGCAGAATTCAAAGGACACACATGCTATTTAGCCCATCAAAGCAGCACCAATAATATTAGGTCTCCGTTCTCTTTTCAGCAGCACCAGACAGTGAGCATTGACCCTTGGAGGATTCCCAGCAGCAAGAGCTGAAATTAATGAGCAAAGGTCTGTTAATGGGGAAAGACAGTTTAGTGGTTAAAAATCTCCTGAAGAGAGCTGCAAAGGAGAGTAAATAAGGGCTTGGCTCCACTCCACGGTTCACACTCACACATGTGTTAAAGCAGTCCCCAGCCACAGTGGCTCTTGCAGAAGAATCCAGGGGGATTTTTTAGGACAGATTCAGGAACGAGACCACAATGGAGAATATTCACAAATGAAAGCTCAAATTAGTCTCTTCCTAACAATACTGTTTGCTCCAAGTAAGTGTCTGAGAACCCTAGGCTGGCTGTGCAGAGCCATAAGGCTCTGTGTAAATTGCACTTTTAAAAAAATTCGCAGCAGTCTCCCTGTTACGCGTTTTAATTTCATAGGATATGCACAGCTATTTTTCCAACAGCAGGAAGGTGGAACCAGGCATTCCTGCTAAAGCCATGGCTGCTCAAGGGGGATTACCTGCATTTGTAACCTTTGTCAACAGTTGGTTTTACATCTGCAAAGATGTGTATGGTACAAAGCAGAAGAGCCAAGGTCATTCTGCACCAGGGAATATGTGGGCAGGGCTCCCTGGCTATGTCTACACTTGGAAATTTAAGTCAACTTTAACTAAGTCGATTTAGTGAGTCTACACTTAAATTTTAAGTCGACTTTGGAGGGAACTTACAAAGTTGACCTAGACCGTCCACACTGGACACCTAGGTCGACTTCTAGAGGCTAGGGGGACCTAGGGTAGGTTCACGAGGGCAGGGGGGCACCCCTTGCCCAGTGCCAGAGGGCTCAGCCTTTACCCCATTGTACATAGGTACAGTGGGGCAAAGGGTGACAGAGACCTAGCAGGACATAGAGGCAGGGTAGGCAGGGCTCTCCCCCTGCCCTGTGGGGGGGCATGCCAGCCTCCCCATGTGCCCCCCCCCCGGCAGGGAGGGCATTTGTGCAGTCCTGGGGTAGCTCTAAGTCGACTTAGGGCTACCCCACGTCTACACTGGCTTAAGTCGACTCTATGGAGTCGACTTAAGCCTTAAATCGAACTAAATTAAAGCAAGCTTAAGTCGACTTAATTTACAAGTGGAGACGCAGCCCCTGTGAGCACAAAGGTCAGGTTAAACACTGACCATAGGCCTCTGTAGAGAGGGTGAATTTCAAGCACAGGGTCTAAGCCAAGGGTTAGCAACTCAAAAAATAAGCAGAGCCATTTTTTAAAATTCCTGCAATAACCAAGGCTATGTCTACACTTACAAAGTTAAGTCGACTTAACAAATTGACTACAGTTGACGTTGTTAAATCAACTTAACAGCAGAGATAGCCGCTATATTGGCTTTAAGTCGACTTAATAAAGTCAACTTGGTGTTAATCGTCGTCTACGCTGGTCTTAAGTCAACTTAAGGAGTCGACTTAAGGCTTAAGTCGACCTAAAAGGAGGTGTTGAGTCAATTGAAGTTTTCTTTAAGTCGACTTAAGAAAAGTCCAGTGTGGATGCAGCTTTGTTTAGGTCGACTTAAGCGTCCTTAAGTCGACCTAACTTGCCAATGTAGACGCACCCCAAGTATTTTAAGAGCTGCAATAGGTGCAGCCTCTCTGCATGGCTGGCCTTTCCAGGAACCCTCCCGCATACCCTCCTGCCTGGTCCTGCACCGCTGGTCCTCCTGGTGGGCCCCCACTGCCTGGCCTCAGGCCCATGCAGCTGTCTCCTGGCGGCTCCCTCACCTGTTCCCCATGCACCTGTAGTAATAATGGAAGATCTTGTGACGGTTGTTAGCTAGTTAGATGGTGTCGTCGTATTTTAGCCCTGACCTTTAAACAACCCTGCATGTGTATAACAATTCCCAGATACTGCCTAATTGCCATAAAGCTGGTACTGTTAGCCTTGAAATATGTCTTCCCCCCTTATCAATGGGGATCGGGATGTCTTTCCTCTCTCACTGGTGGGGAACAAGGCTATTATTCTTTCTTGCAGAAAAACAACATAACAATTCTAATGACCCTGGGGTCACATTAATAGACTCGTAGACTTTAAGGGCAGAAGGGACCAGTACGATCATCTAGTCTGACCTCCTGCAAAATGCAGGCCTCAAGATCTCACCCACCCACTCCAGCAATAGGCCACCAACCTATGACTGAGTTATTTACCTCCTTAAATCACGATTTAAGGACTTTAAAATACAGAGAATTCACCGGTAGGTGAACCATGCCCTGTGCTACAGAGGAAGGCGAAAAACCTCCAGAGCCCAGGGCCAATCAGCCCTGGGGGAAAATTCCTTCCCGACCCCAAATATGGCGATCAGTTAAACCCTGAGCATGTGGGCAAGTCTCAACAGCCAGTTACCCAAGAAACAATTCTCTGTAATAACTCAGAACCCACCCCACGTACTCTCCCCTCTTAGGCTACTTGTATATCCACCACACATAGCCAAATATCAGTCAATTTCCAAAATAGGTTAATCACACCATCCCCTCCATAAATTTATCAAGCTCAGATTTGAAAGCAGTTATGGTTTTTGCCCCCACAACTCCTGTTGGAAGGTTATTCCAGAACTTTACACCACCTAATGTAGTAACTAGGTGGAAAAAAGTTAGTTGTATGTGTTAGTGTGTAAAAAAGTGTATATAAGCTGATGCTCAAACCCCTCCTCTTTGGAACTTCACCGATGGGACAGCAGCTGTACTGATCACCTCAGATCATCACTCTCTAAGCTTTTCGCCTGCAGTCGCCTTGCTTGGGGTTCCCATCTGCTAAGGGGCGTAAGCATTGGACTTTCTTTCCTATTCCCCCCCCCCCCCCCGCTTGTTTGTACCCTAATAAAAGTACTTTGCTTTTACTCTTTACATTGCCTCCTTGGTGCTGTGTCCACTGAATCCAAAGAACCTGAGGCCTGAGCTATTGGTTGTAGCCAGAGTCTCGCTACAGCACCCAAGCCCTTTCCTTGCCCCTTCCAGCCCGCGCCCAGCTCCTGAGGCCCACTCCCTCCACCCCCACAGCCCAGCACATCATTTACTTGTGCTGGAGTGGGAGACTCTCCAAATACTGGCTGAGGCTGATTTAGATCTCCCGTCCTGCTTCACCCTGGGCCACCTGCCTGGGAGTGCAGCAGGGTGGGAGATTTAAAATGGCCTTGCCAGCCCCAACTCTCTGGCCACAGAGCTGCAAGCAGGCAGCCAAAGAGCTGCATGTCACTCCAGAGCTGCAGGTTGCAGACCTCTGATGTAGGAAGACAATGAGCGACTCTAAGCTATGGAATTAAGTGTAACCACCTATCATTAAAAACGAAGTGCACTGATGTGTAGGCTTTGCTGCTGCTAGCCAGGACTACTCAGGAGGTCTCACAGTAGCTCTGCAGTCTCCATTTCTCTGCCATTTGTTTTGTTTGTTAACCATCTCTACCTCATACATGCTGCTGCTTTCCCAATCATCCCTGCTCCCTCCCTGTGACTCTTTTTTCTATTTTTATGAAAATGGCAATTTCCCCTGATTTTAATGACAATCGGGCCTAATTATGACTCAGGAGGCTATAAAGCTTCTAGGACCCCCTGCCTAAAGACAGTTAACAAATAACTCCTGCCGTAGTAGTGGCTAAACAGAGACAGCACAACACGCAGATATCGGGTGCTAAATTTTGGCCCCAATGAAGTCAAAGCCAATTCAGTTATTGGCTTCACTGGGGCTGCAACTTCCCCTGGGCGGGACTGTAAGAAGGGCCCCTTCTGCTGCTGGGTACTTTCTGGAAATGTGAAGGCACTGAACACTCTTAGGAGAAATTTCTCCTTCATGCAAGCTTGGGGTTGAGGATAAGACCGGCGGTCCTTGACTTGAGCTCTGACTCAGCTGACTTACTAAGAGTAAAGACAACAGCTGCCTCGATGGAATGTTTAGTGGCCAAGCCGATCGTTCTTAAACGAGGTCCCTTGGGATGTGGAGAGAGTAACAAGAAACTCTAGAGGTCTTCAAAACCACAAATGGCTTTTGTAGCATACCCTTGGCTTGTGAACTGTTTGGGTTTTTTTCTTATTGTTTGGCCTTTCTGTCTCCCTCATTCCTCTTTCTGTCTCCCCCATTCCTTAGGTGCTTAACCAAAAGGAAATCAGCCAAGCTTCCACTGGCTGTTGCTTTGAGAAAAACTAATTTCCTGCATTCTCCTTAATATGTACTTGGGAGGCTGGAAGATCAATGACTGCTCAGAGAGAAGATCAAGTCAAGAGAGAACTCCCAGCTGCAGTGAATCCCAGCTGGCCCTGACTTCCCCGTGAAAGGAACAAACTCTTTCTGTGGCTTGCCCTTACCAAAATCCTTTCTCACCCCGTTTCTGGCTTATGCCCTACTTTCAGTTTCAGACACAACAATAGACAAAACAGCACACAGCAGCCTTAGTAGCTGGGGTGAATGTGTTTCTGCCCAGAGCTCCAAACAGGCAGCCCCACCAGAAGATGCACAGAGGCAGGTGGGAATGGGAAAAGTCCTTTGTCTGCTTGGGAAGAAAAGCCTGTTCTAATGCTCACACAGGAGGTTGTAAGGACCTCGATGTGTCAAGAAGGGAAAGAAGGCATGGTGACTGAGGGAGATTCAGTGCATGTGGTAGGGAATGGCACCTCATCTGAGTACACCTCAGTGCAGAATACTAAGGACAGACTCCTTGGGGTTCATGTTTGGATACTTCTCCATCTGTACTCCTTGTGGGCCAAGGAGGAGAAAAACCCCTTTGCTGGAGCTGGACTGAGGTCACAAAATTCAGATCTTTGGATTTCAAATATCTGTGCTCCCACAAAGTAAAACTTCAGGTGCATTCATGTTTAGGTTTCCTGCTCAATCCACTACATACACACTGTCAAAGTCTCGATTGGCAGGCTTTCCCCTCTCCATCCTCAGTGAGCATAACCTTACACCACAAGGTACTTAGTCATCCTTCAACACTGGAAATCCTTTTATTTGACTGAGCAGTTAGAGACACTTTCTCCTACCCCTGAGTTAGTAACCGTAATTCTAGCACAGACCCTGTGAGAGAGGCCAGCAAGTACAGTGAGACTTGACATATTTACAGCTTCTTTCTTTAAAGGATTTAACGGACTTTAGAAACATTATAGTGAACCCATCCATAAATGGGGAAACTGAGAGGTAGCAAGCTCCCAACCACAGGCTAGTTGAAGAGCCTGGAAGGCGTAAATCAGCCTCTCAAATTACTGAGTTACAAAGCTTCTGAATTCCAAAGGGGTGGCCGTGTTAGTCTATTATAGAAAGACAACAGAGTCCTGTGGCACTTTTAAAGACTAACAGATTTATTTATTGCATGAGCTTTTGTGGGAGAAAATCCCACTTCGTCAGACGCTTTGAAGATCTTCAAAGCGTCTGACAAAGTGGGATTTTCTCCCACGGAAGCTTCTGAAGTTCAAGTATGGGAGTCAGGTCAGTGAAGAAAACAGACTTTCCTAAAATCATTCTCCCATTTCCACAGCTTCACTATTCCTCACTGGTACATTTCCAGATAAACATTTCATTAGCATGGGAAAGAGCAGTGAGGGCCAGATTAACTGTCCCATGAACCCAGGGCTCTTAAATTTTGTGGGCCCCCATTGTCCCAGTGCTGCTCCCAGCTCCCCTGGAGAAAGGGGGCTGTATCTGTGGGAGAGGGTGTGAAGTCTAGATGGGGCCTGTAAATACAGGCTTGGCTAATTTCCCACACACACACACACACACCTCTCTCTCCCACTCCAGCATGGCCGGAGTCTGGAAGGGAAATGCCTCCCAAACTTTTTAAACCTTGGGGGGCACCAGCAGGGCCCTCAGAGGAGGACCCGCCTCTGCTGACATCCCCTCAGGGCCCCCACATGGGGAGGGGCAAGGGCTTGGAGGTCTGGCCCATGCTGCAATCTCCATTACCAGGGGGCTGTGTTACAGGTTTGTACCGGGCCTGAAAAAATGATACTTAAGCCCTGCATCCCTCCCCGGCCTGCAGCTCCCTTGCTGAGCCCAGTGTGGGGGCGGGTGATGGAGGGACCAGGTCAGTGCAGCTGCCAGGTATGTCAGTGGGGGGGAAGAAGGGCCCAGCCAGCACCACCCCCCTCTGTACACCACTGTGCTCTGGGCTGCGCACCAGAAGCATGCAGCTAAGCAGGGGCTTTGACAGTCAGGGGAGCCGGCTTGGACGGGGCTGCCTCACCCCCTGGCCTGACCAGGCTTTGGGCTGACCCTTTGTGACGTGCAGAGGTGGGATGTCCCCTGTGCATCATGAAGGGCCAGCCCGACACCCCCTCGCAGACAAGGTTCCAGCTTCTCTCTGCCCCCCGTACTGCCAGGGGGACCGACCCTCCCCGCCACCCGGGGCCGTGGCTGCAGTCACTAAAGCCCTTGTCTTAATCTGGCTCTGGGAGCAGTATCCTCAGGACAGCAGGGAACAGCTGCCTTTGTTATATGGGGCCCACTCCAACTCCTCTTGACGTTAATGGAATCTTTCCTTTGAGTTCAATAGGAGTTGGACGTGGCTTGGATATAGTAAGTTAAACACTACTAACAAGCACGCAGGAAGCTCATGAGATGATGCAGTATGTAAATGCCACAGGAATCTCATCGCCATTTATTAAGGGCTGCTCAGTGTAAGGCATGTGGCAGATGCATATTAAAATGCTCTGACAGAAGAATAAAAACCAGCGAAGTTTCAAAATCTGGGAATAACTACGTTAAGAGTTAAGGGTTCAAGAAAGCTGCTTTTGCTTTGGGGATTTTAGACTTCATAATCACTTGAGTCATTTTCATTCAGTACAATATATACTGGCACACGCCATGCTGCCCACGCCATGCTTGAAGTGAACTCCATCATATACAGGGTTTGCATACAATTTGGTTCAATGGCTCCCAGCACACCCACTAATTGTTCCAGCACTCCTGTCCCAGAAATCCTGCAATTAAAAAACTTAATAGTATTCAAAGGCTCATGGGCTGGAGAGGAAGTGGGAAGCCAGATGCTAGGAGAAGAATGAGGAGGCTCAGAGATGACACTGTGACAGGCAGGGTGGTGCAGCTGCCAATGAAGAGAAGAACAAGAGAGAGGGGATGTTTTTTAGGAAAGAGATCCTCAGTTGTGTCACACTGAATTGATCTCAGAACAGATGTTAAAAAGGGAACTAAATGTGCGGGAAATGGACAGAAACAGGGAGCGATATGGAGTAGTGAGGTAGATTTCCAAATCACCAACATGAGATGATGGCAGAAGCCCTGGGAGCAGCTGAGGTGACTGAAAAAGAGCTTTGACTGAGGAGAGGAGGGGAAGATACCTGTATAAAACAGTCCCGACCCACAGCACTAGCATCTGAAGAGCAAAATCATGTTGGCTGAGCTGGATATTTCATTCACTGTCCCCTGGTTCTCATGAACAGTGCTCTTTGTGATGGTACGCAAGGGTACGGAGTACCAGCACCTTTTTTGCCAGCCCTGTTACCCAGTTGACGGTCAGGGTCAGCAGAGGAAAGGAGCGCAGCTGGAAGAAGAGGGGTGGCACAGGAAGAAGAGGGATGGGAGAGGCATTTTTCAAATCTACTATCAAGATATGAGTACCGCACTTTTTTTTTTTTTTTAAACAAAAAAACCACTGCTCATGAACATGCCCTAGCAATATAACAACACTGTTTTGGAGACTTCCCTGAAACAGGGACTCAGAACAAACAACAAGAGGACTTTCTTTATTGTCCAGTCAGAAATGCTGGACAGAAAAAAAAAGGGGGGGGGGGTGTAGAGAGTGATGGTTGGATGAGGATAGTTGGAAATCTGTACTTGTATCTGTTTGACTGAGATACTTATATCACTTCTACCACCACAGTACCTGAGAACGGTTAATGATTTTAGCCTCACAGTATTGCTATGAAGTATGGGGAATTATCCCCATTTTACAGATGGGGAACTGAGGCACAGTGAGAGACTTGCCTAAGGTCACCCAGAAAGTCTGTGTTAAAGCAGGGTAGTGACACTCATAGCACCTTATCCATTGAACCACCCTTATTCCAATATAAAAACAATGCTCACTTATTAGCCATGGTGGCAATAAATGTTAGAGTCAGAGCTGGACACTAGCACAATGCAGTGCAGGTAAGTGAAAATGATTCATTTGAAATGTTGCTGCCATAGTAAGTGGCTTGAGCCATGATCCAATCACATGATTGGTGGTGAGCCTTCACCTCCAACTGACTTTGACCTCGTTAAGCCATGTGTCATGAATTCCCAAGCTAATTGCACCTCTAGCTTCTTTGTCGCCTCTTTCAGGGCACCCTACCTAAGTCTCAGGCCTCAAGCAATCACCTCACTGAGAAAACATAGCTCAGCAACCATTGTTTACATGCATATCTGTCACCCCTAGCAGGGGTCCCTCAGAGATCCTGGCAGGATCCGAAGTCCTTCAAACCCTGTCAGTCTCACACAGTGTCACCAGTTCTTGAATCCAATGAGAGTAACATCTCCCTTTAAGAAGCTGGTCACTTTATAGAATTATCACTTCTCTGGTAGCCTTCTGCAGGCAGATCAAACCAAGTCATGCCATTTCCCCAGAGGGGTGCTGCGTGTCCAGATTGTTTACTCGCCTAGGGATTTGCATTAATTCTACCCACCCACCCCCATGACTTAGTTCTTCCAGGAACTCCTGCACCCCTAACACCCTGCTCCAAGTCCATGCAGCTACACATAACACAAAACTGATAAAATGGTCTGAGTATTCTTGGATTTAAAGCTTCAGTCCAGATACCTTATGATGTGACTACCTACCAGTCACTGCATTACCTGACTTGTTTTCAGGAAGAAATTAATTCCTTCCCACTCAGGTATAACAATACAAAGTGAGAGGGGAAATTGAATTATACCTGTTTCCATAAAGATCTACCAGAAGTTTCTCAGTTCTCCACACAAGAGATCTGGAGAGCTGTAAAACATTTGCCTTTGTTTCTGCAGAATTAATTTCAAGCAATTAAGTGAAATAATTTGCCCATGCTTCCTCTCTTTTTGATACATAGGATATTTCTACCAGTCACAGGTTCCTCCAGCCTAACGCCAGTTCTCCCTTTTCTCAGTTTGTTTTTAAAATTATTGCTGCATAAAGAGAAATTAATCTATTGCCTGCTTCCCCATAAGAGCTGCCTTTGTTTATACAATACAAATATCTGCATCCTTAGGAAGTAAACAGATCTGTAAAACACCCAGCTTTGTAAGGTATGAGAGAAGGAACATGAGTATCGTACTGGTATGAAAGGCTAAATCTATTTGACTTCTGAGCTTTCCGATCAGGAATGAATTTGATCGACGGCCTGCAGCTCATGCTCATGTAATTAGGATAACTCTTCAAACTCAGGATTAGAGAACGGGATAAGATCCAGTTCCTACTGATCAGTCACTGGGGAATGCTCGTTTTAAGCCGTAAATTCTAGTATTATCTATCTTTCACTCTGGGTCTATAACATGTACTATACATACAGGTTCCAAACATAAATGTTCATGCACATACCTGCCAATCTCTGAACAGATTTCAGTGTCAGCTGCTACAGCACCATGCAGATAACTTCCACGAGCACACTTGGGTTGCCACAGGATTACAAAGAGTGTCACTCCAATACCCAGAAGCAGCAGCAGGAGAACAAGACACCAGACCTTCCATTTAGACATGGCTATCCTGGTGTTTCCCAGTGCAGCAGAGAGAGAGAAAGGGCTTGGGTCCTTTGTCAGTAAAGACTCATGTGGACTCTGTGGCAGTGAGAGCTATAGGACAGAGCTCTTATTATAATGCGCTCACGGGCTGCCCCACAGTGGCTTTGAAGAAAACAGTCTTACACAAAATCTCTCAGGGTGTTTCCACTTTTATAAAGATAAATTGCCTCTTGTTCTTCTTTGGCAGAACACTCAAAAGATGGCTTTTAAAGTTGAAATGAAAATATTAACCCGTTTACTCCTGGAGCATTTCCAATGGAAATTCCCAATCTTTCACAACACTTCCCTGCTTTCTAATTCTCTGCATGTTAGCTGCAAACCTCCAAGCAGAGGTGGATGAGACAAGACAGTATGCATCCTGGACCAACCGGGTCCCCTGGAAAAAATCCTTGGGCCAAGCCCTGCCCCTGGAATCCTTACTCATACACTGATCCTGCAAACAGCTAGGTGCTTAACTTTACTTCCATGAGTAGTAATGGAACTCTGTAGTAAAGTTAAGCCTAAAGGTAAAGTTTTTTTACAGGATCACAGCCTAAGTTTTTACTCAGTCTTTCCTCAGACAAAACCCCCACAGACTCTAATTTTCTCTACACAAAGAGTGATCTTTCAACCAGAGTGGACTCTATTGTAGATAAAGAGATGAAACAAAGAGAACAAACTAAACTCCTCTACAGATGGCATGCTATGTGTCTCCTCTGTAACAGTCTGCACTATTGTGAACACAAAATGGCTGCTGGTCTCTATAGACAGCAAAGTCCTTGTACATTTAAGGATACAGTGCAAAGGCCTAAGATACACAGAATTACTTAATATAATTCAGTGAGAATTTTGCCTGAATAAAAACTGTGTAAAAATAAAGAACATCATGATCTATCCTTTTTAAATATAGTGAATTTCACCCATTAAGAGTGACTGATACCAAATAACATTTTTCTAAGAATCAATCAGTGGTCCCCAAACCATTTTATTTACTTCTTAATTATAACCATAGTCATTAACAGAATTGCTAATTAATCATATGGATTTTAAAAATCCTTTAGTCATGTAGTATTTCTAATGTTTTGATTCTGTACCATTCTTCTCCAAAACTTCCCAAAACGTATCAATTTGGAAGTTGCTAACGGAACAGAAAATAGACATTTAAATGTATAATAAGAACAGCCACAGTTACATTAGCTAAAGTACAAAAAATCATGAACAATATAAGTGTTCCTGCTGTAAGGGTTCCAACCACCACGAACTGACGGAAATGGGAAGAAATTTCCCCTATGGCAAAGTTCCAGAGGAGTAGCCTTGTTAGTCTATTGCAGAATTTAACAGAGTTCTGTGGCGCTTTTAAATACTAATAGATTTATTTATCGCATGAGCTTTCGTGGGAGAAAATCCCACTTTGTCAGACACTTCAAAGCATCTGACGAAGTGGGATTTTCTCCCACAAAAGCTCATGCAATAAATAAATCTGTTAGTCTTTAAAAGTGCTCTGTTGTTTTTCCCTATGGGCAAGTTACTCCAAACTTACTGGTTATAGTACTTGCACTTTCCTGGTACTGGGCACTGGTTGAAACAGGAAATTGAAAGAAAGCACGAACCAACGGTCTTACCTGAAACAACAATGCCCATGTTCCTATGAATGAGTCTATGTCTTGAGACCACAACTTTTGAGTATGGTGAAAAGGATAAGTGCTGGCTGAATAGAGTGCAGGATACAAGACTTCCAATACATAGTTCTCACAGTAAATTGTTCTTGTTTACATGAGCACTGTAAAAATTAATTAGTTTATGTTTGTGAAGGTCTTTGAGAATGCAAAGTACTATATAATTGCTGAGTGTTATTAAGACTGGTAAGAATAGAAAACTTTTTGAATATCTGCTGATGATAAATATTTACCATATTTTCCATTGTAGGCGAGCATGTAGTTCATTCATACACCCTGGAATCTATAATCCCTTTGCTGAGAAGTTATTCTTCACACAATTTGCCAAAGAAGTCATCGTGCCCCTGATAAAGGACTTATATTATTAGTGTGTCTTTTTATGAAAAGAAACTAAAGGAGCTCATGGTTACCCATGGTCACCCGCGTTCATGTTCTTCAGTTTTACGGCTTTCCAGCTCAAAGCTACTCCAGTCAAAACCTTTTCCAGAAAAAGTCACTAGAGAAATTGGTGCAAAAGCAACTGGCTATGAAGCAGCTCATAGACTCCAGGGAATTGTATAAGAAGGCTGGATATGAAACGCCCAGACACAGTGGTGGCTGTTCCAACCCCAGCCTCTAGGAAGCACTGCAGATTCAGTTCAGTTTCTAAGGGAGCCGACATCTATTAATACTAGTCACAAAGGCAGCTGGTATGAGTGTTGGAAGTGCTTTCTTTGCTCATTCCAGCAGTAGTACTTTAGACAAAGAACTCTGGAAAGCTCAATGTAACTTTAACTGAGATCCAAAAATGTCCCAGACTTGTTAATCTAGTCTCCAGAAAGATTCTTTCTCCTTTAATGAGGCTCTTTTAAAATGGCAACTTTTCAGTTTGCCTCTCTCAGAAACCAGCTGTTTTATGAGAAAAATCAGCAGGCATCTCAGGGGATTAAAGATTAGAAAACATCCCAGCTCTGGTGATCTGGGGGAGTGGGGAGGAAATAGGAGAGATCCCAGAGGGCATTAGCGTTAGAAAACCTTGTTTAATTATACAAAGCCGGGAGCATACATGCCTTTCCTTCCATAAAGGGGAACAAACTGAACCTTAAGGGCCTGGCCTCCTGTGGTGTGGAGTGCACTGAACTCTCATTAACCCCCAAGGAGTTCTGCACAGTATCAGGGTCTACAGCTGAAGATTCTGTTGCTGAATCAGGACCTGGGTTAATGGTGACCTAGGAATGGAATAAAGAACAGTGAAGATCTGCTCTTTCCTCTGTATCCCTACACAACCTTCCACGGACATACAGAGGTACTGCAATGATAATGGGCAGTGTTTGCTTGTGTCCCTGCAAATAACAGGCCACTAAAACATCTTCAAAAATTGCAAGGACAGCGATACAGTTTGCAAAGAAAATGACAAAGCCCCAATCCATTGCCATCAAGAGCAAATCCATGGGATGGGGGAAGCAAGAGGGGAATATCCAAGAGTAAATTTCCTCATGTTGTCCTGTCACACAGTTGTTGCTGCACGGAAAAGGCTGCAGGGAGTTCACAGGACAACTTCAGGAGGTCCCATGCCCTTATACACTAGCTCTTGCCCCCAGTGGCTCCCTTTACACTCAGAAGGGGGTGAGACCCATCTGAGAAGGTCCCCTCTATGGTCCCTGATCTAGGGGGAACAACATGGGACTAAAATTCTAAACAGCCACATATTAATTGTACAACCAAACAAGATGTGTTCTGCCCCTGAACATTTTGCAAATGATCCTGTACAGGCCTGGAGTTAATACAATTGCTGACCCACGCTTGCATTCCCCTTTTCACACTCTGCTGCAGGTTAGCAAAAGAAGATAACACAAGATGAAGAAAAGGGAGGATTTTCACTGAATACCTGCACTAATTCACCTGGGCTCAGAAGGATAACACAATACCAGCTAAGGGAAGGGCTGCAGAATATGGTTTCTCCATAAAGATCTTTACAGGCTTCAATTAAAAGGTAACAAAATCACCTCCTATTATAAAACTTTACAGCCACATGGCCCCTTTCAGGGAAGAATTGACCCTGGAGCAGACCCAGTATTAGAATCTATAAATCATGACTTCCATGGCATGCCCTAATATAACCCCTATGCAAGTTACTGATTAATATCTCCTGTTAGAGATGGAATCCAGCAACCTAGACACCTATAAACAAGTGTCCTATGGCACCTTAAATACTAACAAATTTTGGGGAGCATAAGCTTTTGTGGGCTCAAACCCAAGTTTTTGCTGTACACAAAGAGGAGGGAGCTAGGCTGTTCTCGATGGTAACAGAGGACAGAACAAGGAGCAATGGTTTCAAATTACAGCTGGTCGAGGTTGGATATTAGGAAAAACTTTCTCACTAGGAGGGTGATGAAGCATTGGAATGGGCTACCTAGGGAGGTGGTAGAATCTCCATCTTTGGAGATTTTTAAGGCCTGGTTAGACAAAACCCTGGCTGGGGTGATTTAGTGGGAGTGGTCCTGCTTTTTAGCAGGGGGTTGGACTAGACGACCTTGTGAGGTCCCTTCCAACCCTATTATTCTATGATTGCCATGGAACTCCTATTCAACTCATTATCGTTTTCCTTGGAAAACATGATTTAGGGGCACTCTACCTGCATTACCATATTAGAATAAAATGGGGAACCCACTGCATTCCGGAACCCAGTGTTTAAGGGGTCTGAAAAAGTGGGAGGAGGGATCTATCGCAATCTGGGAGAGCAAGTTTGGTGAGATAATGCTTGAAGTGCATCTCTCCGAGGCTCCGCAACCAAGATCAATTTTAAAAAACATGTTTTTTGCCCATCTTGAACTTCTAGCACCCTCCCCCCCATCCCATCACAGATGCACATACTTTTAAGCTCTGCCCGAATCACAGAATGAGAGAGGCATCATGCTTAATGAGAGTGAGGGAGAGTTAACAGTTAATTAGATTTGGGGTCTCCTGTATTTTAGCAAAAAAAACAGAGTGCTGTGGCACCTTTAAAGACTAACAGATTTATTTATCTTTAAAAGTGCCACAGGACTCTGTTTTTCTGCAATAGACTAACACAGCTACCCCTTTGGAACTGTATTTTAGCTTCACCGGAAAAACTTTGTAACTTCAGTCAATGCAATCTCACATGCCCCTCCAGCCAGATAAGCAATATATTTTGTTTATTTGTTGAACAGGCTTGTTGGATAAAGACTTTAAAAATCAGCTAATCTTCAAGAGAAAACATGTCTTTTCCTGTCTTTCCCTCTAATACACAACCTCTCTCATTATACTATGTGAAGGAGGCAGTGACTGGCATGTTTTATTCTTACTGGAGCAGAATTGCCTCTGAGAATACACGGGCACAAAGCCATAGCATTTCTATGCACGGATATGCAAGGAGAGGCATGCATAGTGAAGACAAAACTGGATGGCTTAGGTTACAATGGAAGAGTGGTCACCACTTCCCAAACAAGGAGTGGGAGGGAAGGTGCTGCTTCTTGGCAGAGGGAAACGAAAATGACTAGGAACAGAGACACATGAGTCTAACTTTAATTCAGCCTGCAGAGCCATGACTTGTACTATACAGTACAAACATGCTCCGTGGTAAACACAGCTGGCAACTCCATTCAACTCCAGTGGTTTCAGTGAGAATGCATGGGTGTAACAAAGGACAGAATTTGGCCCATCGATGATAAATAATAATGTTCAGCACTTGCCTAGGATTTTCCAGCCTTTGATCTCACATATCCCTTTACAGTGAGGAAAGGAGGCACACAGATACTGTAATTTGCTCAAAGATCTTATCAGGAATCAATGGCAGAACACCAACTCCTCCTGATTTCCACTCTTGTCATATCCACAGGATAACAGTACTTATGGCTACAGACAAGTGCCTAATAAATCAGGTGAAAGAATATGGTACAGACAATTTACTAACTGCAGTCTCTCCATCCATTTGGAATTTCAGGAAGGAATTCAGCCACGTAGAAGCAACTTCCTTTGTTCCACTTCAAAACACCTCTGAGGTTTTTTAAACTAATACAAACTATCTGATAAAGTACAACCATTCCACCCTCCTTTGTTATGTCAGAGCCTCTGCTCAGCACAGTGACATGTGAGAGTGATCTGGCTATGACATCTGTCACCCCGCCAATCGCCAGGGTTGATTTGGCTGATCTGGCTGGCTAGGTGGGTGTCCTCTTCCTCCCTCACCACTCCACACGTGTCCCTCCTGAAGCTGTGCTCTTGGTCAAAGAGGACGACCTTACTCATAGACTTTAAGGTCAGAAGGGACCAGTACAATCATCTAGTCTGACCTCCTACAAAAGGCAGGCCTCAAGATCTCACCCACCCACTCCAGCAATAGGCCACCAACCTATGACTGAGTTATTTACCTCCTTAAATCATGATTTAAGGACTTTAAGATACAGAGAATTCACCGGTAGTTGAACCATGCCCTGTGCTACAGAGGAAGGCGAAAAACCCCCAGAGCCCAGGCCAACCAGCCCTGGGGGAAAATTCCTTCCTGATCCCAAATATGGCGATCAGTTAAACCCTGAGCATGTGGGCAAGTCTCAACAGCCAGTTACCCAAGAAACAATTCTCTGTAATAACTCAGAACCCACCCCATGTACTCTCCCCTCTTAGGCCACTTGTAAATCCACCACACGTAGCCAAATATCAGTCAATTTCCAAAATAGGCTAATCATACCATCCCCTCCATAAATTTATCAAGCTCAGTTTTTAAAGCAGTTATGGGTTTTGCCCCCACAACTCCTGTTGGAAGGCTATTCCAGAACTTTACTCCTCTAATGGTTAGAAACCTGTGTCTAATTTCAAGCCTAAATTTCTTGATGTACAGTTTATAACCATTTGTTCTGGTGTCCACATTGGTGCTATACTCAAATAATTCCTCTCCCTCCCTGATGTTAATCCCTCTGATGTATTTATGGAGAGCAATCATATCCCCACTCAGCCTTCTTTTGGTTAGGCTAAACAAGCCAAGCTTCTTGAGTCTCCACTCATAAGGCAGTTTTTCCACTCCACGGACCATCTTTGTAGCCCTTCTCTGCACCTGTTCCAATTTGAATTCATTCTTTTTAAACATGGGGGACCAGAACTGCACACAATCTTCCAGATGGGGTCTCACCAGTGCCTTGTACAGGCACTAACACCTCCCTGTCTCTACTTGAAATACCTCTCCTGATACATCCTAGAACCGCATTAGCTTTTTTCACGGCCACATCACATTGGCGGCTCATAGTCATTCTATGGTCAACCAGTACTCCCAGATCCTTCTCCTCCTCAGTCCGTTCCAACTGATGCATCCCCAACTTATATGAAAAATGCTTGTTATTTGTTCCTAAATGCATGACCTTGCACTTCCCATTATTAAATTTCATCCTATTCCTGATACTCCAGTTTACAAGGTCATCCAGATCTTTCTGTATGGTATCCCGGATCCTTCTCTGTATCGGCAATACCTCCCAACTTGGTGTCATCCACAAACTTTCTTAGCACATTCCCTCTTTTTGTGCCAAGGTCAGTAACAAAATGGTTGAACAAGATCAGTCCCAAGACAGATCCCTGAGGGACTCCACTGGTAACCTCCCTCCAGCTTGACAGTTCACCCTTCAGTATGACCCGCTGTAGTCTCCCTTTTAACCAGTTCCTTATCCACCTTACTATATTCATATTATTCCCCATCTTCTGTAACTTAACTAATAACTCCCTGTGTGGAACTGTATCAAACACCTTGCTGAAATCTAAGTAAATTAGGTCCACCGCATTCCCTTTATCTAAAAAATCTGTTATCCTTTCAAAAAAGGAGATCAAGTTGGTCTGGTCTCCCTTTTGTAAAGCCATGTTGTATTTTATCACAGTTACCGTTATCCTCTGTAGCCTGAAGTACTTTCTCCTTCAAATTTTTCTCCAAGACCTTGCATACTGCCGATGTCAAACTAACAGGCCGGTAGTTACCCGGATCATTTTTATTCCCTTTCTTGAAAATAGGAACTACATTAGCGATTCTCCAGTCATACGGTACAACCCCCGAGTTTACAGATTCATTAAAAATCCTCGTTAAAGGGCGGGCAATTTCATGAGCCAGTTCCTTTAGTATCTTCGGATGCAGATTGTCCAGGCCCCCTGATTTAGTTGCATCCAGCAGCTCAAGTTTGGCTTCTACCTCAGGTATGGTAATTTCCACTTTCATGACCTCTTTCCCATTAGCTTCCCTACCTCTATCCCCCAGCTCAACTTCACTCTCATTGAAAACAGATGCAAAGTACTTATTTAGACATTCAGCCATGCCTAGATTATCCTTGACCTCCACCTCATCCTCAGTTTTTAGCGGTCCCACTTCTTCTTTCTTTGTTTTTTTCCTATTGATATGGCTAAAGAACCTTTTACTATTGGTTTTAATTCCTTTTGCAAGGTGCAGCTCAGCTTGACTTTTTGCCTTTCTCACTCTCTCTCTACATGTTCTGACCTCCAAAAGGTAGCTTTCCTTGCTGATCTCTCCCCTTTTCCACTCCTTGTAGGCTCTGTGCTTCTTCCTAATCACCTTTCTGAGATGCTTACACATCCAGCTTGGTCCACAGCTCTTGCCTATGAATTTTTCCCTTTCCTCGGAATGAAGGCTTCAGATAGTTCTTGGAACTTTGATTTGAAGCAATTCCAAGTCTCTTCTACATTTACATTCCTGAGTTCTTCTACCCAGTCCACTTCCCCAACTACTTCCCTTAATTTTCTAAAGTTAGCCTTTTTAAAGTCAAAGATCCTGGTCGCTGATTTATTTTTGTTTATCCTTCCAATTAGTTTGAACTGAATTAGCTCATGGTCACTTGAACCTAAGTTTTCCCCTACAACCAGTTCATCTATGAGGTCCTTACTACTCACCAGGACTAAATCTAAGATGGCATCCCCTCTCGTTGGTTCGGTAACCATTTGGAGAGGGAATTCATTAGCTATCACATCCAGGAAAAACTGGGCCCTCTTATTACTACTAGCACACGTCCTTCCCAGATAGAGGATGGAGTACTGTTCTTCGGGCAAGGATAACATTACAGGGACCGTTTTATGACGGTGATGAGAATCAGAGACAAAAGATAGCTGAGTTTTCTAGGGCTCTGCAGGACATTTTTGATTTTCAAGTGTTCCATTTCCTCCAGACCCTTTCTTCTGCAGTCCTAAATCTTAATAGGGATGGGCATGGGGGGCGGGGGGGGGGTTGACAATGTGTGTAACTGAACTGACATCCAGGTATAGCTACTCAGAAAATAATTAATTTCAATGGACCTGTTTCTAATAACCAACCGCCCCCCCCCCCCACTACTGCCTTTAAAGAAAGAAGCTCACATAAATAACAATCCTGTCATGCTGTCATGACAAGACAGCACGTGCCAAACTTCAGGAATGCAAGTTCTCGTGATTATACATGGCAGTCACTTCTCTTCCCTCTTCTTTGGCTTTCCATTGTCTAAACTACTTTGTAACATCTCCAAGGTGAGTAAGGTCTGTTTCTTTTTTGTATTGTATGCAGAGCACCATGCACATCTACAATGCTGATATAATAAACAAGAGCAGTAATAGTCTTGGACAAATGAGACAGCTCTAAATCAAATTTACTGTGGTTGAAAGATTCTGGGAAAAATTCCAGTCAGCATGAAGAAAGAAACTAAATTGTGTATATTTCATCATTGTTCATCATCTTCTCTAAGCATGGGAAACCAGTTGTTTCTAATATAATTGTAATTTCTAATGTAATTAAGTTCCATGAAGTCAGGAGACATGTGAGGACACTTGCAAACGTGACTAATCACGCCTCTGCAGTTTTGCTCTCAATTTTGTGAGGGCAAGTTTTTGGCTTTCTTTTCACATAGGTTTTGAGGGTGTATTTTCCTGCATTTAATTTTTAGATATACAAAAATATAGTTTTGTGTATATAAACTTCCTTTGCACTCATAGGCTGTAGTGAATTTTGTGTGCACAGGTCTGAGGTTTTGTATACCTTAAAAATCAGGAGTGAAAAATGAGTTCACAGAAATTTATAAAATTGTAACAAGGAATTTTCTGCTCATGTCTCATTTTACTGTACTGATTCTTAGTCTGTGTGACACAACGCATGTTCACCATCTGACCAGATGTATACTCTGATCTGGTTTAGATACCACTAATTGGGTCTGTTGAGCAAATGTTAAGTGTTTTCCTGAATCAGGATCTTAATCCTGATGTATCCCCACATTCCAGATAAAACAGATTAGGTTCAAAGAAGCAAGTTATATTGTTCTAGCAGAAGGCAAGAAAGAGACTCTGGTTATGCCCTGTCTAAGAAAATGCTATTTCTGTTTGGTCCTTCAGCATGTAAAAGGAAGGAACAGGAAATTAAAGTTACCCATCATGATTTTCTTTGCTCAGCTTGGTTTCCTTCTTTTAAGGATCTGAGTAGGGCATAAGTGGAAGTAATGCACACGTGATCACAGAACATGCAGGGCCCCTACACCAAACCTCGGCAAATCCTAGGTACCAGGTCGCCATGGTGCCTAGGACTTTGCCCCTGGCGCCTAAGAGTGCTGGGGCAAAGGTCCCCCACCACACAGAGCGCACTGGGCTCCCCTTCCCCTGTTGATGAAAAAAAGCCGCTGCATCCCCCCCCCCAGTGCCGCTGAAAAAGCCCCCAGCAGCAGCTTTTTTTGGCAGCTGGGGTGGGGGCTTTCTTTCAGTGGTGCGCGAAAGAATCACCCTCCCCCAGCAGCTCAAAAAAAACTGCTGCCTGCAGCTCTTTTGGTGGGGCAGGGGCGGGGGAGCAGCACAGCCGCTGGCAAGAGACCGCAGCGCTTCCCCTCTATCTGACTGTCACACCTGCTCCCCCCTGAGCACTGCTGAAAGAGACACCAGCAGCAGCTTTTTTTCAGCTGTCGGGGGGGGGGGCTGGGCTCCTCTGTCGAGTACCACGGGGCGCCTGTTTTTGGGCTGGCCCCTAGGTGTCCACCAGATTTATTGAGGCCTGCACTACACTCCTCCTCCTCATTGTCGGCAGAAAAAGGAAAGTGTATTTTAAGACAGTGGCTCTTAACCTTTCCAGACTACTATATCCTTTTCAGGAGCCTGATTTTTCTTGTGTACCCCCAAGTTTTACCTCACTTAAAAACTATTTGCTTACAAAATCAGACATAAATATCACAGCACACTACTACTGAAAAATTGCTTGCATTCTAATTTTTAGCATATAATTCTAAAATAAATAAATTGGTATATAAATATTGTACTTATATTTCAGTGTACATTTCAGAGAGTCGTTGTCTGTATGAAATTTTAATTTGTACTAACTTTGCTAGTGCCTGTTGTAAAACTAGCCAAATACTTCGATGAGGTGATGTACTCTCTGGAAGACCTCTGTGTACCACCAGGGTATACATACTCCCCCTGTTGAGAGCCACTGCTTTAGGAGACTCAGGCACCAGTATATAAAATATGCTCCTGTGCAGAAAGACAGTATGGAGCTAATACACCACGCACTTACAGTATCAAAATGAATTGGATGGCCTTGTGAAACAACATGGCTGTTTTCCAGTTCGGAACTATGTAGCAAACTGATCTACATTTTATTATTTGTACTCCCTAGACAGGGCCAGATTAATGCAGGGGCTTTAGGGGCAGCAGCTCAGGGCCCCACACTAAGGGGGGGGGGGCGGCCACAAAAATCCAGCCCCGACCAGCTGGTCCCTGCTCCCAGGGAGGCAGCACTTGGAGGGAATATAGGAGAGTCATTCCCAACCCCCTGCTGCAGGATGTGTAGCCTCCTGTTCACACCCCCTAGCTGCAGGTGGAAGGTTTGGCTCCAGGCTGCTCCCAGCTGAGCTGGCTGTGATTGCTCACCTGCCCCAGCTCAGCAAAGTTGCTGCTGGTTGCCTTCATTTGCAGGCCATAGACCTTGACCCCTGGGAACCAGAGCTGCAAGAGGGCTGAAGAAAAACTGGGCCGGGGACAGATGTGAGGGTCTAGAGGAGGTGATGAAGGGGGCAGTCCGGAAGGGAAGCAAGGGTGATGAGGCACTGAAAAGGAATCAGGGGGCAGGGGTGCTTTGGGGATGAGGGATGGAGTAGATGGCGGGGGGGGGGTGGATCTGGAGAGGAAAGGCTGTAGGATGAATGTGTGAGCAGGAGCCCCATTGTCCAGGCTGTCGCAGCTCACTGACAGCCAAGGCATCCTCCACCCCCTCCACCCCTGCCCTGGGCACGAGGAGGGAGACACAGAGAGTCTGTCATGGCTGCCCGCTGTCCCCACAGCAGGGGGACAGTGGGACACAGGCCCACAGACTGTCCCTATCCCGCGGGGTGCTGCTTCTGCTGGTGACAGAGGGAATGGGAGAGAGTGAGACATGGGCCTGCAGACCCCTCCATGGTGTGCTGCCCACCAATAGGGGAACAGTGTAAATATGCCAGAGACCCCACTGTTCTGCTCCCAGGCTGGCCAGCCCCTAGACCCACAGGCGCGTTAATACGGCCCTGCCCATCGTGGTTCAAACACACTGATCCCATCTTTGTTCTAGGCACTGTAAAACCATACAGACCATTATATATGTCACTGTTAGAAATAAAAAGGAGGCCAAGAGTGAAAGAATGAGCAAATGAAGTAGGGCATTGACTTGGAAGCATCAAAAGAGTTGCTCTGGAATTTCTGCTGGGGTTGACTCCAAGTTAATTTATGGCGAGATCCTGTAGGAGGAGTCCCAACGAAAAGCCAAACTATTGATCCTTTGTTCTCATTTGGATGACGGTCAGTGGTGTCCAGTACAGCACCAACACTACCTCTGCGCTCAACAGTGCATCCACACACCAGAGCCCCAAACTGGGGTACCTAGGTGTATGGCACGGAAGCGGCCCCCCACTGCTGCAGAACCACCATCGCCGCCACTTTTTCAGTAGTTGTGCAGAGCAAAGAGCGCTCCACGAAAACCCATCGCAACCGCCAACACTTTCAGCAGCAGCATAATGCACAAAAGGCTTCTGCTGCCAAAACAGCCTCTGCTGGGAGCCACTGGGAAGGGGTGGGAGAGAAAGAACGGCGGCGGTACTGAACGCGTCAGTGGCCCCAGAGCATTTTGTAGATGCTGGACGGCATTCCCCTCCCTGACTACCAGGGCACAGCTGGGTGCCAAGGGCAAAATCCTGGGCATCATGGTGACCTGGTGCCCAGGATTTGTTGAGCCCTGGATTAGTGGAACCTTCGTGTTTAACTCCTTAATTGGCTTTTGGAAGGAATCCAGCAATACTGGTTTTCTAAAGACTAACGCTCATTAGAACAATTATGGCAGGAACATGAAAACCATGATGTGATAAAACAACGGAGGGGCTTGTCTCTACCCAGAAGTAAAAACCCTGAACTTTATTTGAACTTTGGATTGGCTAAATTAAGTTCAAGAGGTACAGTAGGGAGCTAAATTATTGGACTTGGATTTTTAGAAAGCCTTTAATAAGTCCCCTCACCAAAGGCTCTTAAGCAAAGTAGGCAATCATGGGATAAGAGGGAAAGGTCCTCTGATGGATCAGTCATGGATAAAAGATAGGAAACAAAACATAGGAATAAATGGCCAGTTTTCACAATGGAGAAAGGTAAATAGTGGGGTCCCCTGAGGATTTGTATTGGAACCAGTGCTGTTCAAAAAATTCATGAGTGAGCTGGAAAAAGGTGTACACAGTGAGGTGGCAAAGTAGGCAAGTAATTTAAAATTACTCAAGATAGTTAAGCCCAAAGCTGACCGCAAAGAGTTACAAAGGAATCTCACAAAACTGGGTGAATGAGCAACAAAATGGCAGATGAGACTCATTGTGGATAAATGCAAAGTAGTGCAGTGTTTCTCAGCCTTCAGGGGACCAGGGAACTCCTAAAAGTATTAATTACTTTACGTGGCACGCCTGATGAAAACTTTCTTGAAAAAGCCGGTATATGCTGGCTGTGATGTTTGTAATATCTGTGTACTACGCATTCCTGCAAAAGCAATTCAGGAAACCAACTTAAATACAATTTTACAAATATAACATGAATTTCTTTCTAAAATATAGATACATAATGATTATATACACAATGTAAAACTGAAAATGCTATTACTCCAATTTTACTGGGAATTTTGGGCCTGCGTGTTCACACAAAGTTCGTCTATTCTTGTCAAAGAAAGTCTGACTGGGGCAGTCATGGCCAAGCTATGTCAGGGCTGGTGGCAGCAGTGGCAGGGAATTTAAAATGCTGCAGCTGCAGCAAAGGAGCAAGGTGACCTTGGATGCCAATGAGTGCCTAGAAACTTTGCTGCGTCTGGGGCATTTTAAATCTCCCGGGCATCCTTGGCTCACCGCATTGCTCCTTTCACCCCTTCCCACTCAGTGTCCCCCCCCACCCCGCCCTCAATGGCTGGTGTCAGTCACAGAACACCTTCACTATATCTGCGGAACACCAGTTACAAAGTGATGGGCTCTAAATTAGTTGTTGGATAGTTCAGAGAAAAAAACGAAATAAACCTGCTCAATGTGCAGTGGCAGTAAGAATCCCTAAATGTTAGGAACCATTATGAAAGGGATATAGACAATAAGACGGAAAATATCATAATGCCATTATATAACTCTACAGTATGCCCACACCCTGAATACTACATGCAGTTCTGGTCATCCAATCTCGTAAAAAGATACATTAAAATGGGAAAAGATACAACAAAAATTATTAGGATTTGGAACAACTTTCATATGAGGAAAGATTAATAAGACTGAAACTGTTCCACTTGAAAAAGAGGTAACTATGGGCAGATATGATAGAGAGCTACAAAATCATGAATGATGTGGAGTAAGCGAATAAGGAAGTGTTATTTACCCCTTCACATAATAAAAGAACCAGGCATCTCCCAAAGAAATGTATAGGCTGCATGTTTAAGCAAACATGCTTAAGAGAGAAGTATCTCACACCGGAGACAGGATACTATGCAGGGTCATGTGCCCCCCAGATTTGCTGCTTGGCTTGCACATGGACTGAGCATGCTCAGTAACACTGCTGAAGCCAGACGCCTTCACTCTGTTCCCCTCATATCAGCTGGTATCATTTGTCTCTGCCCAGTACGGCCAGTCTTATGTTCTTCTGAGCCAGTTTTGTTTTATGAACGTTTACAGGTAAAAGGGTTTTACCCAGAGTAATGAAATAACCAAGTACCATAAATATTTTGCGGTTAATTACAAAACCAAACCCAACATGATAAACTTTGGCTAATTAGTCTCTACATCTACCCCATATTCTGATCCCAGTGGTACCACAATCAGTGGAGTTACTCTGGATTTACACACAGATAGCTGAAAGCAGAATCTGACCTTCTGCATTATATTGGCTACCAAAGAACAATCTACTTACGAAAAAAACAAGCACATTTGACCAGATGTTGCCTTTGGGTACATTTATCCTAGCAAATGTACTTCAAAACAAACTCTTTTCAAGAGTGTAGACATTTAGGGTTATTTTGAATGTCATGGAATTTTGTAGCTCATGAAAAGAAGCAAGTGCCTGATAATTCTGATTAAATGTATGTTGGGGCAGTGCTGAGGAAACTTACACAATGCATGTCTGCTGTCACAATCTGCCACATCCCTGGTCCTCTTATATTGCATCTGAACCAGATTTCCAGTCCTACCACAGGCTACTCTATTACTTGGTTCTGCCTAGACAGACTGTTGACATCTGTAATCTACTCTATTGTTCCGCCTTTATGCTGTACAGTACTTACAAGGTTTTCTTGATTGTCAGCAGGGATGTAAAATGTCTGTTTAAAGAAAACTGCATTTATGTTGTCATGGCAAGCCCCAGAAGACTGATCTTTCTCTGCAGAAAGCAAATGTTATGTTTCTGCATTCCCCCCCCCGCCCAGTTTAGTAGGATATATTTGTCAAGAAATTGGATTCCAATATTTACAGTTGAAAAACCAAGAATGCATTTGCAACCCTCATGTCAACCTAGCTGCTCAAAAGCTTGCAGTTAATGGACAAGATCCTTAGATGACGTAGAGCAGCCTCTTTCCACTGAAGTCACAAGAGCTACTTCAGGTTGCACTAGCTGAGAGCCTGTCTCTTGGGTTTTACAAATAAGGCTGTAGTTGGGGGGATAATAATATGAAAAAATAGACCAAATTCATCATGTTTTTTGAGGAGCGGGATGGGAGTTGCAGAAAAGTCCTTAGAAACTGCAGTTATATAGAACAGAGAAGCAAGAAAGGTCAGGAACAAGGATAAGTGAAGAGTCCTGCACTTAGGACAGAAGAATCCCATGCACTGCTACAAACAGGGGAACAACTGGCTAGGCAGAAGTTCGGTAGAAAAGGAGCTGAGGACTTGTACACACGATCAGTTTATCGCGCATTAAAACTCATTACCGCGCGATAGCAACAACGGCATACACACGTGCAACAGGGCTGTTGCGTGTTAACTGCCTTGTTGTAGCGCAATACAAAAACCACCTCGACGAGGGTGGTAACAGCTAACGCGGAACAGCTGGTGCGCTTTTGCGCTCGTGTGTACGCTTACCGAGCAATGACTGGCCTCCGGAACTGTCCCAGCATTCCAAAGTCATCCTCTCTGGTCTTCCCCCCACCCGCTCTGTAGCCGTGATGAAACTGTCCCCGCCCTGCCCTGAACTGATTCCCGGGATTTTCAAATTTCTCGTCTGTTTCACTTCCTGCTCTCTTCCTCATGGAGTGTATTTGTGCGCCGATCATCAGTAGCAATGGCGGCCCGCCGTGGAAGACGCGCACCCCTTTGGAGCACGGCAGAGGTGCTGGACCTGATCAGCATCTGGGGAGAGTCCGCTGTGCAGGCGCAGATACGCGGCAGCAGGAGGAATTATGACACATTTGGCATAATTTCTCGGGCCATGTCAGAGAGAGGGCATGATAGAGACACAGTGCAGTGCAGATCAAAGGTGAAGGAGCTAAGAATAACCTATCACCGAGCGAAGGAGGCAAACCGCCGTTCCGGATCAGCGCCTGCTACATCCAGGTACTACAAGGAAATAGAAGCCATCCTCAGTGGGGACCCAACAACCACTGCCAAGAGTCCCGTGGACACATCAGCCCCCCCCATCCGGTGATTGCCAGAGCCGAGCAGGATGAGGACGTGATTGAGGAGGAGGAGGAGATGGAGGATGACCTGGAGGAAAGCGCAACTGCATGTAGCCAGGAGCTCTTCAGCACCCCCGCTGAGACGTCCACCCAAGGCTTGAACTGCAGCGTGTCCTCTGAGGCGGCAGAGGGGGGTTCAGGTAAGTTTCTCCTTCGTGCAGCTCTGTCTGGTTCCTGCTAAAATATCATTGTCCGGGGTGGGGGTGCTTGCGGGTCCCCGCTGTGCACGCCATTTACTCTGCATTCATTAGAAGTGCATCAACACAAGCAGTGATTGTAAAATAATCATCTGCATTTAGGTCAGTAAAGGTTTCGTCGATGTACCTCCAGAGCCTAATACTCAGGTTAGATGGGAGAGCATTTGTGTCTACGCTCCCAAAGACAGATACTCTGCCTCTCCAGCTGCAAAGCACAGTACTGGGAACCATGGCAGCACACAGTGCAGCAGCATACGGTCCTGGCTTGCAACCGGCGGCATGTCGGATATGTATTCTAGCTGGCAGGGGCACTCTGAGGAGAGAGATATCTAGTTCCATCTGTGTGCCCAGTGCAGATTGTGAGCCCCCAGGAAGCCATCTATTAGAACGTACCTTGTCTGCTTCAGCGAAGCGTAGTGTGTTGACCGCCCTGTACCTTCCAGTGGAATGTGCTACTGGAAGGTTACATCAGTTATCTATGCTATGTGTTAACAATTTCTTTATTGTTATTTTTTTAGTAGACTTGACCTTCACAAGGCCGGTGTCTACCCCAGCTGACCGAATGAGAAACATTCGGTGGCGTGCTCAAAGAAACAGGGAGGATAGGTTTCATGAGCTGCTGAAAGCAACACAGGAATCCGCAAGGGAGAATAGAGCCTGGAGAGAGGAATCCCAGCAGAGGAGGCAGAAACACAGGGACGAACTGATAAGCGTCATGAAGGAGCAAACAGAACTGCTCAAGAGCATGATTGCTTTGCAGTCCCAGGCGATTAATGTCCGGGCTCCACTCCAGACAGTTCAGCCGTGTCTGCCTCCCACTCCCCGTAGTCCCTCAAAGCATTTCTTTGAAGGCCACCCTTCCCCCCGGTACAGGACAATATCCAGTCCTCCCCCCATCTACTTTTTTGAGACCCAGAGCTACACCAACCTGTAACCCCACCCCCACCTTTTAGGTTTGAATAAAAACAGTAACAAATACTTTGAAGAGTGGGTTTATTTGTATACATTATTGAAAAGCTCATTCGGTGCACCTGATGCGTCATGGAAGTTAACTAGGGGAGGGCATCATTGAAATGCTCCCTGAGTGCCTCCCTTATGCGAGCAGCTTCTCCTTGTGCCACCCTAATATTCCTAGTGGCTGGCTGCTCGTATGCTTCCTCGAGGTGCTGTGCCTCCGTAGCCCATGTAGGGGAAAACTTTTCTCCCCTACTTTCACAAATGTTATGGAGGACACAACATGACGCAATCACGGCAGGGATCTGGTCCTCCGCCAAGTCCAGCCTCCCATACAAACAGCGCCAGCGCCCTTTTAAACGGCCGAAGGCACACTCCACAGTCATTCTGCAGCGGCTCAATCGGTAATTGAACCGCTCCTTGCTGCGATCAAGGTTCCCGGTGTAGGGTTTCATGAGCCATGGCATCAGTGGGTATGCTGGGTCTCCGAGGATGACTATGGGCATCTCCACCTCCCCCACTGTAATTTTTTGATCAGGGAAAAAGGTACCCCCTTGCAGCTTCTGGTACAGACCAGTGTTCCTGAAAATGCGGGCATCATGCACCTTTCCCGACCACCCAGCATTGATGTCTGTAAAACGCCCCTTGTGATCCACGAGTGCTTGCAGCACCATGGAGAAGTAGCCCTTCCTGTTTATATACTCGGTCGCGAGATGGACTGGAGCCAAAATTTGGATGTGCATGCCGTCTATTGCTCCCCCGCAGTTAGGGAATCCCATGGCAGCAAAGCCCTCCACAATCTCACGAACATTGCCCAACGTCACCGTCCTCCGTAGCAGAACGCGATTGATGGCTTGGCACACTTGTGAGAGGGCTAATCCGACGGTGGACCTCCCGACTCCAAACTGGTTTGCAACCGACCGGTAGCAATCAGGAGTCGCCATCTTCCAGACAGCAATCGCAACACGCTTCTCCACGGTTAGGGCTGACCTCATGTTGGTGTCTTTCCGTCGCAGGGCAGGGGCCAACTCTGAACACAGTTCCAGAAAGGTTGCTTTCCACATTCGAAAGTTCTGTACCCACTGCTCGTCATCCCACAGCTGCATAACAATGCAATCCCACCACTCGGTGCTCGTCTTTCTCAACCAGAAACGGCGTTGCACCGTGTGCAGATGATCGGTGAAGGAGAGGAGCAACGCGGTGCTGTCGCTCTGCAGGGCATCGATCAGCCCCTGCTCCTCGGTGTCCTCGTCTGACTCGGAGCTCATTGCGTACCGAGCAACAAGCCGAGATGTATTCAGAATGTTGAAGGCGACAGTGGAGATCAGAGCAGGATCCATGCTGTCGCTGTTGTGATTGCTTGCAAGTGGTGCGGTGCGTCACTGCACTGTTGAAAATAGGCGCGAGTTGCTATTGGAAACGAGGAAGACACTAGGGGAACACAAAGCACCACGGGAAACTGAGAGTTTACCTATGGCGCTTTGCGTTCCTTTCCTTCATCCCATGATTCATAGCGCCGATTCAGGGAAAATGGAACGATGGGATAGGTGCCCAGAAGTCATTGCGCTCAACCGCGATAATGCAAGGAATTTTGTTGCGTTGCAAGGAGCGACGTGTGTATGCATTATCCCGCAATAAAGGTCACGTGACTTTTATAGTGCGATTGCCATGTTGCGCTTTAATCTGCTCGTGTGTACATAGCCTGAGTGTGACAGTGGACAAGAAGCTGGATGTGAGTCAGCTGTGTGCTCTTATTGTCAAGAAGACTAATGGCATATTGGGCTGCATTAGTGGGAGCATTGCCAGTAGACTGAAGGGAGTAATTATTTCCCTCTATTCAGCACTGGTGAGGCCTCATTTGGAGTAATGTGTCCAGTTTTGGGCCTCTCATCACAGAAGGGATGTGGACAAATTGGGAAGAGTCCAGCTGAGGGCAGTAAAAATTATTAGGGGGCTGGGGCATGTGACTATGAGGAGCAGCTGTTGGAACTAGGCTTATTTAGTCTGCAGAAAAGAAGATTGGGGCGGGGGGGATTGGATAGCAGCCTTTAGCCTGTTCTTCTTCAAGCGCTGCTCATATCCATTCGGATGTAGATATACGTGCTGCAGTGCATGGTCTCTCTTGGAACCTTTTTGCCCTAGCCTATCCCCGTACGGTCAGCAGCCACTGCCCCCTGGAGTCCCATGCTCTGGACGCAGTATATAGGTGATGCTGACCCTGTCCCCCCTTCAGTTCCTTCTTTCCACCCAAGTGACAGTCTGGAACCTCCTCGCCTTTGCGATCTCGCACGTGCCTGTCCTCATCTCTGGCAGCTTAGTTCAGAGTTTTAGTTAGTAAGTTGTTCAGTTAGACGTAGCTAGTAGCTACGTAGTCTGAGCTTTCGATTGGGACTCAGTTCCAGGACCGGCCCTTGAGTCGGCCATGCCGGGCTTCAAACCCTGCACTGACTGTGGGAAGGCCTGCCCAGTCAGCCATCCACGATAGATGCCTCAAGTGCCTGAGCGAAGGGCACAGAGCAGTTAAGTGCTGAATACGCTGCTCCTTTAAGCCCAGGACCCAGAAAGAGAGGGAGAGCCATCTCCGAGCCATTCTCATGGAGGCAGCTCTAAGACCCACGTTGGAGCCAGCATGGGCGCTGGTACCATCGTCGGCGCAGCACGCGCTATTGGCACCAGTTCCATCCCGACTCCGTTCTCCACTGGCACCGAAAAAGAGGCCCTGTGCCGACAAAGATAGAGTCCCGGCACCAGAAACCTCGAAGGCCATGACTGGCACACCCCAAGGACTGGCGAACCCCAGTGGGGCCAAGGGGCCAGTCTCCTCCTGCCTCCCAACGCTGAAGGCCCTCCGAGAGCTGCTGACACCACCACCAGTTCCCCATTTAGTGACATCGAGAGGGAAAACCGCCATGGGTTCCACAGCGTGGAAGTGCCACTCCTCGGCACTGGCGTCCCCTTTCCCAAACCAGGAATCTATGGGGACTGGTGAGCCTCAGAGATTGGGGCACAGCACCCCCTCGCAGGGCCATCCTTGGGGGGAGCAAACGGGGTGATTGCCCCGGGCCCTGCGGTTATGTGGGCCCCACACTGTCCCGCTCCCAGCGGAGCAATGCAGGGCCCGCACCATGGCTCCCCTGCATGGCCAGGCTTCACCCTGCCCCACCACTGAGCTGAAGGCAGGGTGGCGGGGTGGGAGGCTTCCCCCAGCCTTTGGCCTTGGGCCGGCCTGCCCTGCCCCCATGGCGGAGCACGCTGGCCCATGGGTGGGGCAGTTAATCAGGGCCCAGCCTCCCTTGGCTGGCCAGCCTGCCTCACATAGCCGGCCAGGCCCGGAGCTGGCTCGTGGGGCTGGCTCCGGGAGCCGAGGCCGGGCCGTTCCCGCCCCTGGGCCTGCTGCTCTGCCCTGGGGGTGTGGAGGGCCAGTCTAGAGGCCGGCCAAAGCGCGGCCTGGCGGGGGCTACTGGTGTCCCCGGCCACGGCCGGCTTCCCCAGGGCCAGCTCCCGGCAGCAGCCTTGGGGCCGCGGCCATGGCCAGCTCCTGCTGGTGGCGGGGCCTCGGCTTGCTGGGGTCCCAGGGGCAGAGCGGGCCGACCCGGTCCGCCCTTCCCCCCTCCAGCGTGGGGTGGGGGCCCCCAATAGGCCAATTGGCCCTGGGCCCCGCTCCCCCTAGGGACGGCCCTGCCCCCTCAGAAGTCAAGGAGCCTTGATGCCAGCACCCGTCACCTCGAGGCTTTGCCAACTCCCTGAGTATAGGGCCCCTGTCCAAGGCAGGGCCGGAGCGGTCTTCGCCGGGACATTCCTGCCACCCTACTCCAGTGCGCAGCTTGCCAGCCATGTCGGCACCGCCTCCCTGGCACCGATCCCCCTCTTCGTCAGTGAGAGACACTGAGGCTTAGCACAGAAGAAGGATCTCCTCCTCGGCACTGGAGAAGATGGACGCCCGGGATGCGAAAAGGTCCTTGTCACCGGCCGAGACTCGCAAGTCAACCAAGGGGCACTGAGGTCACTCAGCACTGAGAGGCCAGCACTGATTCCACGCCTGCCATCACAGATGAGATACTTTCTCGCCAGATGCCTCGTCAGCCTCCTCCATAAGCTCTGGCACCGAGTCCCGGGGGTGTACAGGCCATTCCCTGCACCGCCACCAAGGCGAGCGTGCTGATCCCGCAATGACCCCACCCACGCCAGCACCACCAGTTGTGCCAGTACAAGCAATGAGAGATTGGCCAGCACAGTGGGCCTATTGGAACCCTGAGTCTGCCCCATGTAGAGTTCTCCACTCCTGGGACTCAGGTTGAGTGCCACCCTCCAAGTCTGGTTGGGTACCCTCAAGGACTAGGACTTGGAGGTGGACTCCGATGTGGGTGAAGACCCATCCAGCACCCTACAAGAAGAGGCCCTCCCCTACTCCTCCTCTTCCCCAGATGAGGCCCTGTACCCAAAACCCCTCTCCCTGACAGAAGACCCAAGGTCTCACCAGGACCTCCTGAGGAAGATGGCCTCCAACCTGGGTCTGCAAGTGGATGTTATGAGGGAAGAGCTCGACCCCCTCTTCCATGTGGGTGACTCAATGCCCCCCGCTAGGGTGGTCCTTCCTCTGCACAAGGGAGTCTTGAAAATAGCCAGGGCCTGATGGCAGACCCCATCCTCCTTCCCCCCAGTGTCAAAAAGGGGCGGAGAGGAAATACCATGTCCCCGCAGACAAGTTTGGGTTCCTGTTTAGCCACCCCACCCCAGGCTCCCTAGTGGTTGATGCTGTCAACCAGAAGGAGAGACAAGGTCAGCAGGCTGCAACACCCCAAAATAAGGATGCAAAGAAAATGGACTTATTCAGAAGAAAATTTTATTCCACAGTGGCACTGCAATTCCGCATCGCAATCAACAAGCCCTGATGGGGCACTACAATCTGAACCTGTGGGACTCGCTCCCATGGTTCCGAGGCCTCCTCCCAGCAGACCACACCGCTGACTTCGAGACGCTCCTCGAGGAAGGTCTGTCAGTGGCTAGAGCAACCCTCCTGACATCCTGGGACACTACAGACACGGCGAGCAGGGGTGTAGCATCAGCAATCTCCATGAGGAGAGCCGCTTGGCTCCAGGGCTCCGGCCTGCTACCCCAAATGCAGCAGGTCATCTAAGATCTCCCCTTCGAGGGCCCAGCCCTCTTTGTGGAATTCACGGACTCAAGGTTGCATGGGATGAAGGACTCCCGGGCCACCCTCAAGTCCTTGGGGATGTACAGTCCTCAGTCCAACAGGCATCCTTTCAATCGCCCGGCATCCCAGCAGCACACCCAGCAGCAAGGCCAATAGCAGCAGCAACGCCCAGTCTCGCAGCAGCAAAGACACCTCAGGGGCACGGACAGAGATGGGGGCAGCATCAGCAGGGGTGGTAGAGGACAGGGATCCCAACAACCGTCCCACTAGAGCTCGAGACATCAATCAAGCAACCAGAGGGCCGCTTCTGACAGCTGCCTCAAGGACGCCATCACCACCCCAGATTACTCCACCTGCTTATCGTTTCAGGACTGCCTCACAAGGTTCAAAAGACAGTGGGCCAAGATTACGTCGGACCGCTGGATCTTAGATACAATCACGGAGGGCTGTGGCTCCCCCTCCCCCTGCATCCCCAGGCCCAATTTGGCCCCCAGGCCCAATCTGGCCGGGCTTGGCTGGGCCCCAAGCGGTGCCACCTGGCCAGGCCAGGCCCTGAGCCACACCGCCCAGCCGGGCCCTGAGCCACACCGCCCGAGCCTCTGGCCACTCCCACCCCTGCCAGCCGCAACTCCCAGGGCTCCCCAGCAGTAGGACTTACCTGCTCTGGAGTGGGGACTGGAGCCTCCATAGACAAGGAGGGCTGAGCCCAGCTGTTTCCATTTTCCGCACTGCTCCACCCTAGGCTACCTCATGCCCGGGAGTGGAGCAAGGCAGGAAATTTAAAATGGCCCCGGCAGCTCTGCCTGCTCAGCAGGACTCCGGGCACTGCTGCGCACATTCAGGGCACGTGCCCCTTGTGCCCTATACCAGCGACGCCACTGGTTTTTACTCCCGGTACTTCCTGATACCCAAGGCAAAAGGGGGCCTAAGACCCATCCGGGACTTCCGAGACCTCAACAGATTCCTATGAAAAATAAAGTTCTGCATGGTTTCACTAGCTCACCTAGTTCCTTCTCTAGACCCTAGGAACTGGTATGCCATACTCGACTTGAAGGATGCTTATTTCCATATTGTCAGAAAACCCGGGCACAGGAAATACCTCCAATTCATGGTAGAGAACAATCACTATCAGTTCGCAGCCCTTCCCTTTCAGCTCTCCCTCGCCCCTTGGGTTTTCACAAAATGCATAGCGGCAGTGGCTGCTTACCTAAGAAAAGAAGGGGTCCAGATTTTTCCCTATATGGACGACTGGCTTATCAGGGGCAGGTCTCACCAGCAGGTTCGGGGTGCTGTACTCATGACATGCAAACTGTGCGACAGATTGGGGCTCCTCCTGAACTTAGAAAAGTCAAAGTTACGCCAGACCCAAAAAATCAAGTCCATAGGGGCCCATCTGGACTCCTTGAGGGCCAGGGCTTCCCTTCCCCTCAAGATTTCAATTGATGTTTTCCATCATTTCAGACCTACACCACTCCCCCACAACAACAGTGAGGCACTGCCTACGGTTGCTGGGACATATGGCAGCCTTCACATACGTGGTACGGCTAGCCCGCCTACACATGAGGCCACTGCAGTCCTGGCTGATGGGGGTTTACCACCCAAGCAACACTCCCCAAAAAGAGTGGTCAGGATGCCAGAAGAGGTGCTGATAAGCATCGGGGTGTGGGAAGATGCAATCTTTGCTATGCAAGGGGCCCTCTTTGAGGCCCAGAACCCTCCAGTGACCCTAATCATAGAAGCCTCGGACGTGGGGTGGGGAGCTCACATCAACTTGAACCTGAGAACCGAGGGGAGGTGGTCTCAGAGGAAGCAGGCCCTCCACATCAATGTCAAGGAGCTGAGGGCGGTCTGCCTGGCCTGTGAAGTGTTCCTCGGTAAGCTCAGGGGCAGATTGATACAAGTCCTCACAGACAACACAGAAGCGATGTTCTACATCAACCACCAAGGGGGAGTCTGCTCCTCAGCCCTGTGCGGGGAGGCAGTTTGCCTCTGGGAGCTCGCAGTCAAGCACGATATGCATTTGATCAAATCTCACTTACCTGGGGCGAGGAACAATCAAGCAGATGGGCCCAGCAGACAGACAATTCCTGCCTCAACACGAATGGTCCCTGCACCTGGGTGTAGCATCAGATGTCTTCTGAGAAAGAGGCTACTCCAAAGTGTATCTCTTCATGTCCAGCATGAACAGCAAGTGCACTCACTTCTGCTCCTTTGGGGGGCAGGGAGGGGCGGGCATCCTGTCAGAAGCATTCCTATTGAGTTGGGAGGGGCCCCTCCCTTATGCCTTCCCTCTATCCTCTGATCTACAGGGTCCTACTCAAAAGCAAGAGGGACAAGGCGGTCATTATCCTAATAGCCCCCACATGGCCGCGGCAACCCTGGTACAGCATGCTCCTCGAGCTCTCCAAGTCCCGTCCCCCTCTCCCCCCCTGGACACACCCCATTAGGGGACTTGCTAACTCAGGACCTGAAATTGAGCTCCCTCCACCTGACAGCGTGGAGACTCTATGGCTGAAGGCCGACGAGAAAGCGTGCTCCCTAAAGGTGCAACACATCCTCGTGGGAAGTAGAAAGCCATCCACTCAAATCACATATTGGGCAAAGTGGAAGCGTTTCTTGGTGTGGGCAGCAGAATGAGGGTTCCCACCTGAGAGCTCGCCCATCCAGGTCATCTAAAGTCACAAGGATTGGCCTTGGCCTCCCTTAGGGTCCACCTGGCAGCAATCGCCGCCTTCCATCGGTCATTTGAAGGTACCACTCCTTTCGTCCACCCCATGAGTATAAGGTTTCTAAAGGGAATAGAGAGACTTTACCCACAGGTCCATAACCCAGTCCCACAGTGATGCTAAATGCCTCAATGGACTCTCCCTTTGAGACCATGACTGACTGCTCCCTTCTGATCCTGTCCTGGAAAGTGTCCTTCCTGTTTACCCTCACCTCAGCAAGGCGGGTATTGGAGTTGAGGTCACTGGCGTCAGAACCCCCTTACATGGTGTTTTTCAAGGACAAGGTTCAGCTGAGACCTCACTCGGCCTTCCTACCAAAGGTGGTGTCCTCCTTCCATGTCAACCAGAACACATTCCTACCTGTGTTCTTCCCTAAACAGCACCTGATGGACAGGGCCATCCCTTGAGGGGAGCGGGGCCCTGGGCCAATGGGCCTAGGTGGGCCCCCACCCCACCGCTCCATGCTGCAGGGGAGCATGTCAGGCCCACTGGCCCCGGCCCCAGCCCTGGCCCTGGATGGGAGGCCGAGGCCGAGGCTGCCGGCGCACGGAGCCAGCTCTGGCCCCGGCCCCATCCCGGGAAGCCGAGACCACGGGCAGGGAGCCGGCCTCATGTGGCCATGTGGGGCAGGCCGGCCCAGAGGCTGGGCCCCACCCACGTTCTCTGACCCTGGGCCTGCCTGCTCTGCCCTAGAAGTGGGGAGGGCCGGCCCAGGGGCCGGGCATTGCGCTCCCGGCCTTCCCTGCCCTGCTGCCTTCAGCTCACTGCCAAAGGCAGCAGGGAATAGGAGGAAGCAGAGCCATGGGTGGGGGGGGCTGCAGTGTGCACGGGCCCCGCACTACCCCACTGGGAGCGGGACAGCACGGGGCCCACGTAACCACGGGGCCCGGGGCGATCGCCCCATTCGCCCTCCCCCTCCCAGGGACGGCCCTGCTGATGGAGAAGCAGAGGAGATGGCACACCCTAGGTGTCAGAAGGGCCCTTTCCTTCTACATCGAGAGGACTAGACCATTCAGAAAGACAACACAGCTCTTAATTGCAGTCGCAGAACGCATAAAGAGCCAAGCAGTAACATCCCAGTGCATATCCTCATGGATCATGAGCTGTATTAAGGACTTCTACCACTGGGTCAAAGTTCCCCTACCCAGCCCAGTCAAGGCCCATTCCATGAGAGCGCAAGCCTCCTCAGCAGCGTTCCTAGCACAAGTACCGATCCAGGAAATCTGCATGGCCGCAACCTGGTCTTCGGTTCACAGTACACGATGCCATTGTGCAATAAGCAAGAGATGACACAGCCTGTGGGAAAAGTTAACTCTGCCCACCATCCTACACAAGGCTTGTGAGTCACCTACATCCGAATGGATGTGAGCAGCGCTTGAAGAAGAATGGAGGATTGCTTACCTGTAAGCGTCCTTCTTTGAGATGGGCTGCTCACATACATTCACTACCCCCCCCCCCATTCCCGCTTTCAGAGTCACTGGAAAAAAAGAGACGGGGGGGGCACCTATATACCGTGGCCGGAGCATGGGACTCCAGGGGGCGGTGGCCACTGACCCTATGGGGATAGACTAGGGCAAAAAGGTTCCGAGAGACACCGTGCACTGCGGCACATACACCTACATCTGGATGTGTGTGAGCAGCCCATCTTGAAGAAGGACACTTACAGGTAAGTAATCCTCCGTTCTCAGTGGTAATAGATGACAGAACTAGGAGCAATGGTCTCCAGTTGCAGTGGGGGAGGTCTGGGTTGGATGTTAGGAAAAACTTTTTCACTAGGAGGGTAGTGAGGCACTGGAATGGGTTACCTATGGAGGTGGTGAAATCTCCATCCTTAGAGGTTTTTAAGGTGCAACTTGATGAATGCCTGGCAACTTGATGAAGGGATGGATTAGATGGGGTTGGTCCTGCTTTAAATAGCAGGTTAGACTAGATGACCTCCCTTCCTAACCTCATCTTTTATGATTCTATTAGTGCTTTCTTCTTTTAAAAATAATAACATTGGGGTTCTTTTCATCTTCCCTTCTGTTTTTGAGCCTTTAGGTATCACATTTTCAAATTCTTTTCTGCAACCATGAAAGCCAGAAACTTACTTAAAAAAATAAAAACCAAAACACTGAAATTCTCACATAATCATTTGATTCCACAGACAGGGATTTTAGAAAAAGAAACACCAAATATCACAAGACTCAGAGTAAAATCATGAGCACTAGCAAATCTACGAAGGAACTGCCCACAGGTGAAAACCACAGTATGCAATCTTATCCCTTTGTTTTAAATAACCTGGACAGATAAAAAGATACCAGTAAATTTCAGCACAAACCAAGCTTTTCTTGGGGGAAATTCACACCTATGAAATTCACACCAGCACACAGCCTATGAATCCCTATACCAGAAATAAGCAGAAATTAAGTGCTGCATAGTATCATAATTTCAAGGTAACTGCACCTTTTTTCTCCCTCCATGATTCATTGGTTTAGGTTTCTGGATCCCACATCTTTCATCTTGCCTGGGCAAAGATCTGTGTCTCACTCACTCCTAGCCATGGATTTTAAGGCTGCACAGCTCCCTGATTTACACTAGAGTCCTGTGGCATTTTTAAAGACTAACAGATTTATTTATCACATGAGCTTTCATAGGAGAAAATCCCACTTTCTCAGATGCTTTGAAGATAGGAAACTGTAACTTGTAACTTCCACAGGACTCTGTTGTTTTTCTGCAATAGACTAACATGGTTACCCCTTTGGAATCTGATTTACACTGACACTCCAGCAAGCCAGGCTACCTAAAAAAGCCAGTACGTGATTTTGCCTTTTCACAAGGACTATGAACGGTATATTATATGCAGAGTTGCACACAGCTCTTTCTAAGCAAGCTCTTTTTAACATTTGTTCCTAAAGTAAAAGGATTACAGAGAAAACCTATTAAAAGAATAAAAGAAACTACATGCATGCTAAAAAGCTTATCAGAGATCTTCCCCAACTCCAACCTAGGGCAAGTCCTTCAAAACCTACAATGGGTTTTCCCCATGGCTACAGGTTCCTATCAATCTTTAGATCAGGTACCAGAAGGAAGACTGAGTAGATCAGCTGTTTCTTTATACAGCTCAGGCCTTAGATCTTGGTTCAGATAATCAGCAGGCAATCATCCGCTCCTCCGGGCATAGCTTCAAAAGGCTAGTTTCTTTCATAACCAGAGTTGGGGAATGTGCATAAACTCCCCCTTCACCCTCAGGGAGCTTGGGGAAATCCACTTAATACTTATTGTCCCAAAATTCCATACTTGTCCAGCAATTTTCAGTATAGTCTTTTGTGCTGCCAGATCTCACATGTGTCACATCTTCTGCATAGAGGCGTTACATAAAATCCCAGTCCACAATAATACATAAACTTAATACAAAAAGATCTTTCAAGGCTATTACAGTGAATTGCTCTTTCTATGACCCACAGGCCTCACGCTAGCCCTCTGCAGGATGATGACATTCACCGACAACTTTTTGTATCATCCAAAGAAATTAGACCTAAGGAAATTTCCAGAAGCAATAGTATATTTTTATTGTTTGGTCACCAATGTTATTCAAAACAATACCTGCTTACAAAACGGCACCATGTTTCCAGCCTATTTCATGACTCCTCACTTCACTGGGGAGAGACATGGCCAAGAAATAAATATTGTTTTTTGTTCTCTCTCATTCCCTTTTCCCTCTGAGGACAAACATTTCAAGAGGCACAGAGCTGCTGTTATATAATGAATGGGAGTGAAAAACAGGAAGCTGCACTAAGGAGCAGTGGCATTTAAAACAGACTGATTTGAGGGAGCCAAGTTCCAGAGGGGGAGTCATGTTAGTCTATCTCAGAAAATCAAACAAGGAGTCCTGTGGCACTTTTAAAGACTAACAAATTTATTTAACACATGAACTTTCGTGGGTGTAATCCAACTTCATCAGCTGCATGAAACGGAAACTGCAGTATGTTACATGCAGAGAAGGCTGAGTCACATGCTAGTTTTTTAATCTCTTTTAGCAAATCAAACAAGTTGTTTTGATTCAAACAATGTCCATGTGACCTTTAAAGAAAAATAAACGAGAAGGTGTTAATGTTAAAAGAGGGCAAATTACTTCATGTGAGTTAGCCCAGGGGTTGGCAACCTTTGCCAGTCCCTGTGTGTCAGCCCCGCCCACCGCACCCTCAGAAAGTGCCGGGGTAGGGACAGGGATTCCCTCTCCCTGCTGGCCCTGCCCTGCATGCAGCAGCTCCTTTTCCCTGCTAGCCGCACTCTCCAGGTCGGGGGCGGAGCCAGCAGGGGACAGGAGCCCCACGTGTGGCTCTTGTGGCCCCAGACCCCACTGAGGAGCGGAACCAGCAGGGAGAGCAGCCACGGTGCCGCGTGCCGCTTAGACTAGGTGCACGTGCGGTTTGGCACATGTGCTGGGGGTTGCTAACCCCTGAGTTAGCCATTCAAAGTCTTTATTCAGACCCAAGATTATGGTGTCATCTTTGCATATAAGTTCCAGCTCTGGAGTCTTATGTTCAAGTCTGGTTTTGAAGCATATTTGCTGAAATACTGTAACATTCACATCTGTTACAGAATGTAACAGATTAATTGAAATGTTCTACCCCTGCTTTTTGAATGCTACCATTCTTGGTGTCTGATTTGTGTCCACTTATTCTTTTGTGCAGAGTCAATCCAGTTTGGCCAAAGTATAGGGCAGTGTGGGGCATTGTTGGCACATGATGGCATATATCCGATCGGGACAGAAATCAGACATCAAGAATGGTAACATTCAGTAGAATATCACCCTGGCTGCCAGAATAGGAACACGGATTTCTTCTCCAGGGAAGAGAGGGCATTGCTTCTGCCCAAAGGTAGGTGGTCTGTCATGGGGTGTATGTACCCCTCACAAGCACAGCAATCAAAAGGTTAATTCAGGCCCTGCCGGTCAGTGCTGATTGGCAGTTTCATGGCAACTGGGAGGAGAAAAGGGCTGGGAAGCAGAAGGGCAGGGCAGCTACCAAAGGAGTGAGGAGGCTGGAGAAAGGACCTGTAGCCAGTGAATTATTAAAGAGTTGCTGAGTCAACAACCCAGAAGGGGAAGGACTGGCTGACAGGCTGGAGAGCCTGCAGAGATCCAGGGGAAAAGAGAAGGGAGCTCACAGCACTGTCAGAGTCAAAGAACCCCTATTCTGTTTATCTAGCTCAAGGGCTCTCTTCCAAGTCCTCGATGGATTTAGGAATGAAGAAAGTGTTTTCAGACTTCTGGGCACCAGGAACAGACTGATAGCCCCACCAGGCTGTGAGCGCAGGGTCTGTTCCATGCTTGGCCCGAGGAGATGCCACTGCAGTGAGGCACTGCCTGGCAGGTGGATTTCACCCCAGATGCTTAGACGTGGTCTGTATCTTCTCCAGGCTCAGGAATGTTCCCTCAGAAAGCAACAGGTCCTGTCCACATGGATTAAACGGGCACTTGCTAGCAAGGGGGTTTCAGACTGTAGTACCTTCAGGAAACCTCTTTTGTTTTGTCACATATGGAAAGGCAGGCTGAAAAACCTGGTCCATGGGTTTTATGAAGTTTAGCTCACTGTGCTGTTCAAGGCTGATAACGATTTGCGCGCAGGAACCAGCTGCATCTACAAAGATTACACACATTCGGTGTAATTCTAAAAACTCCCTAATGATAGTTACTGGAACACAGACGCAAGAGAGACATTTCTCCTTACAGTCCATCTGATAGCAAGCTTAGCCTCACTCTAGCAACCACAATGAGGCTAATTGTTCTGGATAATGGAGCAAGGAGGGAATTTTTGAGCTATTTCCCCCCAAAAAAGGACTTTGAAATGAGTAAATTCTTCCAGGAATTTGCAGATAAATGTGCTGCTGACTCACAGCGAGCTCAGTCCTAAAGTGCTTAGTCAGGCTACCCTCATAGTGAAGCCATGAGTCAGGACTTAGGCATGGGTCCAACATCCGTTTCAGATGTGTGTAACAGATTCAAGGGAGAGGGAAGGAGCCTTCAGAGATGCAGAGCTCACCTTTCCCTGCACCTCATGCTGGGACTTTGCGGCCTGGGCCTACAAGGGGATGTCTATACTGAAGCAGACGTGCTAGCTCTAATGGAGCTAGTGTGCTAAAAACAGCAGAGTGGCTGTTGTAAACACAGACTGTGGCATGGGCTAGCCACTCTAACTCAAACCCAATGGGTCGAGCGGGCTTATGCTTGGATGGCTACCCAGTAGAACTGTTTGTGCCACAATGTCCACATTGCTATTTTTAACATGCTAGTTTGCTTCTGTCTACCCAGGCAGGGCCAGATTAAGATGCCTGAGAGCCCAGGTCTGTCCACTTTTGTGGGGGCCCCTCACTGCAGCAGCGACTAGCCTGGGGGGCTGGTGCCTGGATGCACCAGCCCCGGGGCCACCCAGCAGAACCACTAACTATGGGGAGGCCAGTGCTCGGTGCTGAGGGGGGGCCAGCAGGACCACAGACCAGACAGCTGCACAGGGCAGGGCAGTTGCACAGTGCTGGGCCCCACTGGAGTTGTGGGGGACCAGGGCTCAGAGACCAGCCAGCCACAGGAGTGGGGTGGGCTGGTGCTCAGGCACTGGGGCCCAGCGCAGAGTGCCTGCTTGGGCCAGAGGCTGTGGCCTGTGGCACTCTCAACCCTTCCCCCGGCTGCTGGTCTGCCAGTGGGGCAGGCCGGTCAGACCACCCTGCGAGGTGGGGCAGGCCAGTGGCTGTGTGCCACGTCTGGGAGCGCAGTTGGGCCGCCACTCCAGGAGGCTCCTTGGGCCTGACAGAAAGGCCAGGCCAGCTTCAAATACAGGGGGCCAGCTGGAGCAGGGGCTGCAGCCCCTAAACCCCTGTGTTAATCCAGCTCTGTACCCAAGCTGGAGGCAATCTCCCAGCTGCAGAGTAGGCAGTGAGCTAGGCTAACATGGCTACCCCTTTGGAACATATCCTTAGAGTTTTCCTACTGACATGGTTCCGACTGAGAAGGGAAACTGGCAAGATGTACATTGGCAAAAGAGACCCAGAAAGTCACACCTCATTCAGGACTCCCAGCCCATTTCCTGACTAATACACTGGAGTCACATGACATCCACCCAGGCTGACGCCTCTAGTTGAGGTATGCAAAAATTGTTTGTTCACTTTTAAAACAGAGATCAAAAAAGTTCTGTGTGATGCAAGGTGGTTGGATCAATAGTTCTGGTGTTAGCTCACCTCTGCTTACAAATTCTTTCTTCAGAGTCCACACAGATTCTCCACTCATGAGCTGCAGCTCAAACACAAATCAGTCAGCATCACTGAGTTTAAACAAAGCCATGCTGCTGAAATCTCCTTCCAGATATGAACTTCCACCTCTTCTCTACCATCACCCCCTCCAATCTTCCTCCATTCTCATTTCTTCCATCTCTCTTGTTAGGATCATTTCTTTAAATGGGAGGCCAGATCCTTGGATGGTGTAAATCAACATAGCACACACACAATCACACAAATAAGGGCTCAGAAAGAGTCTCCTCTGCTAGTGAAGGAAGGAAGAAAAGCAGAAGATGCATGAAGTATGATAGGGATCTCACCGTATAGTCCTAATTTATCTAGAAATGATGATATCTAGCTTAGCTAAATCCTGTTGATTCTGTTTTTCAGAACTCCAGTGATCAGCCATCATTTCTCAGTACAGACAAGAGCAGAATAAGCTAATAATGGAAAGCTTGCTTCTTTGGCTCCTAAATCTTTGCAGTTCTCTGGAAGTAATCATGTTGTTACTCTGTGTATTGGCGCACCGGCACGGGTTCTGGCAGTGAGCATCAAATAGCCTTGATCTTATGCAAGGATACAAGAAAACATTAACTTTTTCACCAGATGGTTAATGACAATTGGGTCAGTTTAGGGTTTTGCTTTCTTGGCTTTTTTTCTTTTACTTGTGTTTTGCTCTGGAAATCCCCAGTGTTGCTGGCTCTTCAAAGAGTGGTTTAAACTTTCAACTTCTTGCACAATCTGCCTTTGGAATTTTGCCTTAACTACATGCTTACCCACTTTCCCACAACAGCTCATAAGTTTAAAAACACCTCTTCTGTCATCCCTTTCACACACTTCGCTTTAAAGAGAAATTGATCTTGTGCAAACATGGTCTCCTAGTCTGAGTATGGGATAGGGGACAGGAACTCCTGAGTTAATTCACAACCCTGCTACTCACCCACTATGTGGCCTTGAACAAATCACTCGACTTTTCTTTGCTTCAGTTTCCCATCTCTAAAATGGTGGCAGTAATAGTTGCCTGACTTGAAGTATTGTTGCAGGAAATCAGTCAGTGTCTGGAAAGTGCTAGATGTGTGCTGAGTATTTTTCCGTGACTGGTTCAGGGTAAGATTTCATAGGTTAATAAAGAATTACATTTGCCCGCTTTTCGGTATTGAAAGTTCTTTTTAAAGAATTGGGAATGTATCTGCTTTCCCCACTATGTCCTGGAATTGCAGCTGCCTCATTTCTCTTCAATGCTGTGATGAAGTCCATAATGCACCAGTCACTTTCAATAAAAAGTTAAAGAAAAGCAGATGTGTCAAAGTCAGCAACAGACTCACTGGCTGCCAAGTGCCTCTCTGGCAGAATAAATAGGATGTCCAAATCTTGCATTTGGATAATCAGATCAGTACTTTGTCTGATGGAATACAGAACTGCATGAATGCAAGGCAAATATTAAAATACACACACCTACCAACACGCAAAACAAGAACAATGTGTTCAACATTCTGTTAAAGACATAAAGAAGGAAGATTCTCATTACAGAGAGGAAGATATTAATTTATGAAAAACAGAGATAGGAAAAGGGAAATGTTTTTGGTAATCTTAAACAATAGACTTCACTTACTACCACATCCCACAGATCCTCTGGAGATTGTGTTGTGTCACATCAAATGAATAAGAAAATACAAATAGTGAATGTTGCTTCTGGTGGGTAATAAAATCCTCAAGACCCATCACTGGCCCTTCTTCAAGCTATTTAACAGTATTCTTATCCAAAATAATATCCATACTTTATCCGTCATTTGACTAAAGCATTCACCACAAAACGCCTTGGCTGATTCAGCGTGGGGGGTGGACTGGTATTTCCTGTAGCGTCACGATACACCACCAAGCATATTGCAACCTGCAAAAGGTTCCTATCTTCCTTCTTGTAATTGTTCTCTTTCCACAAAACCTCCACCACTCCACAGGATGTAGTGTTAGAGCTCCTCTATCTATTATTGTGTCTCTATGCATCAGCAGAAATTCTGATATTTTACTCTTGTGGATTAATAATGATAAAAGTTTTATTTTTGCCCACTTCTGAATATTTACTCATTCTTAAAAACAACGCAGTACATAAAGCAACGTTTGCATCAACCCCCTCAAGAAGTAACTTTTCACTGCTCAGCTTTGACCCTCTTCTTTGCTTCTCCCCAGCAGCCCCTGCACCCTTGACATGCGGCACACCCAGCGCCCCAGCAGGCCCGATCAGGAGGGGCGTCGCTTGCGGGACGAGCTCCTCAAGGACCTGGTCCACGTCAGTGAGAAGACCAAGGCACGCCTGGCGGCACAGCAGGAGCAGGATGATGGCCACCAGAGGGTTGAGCAGAGGCTGCTCGAGCGAATGCTCGACCTCATCGAGTGGCAGACCCACTCCCTGGAGCGCCTGGAGGAGTGCCTGTTCCCTCAGGGCCCCGCCCTGTGCCCCAGAAGCATCTCTCCTCGGCGGCAAGCCAGGACCTGGGGCGGACGTCAGAAGGCCTGGGAGCCGCCTTCCATAGGCCACTAGCACCGGCCCCTCTCCCCAACCTCCTTCCCTCCCCTCAGCCTCCATGTTGCCAGGCACAATGGGAAGGTGCTGAGATCACTCCCTCTTTTATGGGAGTGGCCAGGCGAGGGGGAGCACTTCTTGGGTGCCACATGCTACACTTCCTACCATGTACCACTCCTAGGTTGACCTAGTCTGGGGGTCTGCAACAGTGGCTCTGAGAGCCCCTTGTGGCTCCCTGGCAATCCCCTCCAGCTCTGGGGATGCTGGGCTGCAGTGGGGTGCCTGGCCAGCCCCAGCATCAGGGCTGGATCCTGGCCAGCACTGGCCGCCCAGTTTCGGATCGCCGGGGCCGCCCCCACCCTCCCACCGCATGAGCACGAGGCGGCCGAGCGGAAGTGACATGGACCCTAGCGCTCAGCATGGCCACCCTCCATCCGCTGGTGGGGCGGAGCAGCGCTCCCCGCCTACCCCCAGCCAGCTGCGCCTCCCCAGGGGGAGGAGAGTGACCGGTTCAGAGCTGTGGCTTGCGGGGGTGGGGCCCTGGAGCAGCCCGCTCCGAACAGTTCAGGCCGCTTCGCCCCCAGCCTCCCCAGGGCTGAACGGGCCTGATCCTCCCCTCCCTATGCGTGCTAGGGTCCACGGCACTTCCACTCAGTCGCCTCGTGCTCATGTGGTGGTAGGGTAGGGGTGGCCCCAGCGACCCGAAACTGGGCGGCCAGGGCTGGCTGGGAGCCCCACTGCACCTGGCATCCCCGGAGCCACATGGCGGCTGGGGGTAGACGGTGCAGCTGGGACCAGAGGCCGCACCGCCCTCCCTCCGCTCCACTGCAGACCCGGAGCAGCGCTCCCTGCTGCCCAGCCTGCCCCTGGCCCACCGTCCCTCCCCAGGAGGCAGAGAGCGGCTGGCACAGGACTGCTTCTTTTGGGAGTGGGGCCTGAAGCAGCCCATTTTGGGGAGTTCGAGCTGCTTTTCCCCCACCCCACAGCACTGAATAGGCCCACTCCAGGGCCTAGGGGTGAGGTGGCCTGTGTTCTGTGTGGGGGGGGCTGGGTGCGAAGTGATTGAACTCCCTGGAACAGGTTCTCTCCAGGACTGGCCCCCTCCTCTCACAAAGCAGCAACCCCATGCCGGCTGCTCTCTGCCCCTTGGGAAGGGGCGGCCGGCTGGCCAGGGGGGTTGTGGGGAGGGGGGAAGCTAGGAGCGCTGCTCGGTGTTGGCAGCAGAGGGAGGTGGTGCGGTTTCTGGTCCTGGTCGCCTTTCTCTCCCCCTCCTCCTCCCGGTGCCAGGGGCTGCAGCACGGCCGCCCCTGGTCCATGTGGAGGGAGGGTGGCGTGGTGCCAGTGCCCCAAAACGGTGGCTTGGGCTGGGGCCCCCCTAATCCGGCCTGGTGCTGGGGCCAGCCAGGTACCTCCCTGCAGCCTGGAAGAGGCTGTCTGGCACCCTGGAGGCTATCACATTTGCCTCCCCACTTGCCTCATCCGTCATCCCCTCCACCCTCTGCATCCCTCTTCTGCACAAAGCAAATGTGTGTTGGCCCCCGGGTGCCAGATAGCCTCCATCTGCCACTGGTGGGGAGGGGTGCACCACCCTGGGGCTGGACGGGGGCACTGGGAGGGCCAGCTGCAGGGGGGAAGACCACTGGGCTTTGGAAGGAGGTGGGAGGATGCCAGGAAGTCTAACCACCTGGGGCTGGGCAGGGAGGAGGTGTAGCTGTGGGGGAGGGCATGTGCTGTCCCAGGGCTGGGTGGGTGTACCAGGAAGGTCAGCTGCACTGGGGGAGACTGCTAGGAGCTGGAAGGCCAGCTGGGCATCGGGGGATGACGGGTGGCACCTGGGGCTGGCCAGGGGGGCCCAGGTCAGGGCTGCCTCTGTACTAGGGAGGGAGAGGGGCTGCAGCTGGGCAGGGGGAGAGAGGGGTTCAGCTATGCTGGGGGGAGGGGCAACAATAGGGCTGGATGGGGGAAGGGGCTGCAGCCAGGCTGCGGGGGAGGGAGGAGTGGCACAACTGTATGTGGCTCTTGGAATACTTGTTTATTGGGAGGCAGGGGGGAAATGGCTCTTCTTCTCTTTTGGGTTGCCGACCCCTGACCTAGCTCCTGCCAGTTGACTTAAGTGTCTAGTGTAGACAGTCTAGATGGATTTAACAAGGTCAATTTAAAGTCAACCTGCACTTAAAGTCGACCTAAATATGTAGTGTAGATGCGCTAAATTGACTTAACAAGGTTGATTCAACCCAGGACCTGAGGGTCTGAGACCCAGTACTGGATCCCAACCTGTAGTTTGAAAGCCACTGATTAATCTACAATGCCAGCTACAATTACAAGTACGATTCAATGAAATTCATAATTAGATACAGATGTTTCCAAGACTCTCACAGCTTATTATAAAGGAAACATACATACACACACTGTGCCATTTCATAGAAACTTCACCCTTGTTCTCCCTTGATCTGTTAGTCCCATTAATCCAAAATAAAATATATTAAGGGTTAAAGAATAGAGATGCTTTTTTGTATCTAGAGCAGAGGTCCCCAAACTGTGAGGCATGGAGGAATGTTTAGGGGGTGCAGCTAGGCTCTGGCCAGCCCCCAGAGGGGACAGCAAGGGAGTGCCACCCAGCCACATTCTGCCCAGAACTCAGCTCCAGCCCCAGCCACTGCCTCCCCTATGGCTCAGCTCTCAGTGCACAGTCCTCACCTTGGTCCTCAGCCGCAGCACCTGGCCCTCCACCATGGTTCCCAGCCACAGCCATGAAGGCCCACCATGATCCTGCTCCTAGCCTCTGCCCCAAGCCCCAGCTGGGGATGGTGGGGGCGGGGGGCACAAACAGGGCAAGAGGTTCACAGGGTAAAAAGTTTGGGGATCAGTGATATAGAAAAACACCACTGTTATTGAACTTTGTGGCCAAAATTTTCAAAAGTAACCAGTGATTTTGTGTGTCCAGTTTCAGAAATCTTGAAAGGACCATTGTTTCACATGGGAGATGAGCAGCAGTTCCTGAAAATCAAGCCTTTTTATAGTATTTGAAATTGGGTAACCAAAAATTGATGTACCCTAAATCTAAGACACCCAGTATTTTAGCCACTTCTGAAAATCTTGGCTTTTAAAAAAGAGGCCTTTGGCGTTTGAGAGCTTTTGTACCATCCAATCATCAGCTAGAAAGAAAAGACAATAAAGAACTCCTTGAAATAATTGAATATTTAAATACAAACCAGAAGCCTGGAAAGCTCTGCCCTTACGTTACAGCTGATCTCCACTGTGCCAAATAAACGATATTTGCCTTATTTTCTCACAATCCTCTTTTAGTCTCCTTGGATCTTTTAGATCCAACTGTGGCAATACTCATTGTTCTTCTGAAGATGTTTACAATTTTCATTCCAAAATGCTAAGCTTGTAAAGGCTTTCTGTTCTTGTAGAAGGACATTACACTGGGCTGTTTTATTTATTTATTTTTTATTATTAAAATTATAAAACAGAAATATGACACTGAGAGCTTGTCTACAGGAACATTTAGTTCACAGCAAGCTGGGATGTGAATTCCCGGTACTAGCTTGTTCCTTGTTGGGGTGGACTCTGCTAACACACATTAGCAGTTCACTTAAGGTGCTTTGATCAAGTTCTCTTTGATTAGATCAAAGTGCTCTAACAAACTGTTGACACGTTTCAGCAGAATACACACTGACAGATCATGTCAGACTAGTGCAGTGCAGGATAGATTGACAACCCATTTTAACATGAACTAAACATTTTCGTAGACAAGCCCTTACATATTTAAATAATTCACTTCACTCAATAGTTTATAATGTTAATATCTCAGCCTTCAAAGCGTCTGACGAAGTGGGATTTTCTCCCACGAAAGCTCATGCGATTAATAAATCTGTTAGTCTTTAAAAGTGCCACAGGACTCTGTTGTCTTTCTACAATAGACTAACACAGCTACCCCTTTGGAATTATCTCAGCCTGTTACCTGTAAAGCTCTTGCTTTAAAAACTACCTCTTTTTTGCAAGTCACATAGGTAGCCATGAGGCTACTCTGGCCTGGTCTACACTGACAATGGAAGACAACATAACACTGCTTACATCATCTCCCTAAAGTGTGTATCTCCACTGGCACATCAGTTATGCCGGCCTAAAACACAGTAAAATTCAACTTAATAAAATTACCTCAGCAAGCAACGTAGCAGTTAGGTTGAATTCTATGGGTCATATTAGCATCAGTGTAGGCAGAGCGCAACATAAATTGATGTCATTGGCCTCCGGGACCTATCCTAGAATTCTCTTGTGACTGTTCTTGACAGTTGCACTCTGTTGCACCATGGCCATGTAAGCAGGAAATAGCTCCTTCCCTCAAGCCCTCAGAAATTTTGAATTCCCATTTTCTGTTTGCTCAGCATGCAGAGAGCTTAGTTGCTGAACTGATTGATCATGGTGACCGCACTTCCCAAACACATTCCAGCATGGAGTTGACTTTAGGTCTTGGATCTCATCAGCCCATGGGACAGAGTTTGTTCTCGCTCAGCTCCGAGCCAGCAAAAGAAATCAGGATATCTATGAAAAGATATCCCGTGGTATGGCTGAGAAGAGCCACAATAGGGACATGCAGCAGTGCTGCGTTAAAATCAAAGAGCTGAGGTGATCATAACAGAGAACTGGGGCAGGTATCCTCGTGGCGGATGATGCGGAAAAGGCTGAAGTACTCAATGCTTTTTTTATCTCAGTCTTCACAGGCAGGGTCAGCTCCCAGGCTACTACACTGGGTAACGCAGAATGGAGAGAAGAGTGGCCCTCGGTGATGGAAGGTCAGGTTAAGGACTACTTAAAGAAGTTGGATGTGCACAAGTCTATGGGGCCGGATGAACTGCATCCGAGGGTGCTAAGGGAATTGGCCGATGTGATTGCAGAGTCGCTGGCCATTATCTTTGAAAACTCGTGGCGAATGGGGGAGGTCCCAGATGATTGGAAAAAGGCAAATATAGCACTTATCTTCAAGAAAGGAAAAAAGGAGGATCTGGGGAATTACAGACCAATCAGCCTCACCTCAATCCCGGGAAAAATCATGGAGCAGGTCCTCAAAGAATCCAACCTGAAACACTTGGAAGAAAATAGAGTGATCAGGAACACTCAGCATGGATTCACCAAGGGCAAATTGTGCCTAATCAACCTGATTGCCTTCTATGATGAGATGACTGGATTCATGGATGCGGGAATAGCTGTTGATGTGATATACCTCGACTTTAGCAAAGCTTTTGATACAGTTTCCCACAGCATTCTTGTCGGCAAGTTAAGGAAGCATGGGTTGGATGAATGGACCATAAGGTGGATAGAAAACTGGCTAGATCAACGGGCTCAGCAGGTAGGAATCAATGGCCTGATCCTGCCCTCTGCCGCCGCCGTGCACCACCACCATGGGCAGGCAGCGTGGCCGGATCAGGCTTAGGGCCCCTTCCCGGCTCCTCTGTCCCCCTCAGCCCCGGCTCCATTGCCCACCACCTCCCTCCAGCCCCTTCCCAGTCCCCTTACCTGGCCGGAGGCTCGGAGCTACAGGGACGGCCAGCAGAGCCGCTTCTGGGCCAGGCCGCTCCCACCCTGAGCACGCTCTGTCTGAGCATGCTCAGGGCGGGAGATTTGAATCTCCCCAGCCTGGCTGCAGCAGGAGTCTGCAGCTTCGCTGGGGCCCCTGGGTGGAACGCAGCATTCCGCCTGGGTGCGCATGTGCCTGCTGGGGAAAATAGATTCGGGGCTCAGGATTTTCTACCCGGGGCTGGCGCCCTGCCAGCCCGATGACAACGACGCCTCTGTCCACCATTACCAATAGGTACCGATACCCCTGGGTACGTGGCAACTCAGTGAAATCAATCTGCCATACAATGCCGGGTCCGGGGGTTTGCTCCAGTGACACTGGCAGGTGGGGCCCCCCGGAACGAAGGTTGTTCTTCTGGCAAACAAGGCACCCCGACACGATCTGGGAGGCCTGAGGGTGGAGGCTACTGGCAAGAAAGTACTTGGTAGCCAGCTGGACTAGGGTCTCCCTCCCTGCGTGGGTTGCTAGGTGTAGCTGATTTAGGACACTATGCACAAGAGTGCCCAGAAGAAGAACCTTCCCTTCCGGTGTATGCCACACCCATTGGTCTCCTGAAGCTGGAGGGTCTTAACCAGGTCTTGCTCACTCCATGAGTAGATCGGACGGGGGAGATCTTCTAGGACTGGGATGAGAGCACCCACAAGGGCAGTTTCTTCCAAAAGAGAACCGGAGCCCACACGCTTGGCTTCCCAGTCAGCTTGAGCATTGCTCCAAGTTCTAGTGGGCCCAGCAGTGTATTACTGCCACCGTGGCTGGTAATTGTACGGCCGCCAGTAAGCGGAGGATTTGTGGGCCGTATTTAACGGGGTTTCCCTGGGCTGTTAATATTCCCCGTTCCTTCCATAGCCCTGCATGGGCATGTAGTACCCCAAAGGCATACCTGGAATCGGTGAAGATGTTAACCCGCTTATCGGTGGCCAGCTCAAGTGCTCGGGTAAGCGCAATCAGTTCCGCCAGCTGTGCGGAGGTCCCAGGCGGCAGGGTCTGTGCCTCAACGGTATCGTATAGGGAGACCACAGCATATCCTGCCTTTCGTTGGCCACTGACCACCACCACCATGCTACTCCCATCCGTATACCATTCAAAGTCCGGGTTTAGCAGGGGCTGGTCTTGGAGGTCTGCCCTGCTGGAATGTTGCAAATCCAAGGTCTCCAGGCAATCGTGTTCTATACCCTCAGAGTCGGGAAGGAGGGTGGCCGGATTAAGAGTTGAGCAGATTTGTAACTTCACCTCCGGGTTCTCAATGAGTTTAGCCTGGTATCGGGCTAGTCGAGCCTGAGTTAGCCACAGACCCCCCTTGCTATCTAGGAGGGCCTGAACCATGTGGGGAGTATAGACCATTACGCTACCCCCTAGGGTTAACGTCTCCACCTCTTTGATTATCAATGCTGTAGCGGCTACTGCCCACAGGCATCCCGGCCATCCCGTAGCCACTTGATCCAGCTGCTTAGAGAAATAGGCCACCGGGCGCCGCCAGATTCCCAGATATTGGGTGAGATCCCCGAGGGCCAGCCCCCTTCACTCATGGACAAAGAGCTGGAATGGCCTGGGTAAATCCGGGAGCCCAAGAGCTGGGGCCTCCAGCAGCTTTTGCTTCAGAGCCTTAAAAGCGGCCTCCGCCTCTGGGGACCAGTGGAATGGCTCCTGGTCCATACCCTGAAGGCAATCATAAAGGGACTTAGCTATAAGTCCGAACTCTGGGATCCAGATACGGCAAAGCCCGCCATTCCGAGGGATGCTTGCAGCTGCTTCCGGTTGGTTGGGTTAGGGACTTGGCAGATTGCCTCCTTTCTTCTGTAGCTTCCACTTGATGTCTGGAGCTGCTCGGCTGGTGAAAATACCTTTAATTATGGCCTCCGTTGCCTCATCGTCAGGGTTGGCATTAGCATTCTGCCTAATGGTGTCCCGGATGCGCTGTAAAAAGACTACCAGGCTCTCCTTGGGGTCTTGAATTATCTCATACGGTTTTGCCCAATTGTTATGTCTAACCGCTGACTGCCGGAGGCCGTGAAGGAGCAGTTTCCTATATATGGACAGGTGGGTAAAACTGAGAGGATCATTAGGGTCCCACCTCGGATCCAAAAAGGGGACCTGATTCGGGGCTGTCAGGACATCATTTGGGTTTGCCTCGTGCCTTCGCTGTGCCTCTTCCCTGGCCTTATTATTTGTTGCCTCTCTACCTCGGACAGTAGAGACCTCAGGAGAATATTACAGTCGTCCCAGTCTGGCTTATGACTTGCCAGGCATCCCTCAAAAATGGAATAAAGCGACTGGGGTTTGTTGAAAAGTCCCCGGCTTGTGCCTTAAAGGCGACCAAGTCTACCGGATTAAAGGGGACATGGGTATAAACCTGCATCGTCGTGGCTTGTCGGTTATCACCCCCTTGCCGGGCAATGATGGTCTCAGTGATAAGAGGATACATTCCCTGGGGTCCCCCAGCTCCCTGACTTCTGGGGCCCTCATCCCTATCTGAAGGGGGTATCGGGGCCGAAGGGGGCACCGGTTCTGCCATTACAACCATGGGAGGGGATGGTCTACTCGAAGAAGCCCCCGACCCAGTCACAACCAAGCTGTATTTCCAGAGCAACTCTTTTCGGTCCCGAAGGACCATGAACAACTGCGCATACATATGTTCATTCCATTTTCCGGTGCGCTGGCAAAAAAAAAAAAAGAAGCAGGAGAATTGTGTTATAATTGAGGGAGCCCCCCAGGGGCCACCATCCCTGATCCTCTAATTGATACTGTGGCCAATCCACAGAACAAAACCTTTTTAACTGTTTCTTAGTCAGGGGGTCCGACCCCAAATATTTCCAGTTTACCATAATACATTCCAAGGGGGTACAATACCCCGGGCCCTCTTTCCCTTGTCCTTGTCCCATTCTTTCCGGGACCACCCCTGGGCGTCCCCAGGGTAATGGACTTACCAATACATGGACTAGTCCTACCTGTAGTGAGGGACCGGTTCCACACCGTTGTCCGACCCTATGCCGGTGGTTCTCCGCTCAATGAAGGTGCGTTGCACCAAGGTGCCCACCAGCTGGACAGTCGCACACGACGAGCCCCTCCGGCAAACTGCCAGTCCGTGTGTGGGCGTCGAAGCGGTAGCGGCTGCCCTGGCTCTCGGAGGGGTCCGGGCAAGGCTTTTCGGAGCCCCTAAAGTCCCTTTGTGGTCGCTAAAACTATTGCAGGTAGGGACGCCCGGAGACAGGCCGGGGCCAGCAACAGTGGGTTCGTTGCCTGGAATGCGTAGCACCAATAATGACACCGGGGCGGAGAAGCACACCAAGTTTATTTGAGATCTCAAGCAGGCACACCGAGACAGGCACGTCTCAAATCATGCGCACCCCACCCTGTTGCAGTGACCCTTATATAGACAGGTTGTTTACTTCAATACTTTTCTCCTTGTTAACGGTGGAAATACTCTCCCCCTTCTTTTAGAGAGCAAACTTTGACCAATTTCCACTGGTACTTTCAAGGCTTGTTATCTGCTTTACTTCCTGGAATTGAGCAATCTTCCTATATGGTCACTGGCTGTGTCTGAGTCTGGAGCAAAGGGGCTTCATCGGCACTCATGGCCTTCCACCCCCTCGAGTTACCCAGTGACAGATACCCAGATAGAGCCAGGGCACCCACTATAGGTCAGGTCACCAACAACCTCATCCCTGACAGAGGCCCTGCCAGCTCACTACAACACATGCCTCCACTAAAATCCAATATTAACCTGTTCCCTTCCAACACACCTTTCTGCAAGATACCAATCCCTTGTTTCCCTAAGGGATAAATTGTGAAGAATCAGAATAAAAGTTTTAGCAACAATGACCTATAGGGTTGTTGATCTACATGAAATATGAGAACTGCTGTCAGAACAGAAGAGAACTTGCATTTTTTCTCAACTCTCTGTAACTGCTCTCCAGAGAAATTCTTAGCAAAGCATAAACCCACAGGAATTCAGGAATCGTGGGGAGGGGGTAGGAGTGGGAAGGCAGGGCGGAATGGGAAAGACAAAAAGAAAAACCAGATTAGGATTAACTCTTCCAGCTGCTAAAAAATCCTCAAATCCAGGTTTTATTTGAATTTTATCATAACCAAGCACTTTAGCTAATATTTGTTACACAAAATTACTAACAAAACTGAAAAGCTGTGCATCAGAAGAACACAAATCTAATTGCTAATCATTCAGTGCATTTGGTCCTACATCACAGGTACAGAAGGGTGCTAAAGAAGAGAATTTTATGAGTTGATTTAGTAACTCTAGCAGCAGTATGAGATTGGGGGTTGTCCTGACCATTAAAACAGTGTCATGTAGATGATGTGAGCGCGCTGTGCTAGAAGAGTGAGAACATCTATATACAGACTCATATTCAATCATAGTATACAAATGGATCGATAAACTCCAATTCCCATGACCTACTAACATGCTGAAGGCAGATTCTGATCTCTTTTAGGCTTATGTAAATTCCAGTTAATTCTGTTAATGTCAAGGGAGTTGATTCTCTGATGCAGCAGGAATCAGAATCATGTCCACTGCATATGTATCTGTCTAATTAAAAGCATTAGTTAAAAACTGTTAGCAATGGGGGGATGTAATAGTATCATGTTGAGGAATTTTCCAGCTACAATGGGCCCAGGGAGTGACCTGATGAGCCATTAAGGACATAAGGAATACAACCATTGTGTCTTTAATGGCTCATCAGTTTACTCCCTGGGCCCATTGTAGCTGGAAAATTTCTAAATATTAAGGACACAATGGTTTGACACACTCGCCTCTCTCAGCCATTTCAATAAAATAAAATAAGTTGAAGTATAAATAGAACACCATATTCCTAACTTCTAATTGAAATAGAATTCCTAGACATAAACTATATAATCATTCCCAGCAAATTACTATCTTTCTATTAATACCAAACATGACATAGCTCCTATGGATTATAGCATTTATGAGATAGCCATTGAAAATAATATCATAAATGCTTCCTAAATCCAGACAGCATCACACAGAGGGCTCTGCCCTGCCAGGGTCCCTGTCCCCCTTTGCCCCATTGCACACAAGGGGTGCCCCCCTTTGCCACCGTGGACTTGGCCAAGGTCCCCCTAGCCCCACAAAGTCGACCTAGAACATCCAGTGTGGGCGCTCTAGGTCGACTTTGTAAGTTCCCCTTTAAGTTGACTTTAATTTTAAGTGTAGACACACTAAGTCGACTTAACTAAGTTGACTTAACTAAGTTGACTTAAAGTTGACTTAGTTAAGTCGACTTAGTTAAAGTCGATTTAAAAGTGCAAGGGTAGACATAGCCTTAGAGACCAAGGGCTGAGTGAGACATTGAAATGACACTGTCTCCTCCTCCCCGGAAAGTTATGCACAACAGGTCAAGGGTGAAGTATTTGCATTAGCAGGACAGCATGGAGACGTTTGAGTTGTCATTTCCTTTGACACACCCATTCAACGAACAAACAGGTTTTCACTTTGTAGGTTATATGGCATCTCTGACCGGCACTAATAACTAATATTTCAATTACAAAAATTAGAGGAACTGGAAATGGATAAGTGGTGACCTGGGGGATGAACACTATGCGCAGTGCAATCCTATATGAGAAGGAGCACTGGAAATAGAATAGATGGAGACTTGCAATCCTCCACTGCCTTCCAAACTGAAGATTTCAATGCACTTTACAAGGCACTTTCAAGATGGTCTCCAATTTTTTGCCTTACTTTGATTATGGAAGCAACTGCGCAGGCCTCTAGGGTTTGGCTTTCAAAAGTGCTCAGGATTGATCTAAATTTGCTCCCATAGGACACAACTGCAAAACTCCCTTTGATTCCATTGTTAGCAGAGATAGACCAAGCCTGATTGTTTCCAAAAATCCCAGCAATAAGTATCTGCACCTTACTGCATCCACAAAACAGTTAGTCCACTAGGACCGGTCATTTGGTCCTGGAGTCAGCTGCAGGTGTAAAATTGGAAGATGGTATGAGACACCTTTAAAAACATGACTCTACCTAATTAAGTATCACATCCTCTCTGGGGGTAGGGCTTGTACAGTTCACCTCACGTGCTTCTGAAATGCAGCCACCACTGTGCAACATCTGTTTAAAAGAACATAGCTTTATACAATATAGGACGGGAAATGCAGAAAAATACTGTGTCCAAGTGAAATTTGTGGGTAGGAAGAGACTTGAATTCCCAAAGATAACTACCCGGGGAATTTTAGCTAGTCAGAATGCAGTCCACAGAACTGGAATCTGATCCGGGTACTGCTTTGAGAACCCTTCTCTTACAAAAAGTTGCCAGTAGCTTTTAATAACCGTATGTAGACAGGGCCAGTAATTTACACCTTGTTTAAAAGGCAGCATCCCCCACAGCACAGAATCCTCCATAATCATGCTAGAGTACTGAAGGAAGGATGACCTCTACTGAGTTGAGCCAACAGTAATTTTCTTTACTAGAAATAACAGAAAAGTAATATAATATTCTGGGAATGGTCTAGAAGTGGGCAAGGAATTCAAATCTACAAATTGCTGGCTGGGATGAAGCAATGACATGACTATGGTTAAGCTGTTGAGCAAAGATCCAAGGAACTGAAGAAATAAGGGTCTGGGTAAAGAAAGGATAGCTATGTGAAATAGATAGTACAAAGATTACACACTGCTTTGGATTTCTGGGAATTAGGGAGCAGTTTAAGAAAACAGGAAAGGTTGTTCTAAAGCAATGAAGTTCTATGGGGAAATTCTGATCCTCACAGGAGCTCTGTGCAAGACTTATTACAATTTAATGGCAGCATCCAGTCTGAGGATGGAAATAACTTCATTTGTGTTTAGATGTGATCGCAACAATGTAAATAAATATGTGAGAACTATGTTTTATCACTTTGCAGACTGTTATCTTCCACAGGGATACAGGAAAAAATTTATCTATTCCTTCCCAAACTGGGCCATGCTTTTTCCTCTCTGCTAATGGGATCTGTACTGTTAGGAGCAACAGCAATGTATCATCTGTAGCTAGTGTTGCCAACATTGTATTTCAAAAATAAGGGACTATTTTCTCAGCACCCTTCTTCCCCATTCCTCCTCTCAGTATTATCATTATTAGTATATTTATTAATACTACTATTACTACTAATAAGCAGTACTCACCTACATTCGCCAGTATTTCTTGCTGCTTTTTGCAGCACTCAACAACTCCCAATCTCATTATGCAGAGATATAAAAATAAGGGATGTCCTTTGTTGTAAGGGTGCGTTAGCATTTCTACCTGTAGCAGAGCACTTTAACTCACAACCCTTGGGATTAGCAGAGGAATCTCCTCTCTGGTTATGGAACTGAGGGTTCAAATAACCTCAACAGAGTTTGTGTCCTCCTTCCCACCCACACCTCCCTGAAAAATGGCGGGGGCAGTAGCTAGTGGATCTATGCCGAGGCAGATTCACAGGCTGTGATGCTGACTGATTTAGGGGAACATTTATGATTGTTTTTCATACTAATATTTCATAATTACAATAATCCATAGGGCCAGAGGTATACCTTCTCTAGAGCACGGCGCACATGGCAGACAGTGATCGCTGTCTTCTCATTGTATTGCCCAGCAGTCTGTAGACCCCCCCCCCGTGTGTGGGGACTTCAGCAAGGGAGAAGGGGATCTGGCCCTACATTTCTTGGCCTAGTCAAACTCTTATTAATACTCTGCATTTTTCAGCACCTTTTGTCCAAAGACCCCACATCACTCTACAACCATTCACCAATTCTCCAGACATGTCTCTTAAGTCAGCGGTTCCCAAACTAATTTGGCCACAGAACACTTTTGGGCTTGGAATATATTGACAGAACACATACATGCTGGTCCGGGCTGGTTTCATACTGAAAAATTGCCACACGTATTGCTCAAAATTGATTTAAAAGAGTTAGTTTTTGATACACACATAATTTCATATTTAATATTTTAGAATGAAAAATATTGCTACCATAAAAATTTTTTCACGGAACACCTATTCACATCTTGCAGAACACCAGTGTTCTGCGGAACACAGTTTGGGAAATGCTGCTCCAAGTTACTGTTGCCAGAACCCCATATACCGTATATACTCGAGTATAAGCTGACTTTTTCAGCACCCAAAATGTGCTGAAAAAGTCGTCCTCGGCTTATACTCGGGTCCAGTGAAGGACACCCCCCCCGCGCAGCCCGGCAGCCCCCGCTGCTCCCGCCAACCCCCGGGGCTGCGGCTTTGCCGCGGCAGACCCGGCCTGCGCCCGGGCTCTGGGCTGGCCCTCCCCACCCCCAGGGGGGGACAGGCAGGCTCAGGCTGGGGTCAGGAGCGTGGGTCTGCCTGCCCCACACGGCCGGGGCAGCGGGGTGGCTGCGGCAGTGGCGGGCTCCCGGGCTCCCACCCGCCAACCGCTTGACTTCCCTGCCTGGGGCCGGGGCCGGGGCCAGGGCCGGGCTCGTCCGACGGCCTCGGCCTCCCAGCACGGGGCCGGGATCAGCCTGCTAATACAGATAAATACTGGTACTGGTAGGTAGTCTCTGCCAGCGACCATAAACCATAAAGTTCTTTTTCAAAATCTTCTTTTCTTATCCTGTTAGAAATGGATACCAGTACCGCTAATCCTGGACCAAAATAAAAACGCAGGTCATACGAAGCTGGTTTCAAGCTCAAGGTTGTGTCAAGAGCAGAAGAAAGCAATAACAGTATTGCAAGTAGGGAATTTTGTGTTGACGAAAAACAAGTGAGGGAGTGGCGGAAAATGAAGACTGCCTTGGAAAAGATTTCAAAGTCTAAAAAAGCTCGACGTGGTTTAACGACTCCTTATGGGGCTCTAGAGACTGAATTGCATAAATGGGTTATGGAGTGTCGTCAAAATAGTTACTGAGTAACACGCATGGGAATTCGCTTACGTGCCCTTCAAATGGCCAAGGATGACAAATATAAAGCACCAAGCACTGAAAAATTTGTCGCGTCAGCAGGATGGTGTACCCGCTTCATGAATAGGTTTGG
>ML685811.1:9597051-9640029 GCA_007922175.1 Pelusios castaneus
AGGGTTATAGCCCACGAAAGCTTATGCCAAAGAAAATCTGTTAGTCTATAGGGTGCCACAGGACTCTCGTTTTTTGCTGTACACAGACTAACAAGGCTACCCCTCTGAACATTTCAAAAGTATAATTCATATTAGAGTGAGTTAGATGATAATCAAAAGGCTCCCTAGACAGGCTGAAGCAAAGCCTGTCTAAGCATTTGCCCTAGCACCCTTCAGAGATGAGAGGCCAAATTCAGCACTTGCTTGCCCTCCATGCAATTCCCTTTGATGGGTTCTACTTCTGCTTTCACTGGTGTAGTGTAAATCAGTAGGAACTACCTGAAAAATAGCACTGCTCACATATTTATGCTTTAGCTGTTTGTTTTATTAAATGAAATGTCCAAGCTAATTAAAGAAAATGACTAGGAAATTCTGATGTCAACCAGTGATACCCTCAGGACTAGAGAACTGTACTTATCACCCACCAGTCAGAATGCACTGACTTTGGAATGCAGCTTTGTAACTTCCACATTGGCACTTATACTGGTGTAATTTATCTTACTCGAGGGGGGGATTTATTCTGACTGCAAAACCTGTCAACCCTGTGTACTCCAGAAAGAACACACAAACAAAGCTTGGTAAACAATGAAAAACAGGAGGATTAAATTTAAAATCACTATTCTTATTAGTGTTTATTAATTTACTTGACTAAAGACCACTCCTTCAAAGTGGAATTGGTGGACACTGGCTTTATAAGAAACACAGGCATTTCAGTGGCTAGCTACCTCTTACGTTGCTTTAGTTATTTAATTTTCACAGGACTTAGTTAAAATCACTTACCTCTGCCCATTTACAAACAGTTTAGGTATCCATTATAAACCAGAGTTCACCACCACTTTGCAAAATTCCCTTACCCATCTATACATTGCTTTAGTTCTTGATAATATATTGAGCCAGATCTCACTCCCGAGTGGGGGAAATATACTTTGGACTTAACTCACCTAAAGAAGAGTGACGTCATGAGGGATTGACCCACTCTTAAGTATAATCTCTATTGAAAACCCTCCACAGAAAGACAGAAATTGTGACTGAATTATACTTGCTTGTGTTTTCATATCTTTCTTTCTTTCTTTCTTTCTTTCTTTCTTTCTTTCTTTCTTTCTTTTCAGTAATTAAATATTCATAATTAATAATTGTGAGTATTTTGCTTGTCTTTAATTGTGGTGTCCCCTCCAGCACAATATGAACCCCCTGAAACTAAAATAGTGTATGGGGGAATTATATCCCTGAATTGTCATGAAAAGAGAAAAAAATTAAGATTTGGCCTACAATTTCTTGGTCCTCTTGACTAGAGTTTGTTAGCAATTTGGTGATAAAATAACTTGGTGTTCACCGCTCATCCTCTTATTCCTATAACACCATCATAACCCTGATGTTAGATTCCATTGACTTATTCCTCACCACAGTTGCTGCATGGGTCTCTGGCTGACTTCCTCCTCTCCTTTCCTTCCCCGACCCTTACTTATCCTCCCCGCTCCCCTCTCAGCATGAGAGGCAGCTGCCTATGTGCCCCTCCATAGGCAGGAAATGGGTCAATGTGGGATTGGGGCTGCTGTTCTCACTAGCCTGTTCCTCCCTCCCGTTCCTCCCTCCCTGCTGACTGGGGCAATGACAGACCCAAGTGTTGGGAAGTACATTAAACAGAACCCCACATCAGGAAGCTTGGGAGAGACACAGGAAATTTGGCCAGGAGGAGGGAGAGGTGCAGACAACATCAGTGGGAGGAGGAGTCCCATAAAATCCCAGTCTCCTGTGATCCAGGAGGAGCGAATATGAATGAAAGGTTAATTGTGGAAATACTTAGCACTTCTAAAGTACTTTCCATCAAGGCATCTAAGCAAAAACAATGAAGTAAGCTAATAAAAATACTCCTCTGAGACAGGCAAGTATTATCCCTGGTTTTGAATGTGTTAGTCTAGTTAAGCAAAACAAAAGAGGAGTTTTGTGGCACTTTAGACTAACACACTAACAGCTAGGCATTGAAATTGAACCTCGAGACTTGACTGGAGAAAACTCTTCTTTTGTTGCACTAGGGTGGCTGATATCAGTCTCACACTGCCCAAGAGCATGGCATGCTGAGCTTTATATGCTCCATGCAGGTAGATTCCCTGGGCAGCTGAGGGAACCATGCTCCTCGGAGCATAAAAGCTTAGTCTTTCCAGTACAGAGAGTTGGCAGCTAGAAAAGAGGTGGGACCACCACAGCCAATCAGGGAAGGTCTTGCCTCCCTCTTCCTTCAATAAACTCTGCCCCTGCTCTGCAGCCCCTCCAATGACTATCTGTCTCTGATACAGCACCACTTGATTGCTTTTAGATCATTTCAGATAGCTTGTCACAAACTTGATCAGTTACAGCAAATGTTTTAGATAAGAGGGGAATTTTGTTTTGTTTTTATTAAAAGAGTTTCTAGCATTAGAAATGTGCTGGAACAATAGTATTTTAAAATGCTCCATTCTGCTGGAGAAACTAACTGCAATCGGGGTATGATGGTGCAATTCCAGCAGATGCAGAACTGGGGTGCACAGGCCCAGATGTGAGAAACAGAATAGCCTCATAAGATCTCTTGGAAGATGAAGAATATCCTCAGAAAATGGACCCTAACCAGTGAGATGCTAAGTCCAGGACTGGGCCCAGAAGTGGGATTTTCTCCCATGAAAGCTGATGTGATAAATACATTTGTTAGTCTTTAAAAATGTCCCAGGACTCCTTGTTTGTTTTGCTGAACTAGACTAATAAGGCCACCCTTCTGGAACTTGTCAACATTCTACAATGTATCACTGACCATTCCCAAACTCAGGATAAACACCACAGGCCAATTTCGTCACTGAAGTCAGTGGAGTTACAACAGGGAGGACTTCCACTCTGTCTTTAATTTTCAATATCAGATAAGAAACATCTATCCAGTCCTTGATTTGTCCTCAGCTGTGTTTCCAGGACAAACCTGATGGGTCCAATGAAGACACAAAGCCTTCCTCTGATGTAAAACAACGGTATTTGTTCAGCCTGGACAGGAGTATCTGGGCCAGAACAGGAGAAGCTTTAGTTGCTTTTGGAACAGAGAGGGTTTGAACTAGCCTCCATGTAAGTCAATGGCTGTGCTGCCACTGATAGGACAAGTGCTGGGTCCAGCTACATTGCATAAATTCTTAACCCACTGCATTCCAGCTATAACTCTAGAAACAGTTATTAATGAGTCTTGTGCACATTTCGAGATGAAATGTAAGGAACTAACTGCTGTAAGTGCTACAGTGCATCTAGCTCAACACCTTGCAAAAAGGGATGGAATGCTGGTGGGAAATGGTCTAGGCTACATACCTGGAAAATCTGCAGATGGAACCTAGAAACAGAGGATTATCATAGAAATGCGCCTTCAATCTTAATTTGAATTACTTCCGGTGCTATTCTCTGATATGGAGAGTCCCAGATTGTGGTCTATGGACCACTGATGGATGGATGCCTGTAGAACACAAGGAAAGCTGATACTCACTATCATGCTAACTAATCCTCCTCATTTCCAACTATTAATCCCCATTCAAATACAGCAAGAAATGCTTTCAATACTTTCGTAGTATTATTATTCCAGCTCATCAATTGCTGTAGGTGCCACAGTAGTGTCATGTGATTAGTACTGAGATTCTGAAGAAGGGAAGGGGGGTGCCCATCAGTCTATCTTTATTAAAGATTGATCCAGGCTAGGATAAAATTGGAGAAACCCATATCTAACAAACAATGAACAGCTTAAAAGTGAACAGAAAGAAGCATGATATAGAGTACATAGTGTAAGAATATGCCCCAGTGCTGTCCCCCACCTCCCCATAACATTTAAAATCTGTGTGTGAACCAGAAGGGTAATACATTAGCATTAGGGTTGGGCTTGGTAAATACATCCATCTGTAATGGATGAACCCATGTATTGGATAAGGCTAGTGTGTTGCTCAGAAGAGAAGCAGTTAGATACATTCTACATGCAAATATTTCCTCTCAGATCCTCCTAGAAGATCTTAGTCCTGATGACTTGCTTTCCCTTTCTAGATTAAACTCTGAAGTCTAGCACACTTGGCAGACCTGTGAATGTTAGGGAGAGAACAGCGTAGATTCAACATGAGCTATCAAGACTTAAAAGGAGACTTTTTGTTCCAAGTGAATGGAGAAATAGTTTCAGTGAGCTAGAAATAACCCTTTCTTCTTCTGAGCTGCCTCACTCTAGGATCTCTTCCAGCAGCAACACTCATTACGTACTCATCCAGGACTCATTCCCATGACAGCTGTGCTGACTGGATATTCTCTGAATTCTTTCACCACACTTCAGGGTAATGACATCCACACCAAAGAAATCTAGCTGCCAGAGTTCTCCACTGTTTGAGATACCCTCATCTGTACTTACTGGAAAAGATGAAAATACGAAAATATCCGTTAAACTGCCTTTACCTTCAGCTCCTTAATAGGCACAGACGATTTGATGGAGCCAGGCACAGCTTTTTAAAATTGGGAATGTCAGAGGTATAGTACCCATCTTGCATCCCTGGCATACCCAGAAGTGGAAATACAGGAGCAGACTGTATGTGGTATCAAAGATATTTTTAAAAATATATTAACTAAAAAAATAATAAATCACTAAACATTATACTGGAGCATGGCAAGGGGAGCCCCAGATTAAATGAGAATAATAAAATGATAAAACACTGACTTGCCTTCCAAACTACATAAGCAAAGGGTTCATATCACTATTGGTTCATGCTGTGGATTTCTTTGCCCAACCCCGTACAGGGGTGAGGATTAAGACAGCAAACCAAGATAGTGAGACAAGAATTTAGCTTATCAAGATGGAACTCAAGCTGATAAGAAACAGCCGAACCTCTGCATCAAACAGCCTGCTAGCTCAGGAGACTCCCTATAAGAAAAAGAAGGGAGAACTGTTTGTTGTTTCCATTGTTCAGAGGCAGTTATAGGCTGGCAGACAGGACAAGGGAATGGGAGCCAGGAGAGCAGGCTCTTAGGGTGTGTCTATACTTACAAATTAAGTCGATTTAAGGAGGCTTAAGTCAACTTAAAACACTCCGCGTCTACATTGGGCTTTCCTTAAATCGACTTAAACTACTCCTTTAGTTGAATTAAGGAAAAGATAGTTTGAATTAATAACACCTGGTTTTAATTCAAACTAGCACTTAAGTCGACTTTATTAAGTCGACTTAAGCCAATGGAGATGGAGATTAGCGCCTTGGTGGAGTTTATTAAGTCGACTTAAAACATTAAGTTGACTTAAAAAGGTCGAAAAGGGGCCACATCTACACTTGAAAAGTTAAGTCGACTTTTGTTGTCGACTTAATAAGGTCCACTTTAAGTCGACTTCAAGTCAACTTAAAGTCAACCTCATTAAGTCGACGTCATAAAGTCAACCTAACTTTTCAAGTGCAGACATAGCCTTAGTGACATGGGTAAGTGACTTTAACTTCTCTATGCCTCAGTTTCCCCTGCCATAAAAATGGAGATAATCGTCTTTATCTAACTTTGAGACTTAAACAGTATTCTATGGGCCTGATGTTGGTCCTACTGAACTCAATCAAGCTTAAATCGAACTAACTAAAGCCATGGCTACACTAGGCTTTAGTTAGTTCGAATTAAGGGCTTCCTTAATTCGAACTAATAAGTTCGAATAGGGTATTTGAACTAAGGGGTTAATTTGAACTAACTAGTTCGAATTAACCAATGTGGCCATGTTAATTCAAACTAATTTCTTAGTTCAAATTAACCGGCCATTGAAATGACTGGGGATCGCTAATTTGAACTAAGCAAGTGCTTGCTTAGTTCAAACTAACATTCCAGTGTGGCCATGCTAGTTCGAATTATGCTAATTCGAACTAACTAAAATTAGTTCAAATTAGTTAGTTCGAACTAACTAATTTGAACTAATTTTAGCAACTGTAGACATAGCCAATGGGAGCTGGCCATTTACTTTAATGGGAACAGGATCAGCCCCTATTAACACGAAGCTTCATTATAGCTGCCTCTTTATTATTCCCCGCATATTTAATTAAAATTGCTGAACTGTCAAATTTCAGACAATATCATTATATTGCTAGTTTAATTATATGAGTGTTGACTAAATTATTCCCAAGTCCCGTCAATTGTTCTGTTTCCAATTAGTCATCCAAACACAGAACATTTAGAACAAATGCAGCTTTCCTGCTTTTTCCTGTCTCCAATTAATTTTATGATCCACTAACAAGACAGGTAGACGAGGGTCATTTTCTTAATCTCCAGCATACTACATCCTTATTAATGCCTGAACACATTACAAAATTTGTAGCATATATCTTGCAAGTCTTCCAGATGTGACTATACAGATAGCTCTCTATCTCCACCAACAGGAGGTAACCTTAAAGAAAGCTTTCACACATCACCCCTAGTAATCTCCACTTTCAAATGCATTTTGAAGAAATGAAAAACAACTTCCACTGAGTTAGGAATCATTTTATATAACTGATGAGAAAATTTCCCTTTGTTTTAAATTTAGCATGAACAGTTATATTCAATCACACACTTGTACGTACCAAAGTAGCCTCCTATCATCCCATGATTAGTTTGAGTACACTGAAAATAACTGATGTTTCTGAACAAAATGTGCAATGTGAAACATGACATCAGAAATAAAGGAATAAGAAAACCAACACTTTCCCGAGACTGCCTCACACTTGTGAAACTGTCCACAGAACAGTGAAGAAGCAAAGAGTTCCATGTGGTGCTCTCTGAGAGATTGAGAAACAGCCAGTACCATACAGCTGCTACTTTCCTCAGTTATTCTATTTTGATTCTTTTTCATTAGCTGTTTTTTTCAAATACTGGTTGGTCTTTTACCTTAAGAGTATTTGAGAAAAATCTCCTGCTTGGACCAAAATGTTTACTAATCTGTGATTTCAGTGAATATTGTATTTTCCCCCCACATTCACTTCCAGTCTTTGTACCGTCTTTCCATTTTTTCACTGATGGATAACAAGTTGGCTCTTTGACTTCCATAAATAAGAGCAACTGCTTCCACACCTTCCATGTAGAAACAATTTCTGCCTTTATAAACTTGAGTGTGTAAGCAGCCTTGCCGTCATTTTGATTTTGTTTTCAGAGTCTTAGTGAAGCAGGCTCAGATCTCTCAAGTTCATTTACAATCAGTACATGAACTGAAAGGGGTGGGAGGCGCATAGAAGGGTTGGATGGTTTTCATCTCCTATTTTTAAAATGGTATCAGTGCCAAATGGAAATCTAGCATAGTCACCTATATTACCATCTTTCCCCATGCCCTATTTGATCTGGGACAGCATTAGGCCATATTCAGGGAGAAAGAGGGAATACATTATTCAGTATGCACACAGCTTCTTGTATCCCCACACTTTTGCCGTGGAAGAACTGTCCTGGCTTCTAGGCATAAGAGAGACCCTATTTGGGAATATTTTGAAGCAAATCCTTCCTTGGGTAAAAAAGAAAAATGTGTCATCAAGTGTAAGCAGTGGAAGGAGGAGATGCAGGGCCTAGCTGCAAGAATGAAACATCATAATGAAAACTGCTTATTTGGAGAAAATGATGTGGATAAAAATGAGAAGATGTCTGAAGAACAATGTGGATCAGCTGGTTAGCAATAATAAACATTGCAACACATCATTCTTCAAGACTCTATGACTTTTAGTATAAGTGTGATTTAACAAGTAATTTCCCAAGCTCTTTGCTATGTTGATTGTTGCTAGAAAAAGAAATGTAGATTAACTAATCCTTATGGCTTGTTAAATTAGTAGAATCTATCACTGAAATATATGTACAGAAACCTGCAGTAAGAGAAATTTTGAGTTGCTATTTGCCGCTGGGTGTCATTTTCTCATTTTGTATTACATAATACATACCCCTTATTTTGGAACATCATGGCCACAGACCATAATGGTGCTCACATAAGTCTATTACCTATTTTACTTCAGCAAAACTCAACTTTCCCAAAGGAACCCCATCCTATACTTGTTTTCTCAAAAAAACAGATGGCCAGCGAGTTCAATAGGACTTACTACAAAATTAAGTGCACACTAAGTGCAGACAGATTTAGCTTTTTTGGTAATTTGAATTGGATCTGCATCCTTGCTGGGAAAAAATATAAATGATTAACTGAGTAAGAGAGTAAGGAGAACTGAGAAGAACGACTATTCAAAATCATTTCTGAATTTTGTTTCCGGATCCATTTTAAGCATAAGAGACTCTATCTGCAACAATTTCAGTCACCTTTTGGTTCTTTTAGCAGCATTGCTGCAACTAAGTGTATTTCAGACAACAAAGTATTAGATTCAGTAGCACACAAAAGATTTCAATCATCTAATAAAACCACCACCATGGATGGGTTTGTAGTAATCTAACTGTCACGTGCACAGTTTTGTCATAGACAATGCTGAAAACGTGGCAAAGAAACTTAGAGGAAGAAACGGAAGGACCCCCCCCCTTAATAACATACAGCTACAGTGCTCATTTAATGCATCTTTTAGCAAAAAGACTTAAGTATGTCTTCTTCAGGAATAAAAGAAAATGTTGTTGAAGTCGCAAAATACTTCTGTAACAACCATTTTGCTTCAGCTTCACTGAAGAGAGCAGGAGGATGTAAACTAATTCTTCCTCAAGAGGTTTGATGGAATTCTGCAGTAGATTATTTTGAACAATTTATTAATAACTGCCTATTTTCACAAACTTTGTGAAGAAAACAGTGATAAAGTAAATGGAAGTATCTCATCCAAAGTATCTAACATAGGACTGAAGAGGAATGTAATGAATATGCTTAGTATACTGAAGCCTATATCCATAGCCTTAAACAAACCTCAGAGAAATTGTTGCTGTACTGCTGATGCTGTCGAAATTTGGAAGGCACTTCAAGAGACACTGAAGAAAGAAATACCTCACCAGAAAGTTAAACTGCAGGCAATAAAGAAGCGAATGGCTCAAGCACTGACATCACCTCATTTGCTTGCGAACATTCTCAACCTCAGATATAAAGGTAAATACCATATCTTCAAAAGAAAATGCTGCTGCCATGGCACAGGCATCTCAAAATCACTCCTCAGTTATAAAAACAGAGTCCTGTGGCACTTTTAAAGACTAACAGATTTATTTATCGCATGAGCTTTCGTGGGAGAAAATCCCACTTTGTCAGACACTTTCTGTAAGTTTCCCATCTTCAAAGCGTCTGACGAAGTGGGATTTTCTCCCACGAAAGCTCATGCGATAAATAAATGTTAGTCTTTAAAAGTGCCACAGGACTCTGTTGTTTTTCTACAATAGACTAACACGGCTACCTCTTTGGAATTTGACTCCTCAGTTATGTCAGTCATAATAATTTTCAGGGCTGGATCAGAACCATTTTACAGTACATGTTTACTGATGATGTTTTGAACAATGACACTCCCCTGAACTGGTGGAAATCATTAGCCAGGGACCTTGAGACAGAATTCCTTCCATTGCTAAGCCAACTTTTCACAGCAGTAGTTTCCTCTGCAGGCACAGAGAGAATATTTTCATCATTTGGTATCATTCACTCAAAGTTAAGAAATTGAGTGTGAGTTGAAAGAACGGAAAAGTGGTATTTCTGTTTCAGTCTGAATAAAAATGGCAGTGGCAGTGGGGAAGATGAAAGGTAGCTGTAGAGGTTTTAAGGACAGTATACGGCTAGTGTTGTGATGACTTGTCTGTGAGAGTTAATGACAGCCGTCAGCCAGCAACTCAGGAGACGGCACAATTGCAAATGTGAAACATTTAAGTAACATTTAAGATTTAGTTTAATCAAATGTAAATACTATTGTGTTTGTATGGGTGATTTAGTTCCTACCATTCTTATGTACTGCTGCTCCATCTGCAGCTTGACACAAGTAAGGAATATTATATACTATTTCCTAAATTAATAAAGTTATCTACAAAATTACACAAAGTATACCCTCCTAGATGTTTTAAAATGCTGTAGTGAGCTGTAAATTAACATGTTTTAGTGATCAGATTTGCACCATTGTTTAAGAAATATATGAAGTACCAGTGGGAAACTTGATTTAAATCAAGCCACCCGGCCCTACGAACACAATTTTTCTTTCCACACATTACAGATGGATGCTTAAGGTAGAACTCATCTTTTTCTATGGTTTGATTTGGTGGTCTGTGACAGACACCCCATCGGTACCCTCTCTTAGGTTTCGTTAGTTAACACATTAATGTATATGTATTCAAAATCTGACGAAGTGGGATCTTCTCCCAAGAAAGCTCATGCAATAATAAACCTGTTAGTCTTTAAAAGTGCCACAGGACTCTGTTGTCTTTCTACAATAGACTAACACGGCTCCCCCTTTGGAATTTGTCTAAAATGGTTAATGGTGTCTTTAATGTACCATCTCTTTACCTTCACTATCCCTTCTGAACAGTTTATTACCAGTGATTTTAACATTCTGATCATGCAAATCATCCCACCAAGCTTCAGCAAGGCCAATATTAAATATCTTCTCATAAATGGGAATTTCCAATTATTTTTGTTTAATACATAGTTTCCTGGCTTTGGTATACCAGCAATTTAAAAATTTCTTCTCTTCTCATTCTTTTTCACATTGATTCAATTTGTTAATGATATGTTGAGCTTCATCTGAATTTACCTCCTTAGCATCTTCCCCCTTGCTTTCCTGGGCTATGTCTACACTCAGAAAGCTAAGTGGACTTTAAGTCAACTTTAAGGCGACCTTATTAAATCGACTTAGAGAGTCTACACAAGACGCTCTAAGTCGACTGGATAGGTCAAGGGAGAGCCTCGGCTCCCCAGACTAAGGGAGCAGCAGCTCCCAGGGGCAAAGGGAGCCATGGCTCCCGGCTTTCCCCGGGGAGAGCCAGCTGGCTCTCCCCAAGACCAGTAAGCCACTCGCAGCTTGTCCTGGGGAGAGTCAGCTGCCGGGGCTCCCCAGCCAGGGCTCCAGTGGGGAGGGAATCCCTTGCTGGGGCTTCGGAGGCAAGGGATTCACCCGCTGCCCTGGCTGAGACTCCAGCGACCAGGGAATCCCTGGCTGCAGGTTATTCCCTCACCAATGGAGCCCTGGCTGGGGTGGCGGGGATTCCTTCACTCCCCAGCTAGGGCAGCAGGGGATTCCCTCGCCACCAGAGCCCTAACGGGGTATTCCCTCCCGCTAGAGCCCAGCTGGGGAGCCCTTCTCCCCAGACCACGGCTTCTCAGCAAAAAAGGAGCCGCGGCTCCTCTTGCTGGGAAGCTGCAGGTCCTAGGGAGAAAGGAGTTGGGGCTCCCCCGAGAACAAGAGAACTGCATGGCTCCATTGTCCCCCTGCCCAAGGTCGACTTAAAACTAGGTGTTATTAAGTCGACTTAAACTTCCTTAAGTCGATTTAAGGAACAGCTTAAGTTGACTTAATAAAAGCCCAGTGTGGACTGGTAGTAAGTTAGGTCGACTTAAGCCTCCTTAAATCGACCTAATTTGTAAGTGTAGACACACCCCTGGTATCTCCTCCTTGCCTCAAACTGAGAAAATCAGACCCCTTCCCATTTCCCCCCCCAGTTCCAGCCAGGAACTGCACCCCCTCTATCTCAGATGAGACACAGGGAGAAAATGTCCTTAGAGCACATGCTACACAGATCAGATCTGTTGGGAAAGACTCTATAAGATTGTTATTCCCCTTGGAGTCATCATACAGGTCTGCCCCAAGGCAGAGTCTGCCCATCCTGAATCCAGCAGGTCTCCTATTAAAGTTCTCTCTCCCACATCATTTCGACCTATCCCTCTCTTCATGCCCAGGGCAGTGTCTATACTCACTGGTAGTCAACAGATAAGAGGTTCCTCTCACAGCAGTAGGTCCGTTAGTGTCCCCAGGCTGTTGATTCCAATAGAATCAATCATGATTATGGTCTTGGGTACAAGGACAACCATGAATTTCTCCTCAAAGAGAATGCTCTCAAGGGTGATGCAGACTCTGTACAGAACCTGTTCTCCGCGAAGATCTCTACCCCAGCCAGCCATTGAATGGAAATTCTTCATTAGTGATAATTAGCATTCCCACCAATTATATCTCTGGGGAGGTGGTTTTAGGCAAGTGCATTTGATTTCACACATTTAGCATCCCTCTCCTCCCCCCCATATTTTTAAGCTTGCTCGTTTTCACGAAAAATGTGCAGTTTAACAGACTGAAGGAGAGAGCCAGCAGCCATGCCAGTATTACCAATGCTCCTAATCTTCCTGTGAGTCCTATAGGTCGATGGTATTTTTCTTAATGCCTCCATTCCTGGTGTGACGTGATTATGGAAGAATCTCAGCTCCCATTAAACAAATGGGGGTCTTCGCTCTCCTACTTGCAGCGAACCAGTTGACAAACATGATCCCAGTGTAACCGAAAGGCTCAAACACCAGCTGGCAAACAACACCCCTTCTGTTTATTTATTTGTTTTTAAATGATGGTTTCCAAACCAGCTTTCGGATTTTGCAGCCTTCATGATGTTTGAGTGCTAGCCTGGCTCCCCATCGCTGCCCCGCTCAGGGCATAGCCCTGCTGCAGATGGGCACAGGAGTCAGGGGTGGGGCCAGAAGGCCCCTGCTGCTCCATGGGGTTGCACAGGGAGGGCTAAGGAGCCTAGGCTAGAGGCTCCTTGGGCGACCACAGCCCCCTTCATAGCTTGTGATCCTGCACCCTGGGCTGTAGGCCCTACCCTAATAACAGTGACAACAATCCCCGCAGGCACCGCCTGGGTAGCCCGGTCCGGCCCCATTGGGGTCTCAGAGGTGCGCGCGCACCCAGGGCGGACCTGGCGCGCGACCCTCACGCGGCCACCAAGCCTCGCTTGGGCGTTGCCACGGCTCGCGCGCGGCTTTTTCCCGCCCGCCGGTAGAGGGAAGAGTTGCGTCACTGTAGCGCGTCGCCCCAGAGCATGACGTCTAACAGCAGCGACGGCCCCGAAGGGGAGGAAGCGGCGGGTTGAAAATGATCTGGGGTGCTGCAGCGCTGCCTGGGCCCGCGGGGAGAGGTGAGGGGCTGTCCCTGGGCTGTGGGGCGGGAAGCGGGGTGTGGGGCGTACGTTCCCCCGCTCCTTGCTGCGGGAGCGGGAGTCGCCGCGCAGGTAGGGGGCGCCGTCCACGTCCGAGGTGGGGAGATGAGACGCCCCTTTCCGCTGGGTACTCTGGGGCCTTTTTTTACAGCCTCCTCTGGGGCTGAGGCCGTGGGGCCCCCTGGAGTGGTCTCAGCCCCACTACTCCCCAGCAAACGTAAAACCATCCAGGATCCTGCTTTTCTTTGTCCCTTCTGGTCTTTCCTTAGAGACAGCGGCTCGGTGTAATGAGCTTGCTGTGTTCCCTGTGTCCGCAGCCATCGTCTCTGGCTGCTATAGCATTGCAATCTCACAGCAGGGTCGGGTCTTCTTTCCCCTGATGGACTGGTGCTTCCCTAAAGGCTGGCTGTTGTCCACGTCGGATAGGTTAAAACAAACAAGAAGTCCTGGGGCACTTTTGAAGACTAGCACATTTATTTATCACATGAGCTTTTGTGGGAGAAAATTGCACTTCATCAGACACTTTGAAGATGGCCTGCTGAAATGGGATTTTCTCCCACGAAAGCTTATGCAATAAATTTGTTAGTCTTTAAAAGTGCTACAGAACTCCTTGTTTGTTTTGCTGAACTAAATTAACACAGTTACCCCTTTGAAACTTGTCATGTAGGTTGTGTGCTTTAGAGATCTTTGTGCCCCTCAGGGGCTGCAGTCTAATTAAAGTTCTCTTTTTGCATCCCCTTCCAGTTAGATTTTTTTTTTTTTTTTGGAAAAGACTATTTCATTCCTAATGTGCAGTGCTGTGACTGCTGGAAATATATCAGAGTCACTGTTCTCAGGGATCTGCCTTAGTTTACTCCAGCTCCCTTGTCTCATAGATACTATCAATGTACATTTGCCTCTTTTCATATGTAACCATACATGTATTAGAAAGTGAGTTGTTGCAATGTTATGAGATTTTAATATTCACTTAGATGTTTGTCTCTTTTCTGTGCAGTGTTTTCCTGATATCACACCTCGTGTTGGACATTGTAGAAAGACAGTTATGGCTGTCCCTCACTTGCAACAGCCTAGCTTCCTATTGGTGAGTACCAGTATGGATGCCTATTAGTATTAGGAAAGTCTTGTAGTGATATTGCTTTTGTCTAATGAATTGCCAGAGTACTTGAAAGTGCAATTCTCCATACATTAATTCTTGACAGATTATCTCTACACAGAAGGTACAGTATAAAATCAAAAAAACCCACTGTGGAAATGGCACTGAGAGCATTCTATCCCCTATTCTCAAATACTCTAGTGTGTGTTAACAAGTTTAATTATTATTTATTATTATTTTCATAGAATTTAAATGATTACAGATTAACTATTTGCTCTTTAATTCAAAGATAAAACCAATAGAGAATTTTGTCTTGAATTAAACATTTAGAATAAATATTATAAGGGAAGTAATGATAGTCTATTGCTTTTTTACAAGATCACTGTAAACATTGGAGCTACAGAACTCTCTACCAAGATCTTTACTAATGTTGCTGTTTTACTTTCTCCTGGAAAAGTGATTCAATTTCAGTTTCTGTCCATAACAGGCCAGTTTGAAGGCAGATTGCATGAACAAGCCCTTTGCTCAGAGATGCCATGATCTGGAGATAGTCATTGAAGACTTTCCTGCCAAGGTACAGAGCAGTTATCTTTTCATGACTGAAGTGTGAACTATGCCTCAGTGGGGTTATACATATAAGATTTTAAAAACATTTCTCTTTATTCCTGCCTTTCTAGAGATCCTAACGGGAAGTTTTGAGTTGTAGTTTCTCAAAAAACTATAAAACTTTTCCAATAGCTACCAAACTCTCTTAAAATTTGTAATTGATCACATCCCTAATCATAGTTTTCATCTCTTCTGAAATGTCATTTGAGAACACTGGTATTTTAAGATATGACATATGACTGATATTAAACCATACGAGTTGGAACCATCATAGTCCGGAAATAAAGAATTAAGGTTCTCTATCACCTTTGTCATTCTAGATTTAAAAACTTTATGGTAAAAACCTCTAATCTGTAAAATGGAAGGAAGCTAGGATGAGGAAGACAGGCAGAGTTGGGGGAGGGGTATGTTTACATTTATAGTTCTTTAAAATAATTTTCATGGAATGTTCTGCACATTGACGTGATCAGGAAATAATTATACATACTGACTATAGTTAAACAATCTCATTTATTCAGATGTCTGAAATTAAGGCTCTTCAGACACAATCTACTTCTGAACTGCCATCTCCTCCCTCCCTACTCTTAATTTCATTTATCTTTCTATTTTGACTTCACTTGTTTTTCTGGTGGTTTTCCTGTAGGAACTGCATGCCATCTTCCCATGGTTAGTGGAGAATATTTTTGGTAGTCTTGATGGTGTTATCGTAGGTTGGAATCTTTGCTGCTTGCATGGAAGAATAAATCCTACAGAGTATGCTATTGCCTTGGATTTCCTGGATCCCAGGTAGATAGAAAAGTAGAAAATTCATGGCAAATTAATATATCAATGTTTAACAAATTTTCTCCTATGTAAACACTCATCTACAAAAAGTGCAAAAAGGATACTCACTGTGTTTTTCCTGATGCTTGTTTAGTGGCCCAATGATGAAACTGGTTTACAGACTCCAAGCTGAGGAGTACAGATATGAATTCCCAGTCTCCTATCTTCCAGTAAGTAACTATTAACGGTTGTGTAAGAAATTAAATTTGGTGTTGCATCCATTGGAATTGCCCTTACTCACATACTTTGGGCTTGGTTCAGGATAGGATCTGCCACTGTAGTATTTAAATTGTTTCATAGCACAGAAGGCTCTGGAGATAAGATTTCTAGATTTTGATTGTTCAGGGGGCTGTCATTTTGAATTTTTTAAGACATTGTGCTGCTTGCTGGTACTAGCACAAGCTAACTTTTTGCTGTTCAACTAAGAACTTTAACTTGCGTTTTTTTTATTTGGCCATCAAAAGAAGCACTAGACTATTTGTCTTAATAGATGATAGAGTTTAAAACTTCTCTTCCAAGCTTGATGGAAAGCATCCCCTCCTAACATCTCACTCCTCTCAGACACTTTATTCCTGTAAGTTTAATGATGGTTAAGTGTCCTGCTGGTTGTGGAACAGAATACTTTATGGTTGTAGGAAAATAGGTGTCCATGAAAACTTTGTGAAAAATTTTCCATTGCTACCAGATAGCCATGGTCTAGAACTAAGAACCAGATGACATTTTTTCACAGTGGAATACAAGACTGTATCCTCAAACTCATCCATATATTCTTAGTAGCCTGCTAGGTATCTAATTACTCTATCTTTTCAGGGCCCTGTGAAGGCTTCAATGCAAGAGCGAATCCTACCAGAATGCTCACTATACCACAACAAAGTCCAGTTCCCTCCATCCGGAGGCCTAGGTTCAAACCTGGCCCTCAGTATCCTTTTAATAGTTAAACTCTTTAACTCCTTTTAATGTTTTAAGTGACTAAAACTGAGAAATCCAGATCCATTTCTATTGTTTGCTTATTGTATTTCGTTCTACAATGAAGTGCACTAGTCCAATGCTGCTACGTTCTGATTGCAAACATGGTGGGGGAATATTTAATCTTACACTTGTCTTTCATTGAAAATCTTAAATATGTTTGAAAACATCCAAGGTTAAATTCTGGCCTGAAGGCTGATGTCAACTCCCATTGACTTCAGTGGGGTCAAAATTTCACCCCCTATGTTTCATAAATATTTCTAAGTTGTTTGTCTGGTAGGGAGAAAAAGTCTAAACTACCTGACAGTGTCTAATGAACACCCTGGGAAGAGAGCAAGAGATCAAACCTGAACTTGCTGTTGAGCACTATAAAATTTTAACACTAGCACTGAGCTATTGAAGATTTAAAAGGCCAGTAAGTTCATATGTTTCCAGTCAGCTGTACTTGTGCCCTTGACTCTGTCTCCAGATCCATTTGAATATTACATGTTTTACTTTGCAATAAGCCTTATCACACAAAGGGTAAGTAAATCTTATGCTTTTTTCCCTTTAAAGAACATCTCCCTAGCAAACCCTTTCTTCACTGCACTTTGAAAGCTTCCATCTCAGCTCTAAATGCACAAACCCACTCACACTAAATCTTGCACCTGTTGCCTAAGAAATACTATTTGATATGAGGAAAATAGAGGCAGTGATTATACAGATCTATGTAATTATACACATCTTTCTGTTCTCGGTGCTGTATTCCATTGCTGAGAATGAACGAGGTATAGAAATGTCACCTTTCTGTGCACTCTTAACTTGATCCCTGCTGAGCATGTTGGTCATCTTTTGTCCTTTGTTGTACAAACAGACATGGCAATCTTGTATTAATATATTGGGCTGTAATGGGGTCAGCATCTGCCTGTTGGGATCACCCTCCCCCCTTCTGGCCAATACATGTCTGCAGTCTGCTAGTTGTATACAAAGCAGTGCTCACCTCTTGGGGGCACCCCCTTTCCGGTTAGGTGGGGAGTCTGCTTTTCTTTCTGTTCTTACAATGGAGTGGCACTCACCTCTCATAAGCACACTTCCCTCCCTGCTGATGGTTCTTTCAGCAGGTCTATAGTGATTCAGCCCTCTGGCTGAGTTGCACACTGTCCCCTCTTTGAGACAATCTCTAGTTTAGGGCTCTCAAACACGCCGAGTTACCTCCTGTGGCCCGCGACAAGAGCTGGAATTCAAGGTTCCCAACCCCTGGCCAACTTCTCAAGTGGCCCATGCGCTGCCAGCTGGCAGCTCCATCCCTGGATTGGGGGGCGAATGGGGTGATCGCCGTGGGTACGTGGGCCCCGCACTGTCCCGCTCCCAGTGGGGCAGTGCGGGGCCCGTGTGCGCCGCAGCCCCTCCTCCCACAGCCACCCCACTGCCTTCAGCAGCGAGCCAAAGGCAGTGGGGTGGGGCGGGCCAGGAAGGCTATGCCCGGCCCCTGGGCCAGCCCTCCCCACCCCCAGGGCGGAGCAGGCAGGCCCAAGGGCGGAGCACATGGGGCCCGGCCTTTGGGCCAGCTTGTCCCAAATGGCCGGCTCCTCCCCGCAGGCAGCCTCGGCCGCTGTGCCGGGTCGGCCGTTGGGGCCGGGGCCGGAGCCGACTCCAGCCACCCCCCAGTCGGCCTCCGGGCCCTGCAGGCCGCCCCCCAGCCTGGGGCTGGAGCTGGCTCCCACCGCCCCCAACAGGCAGCCTTGGCTGCCGGAGCCGGCTCCCCATGCCAGTAGCTTCGGCCTCCCGGCCCAGGGCCAGCTCCCTGGGAGGCGGAGCGAGCCAGTTGGCCCACCACGCTTCCCTCCAGCATGGCGGGGGGGGGGCCCCCTGCTTTGGCCAATTGGCCCTGGGCCCCGCTCCCCCCACGGGATGGCCCTGCAGGCTGCAGCTGCCTGCCTCCCCTTGGGGTCCTCCTGTGGCTACCGAGCTGTTCGCAGTACTTCCACGCCATGTCCCCTGTTCCCCCCTCCCAAGGGCCTTGGCAGCTGCCGGGCAGCCGGCAGGGAGGAGCCAACTGCTGCCTGGGAGTGGGACTGGAGCCGCACTGCTCACCAGGCAGAGCCCCAGCCTGCAGCGGCGGAGGAGCACAGTGGACCAGGCGAGCGGAGCGCACCTGGGGCCAAGTCAGGGTTCAGGAGGGGAGCCTGGGGGTGTGAAGAGGGGTCCCATGGGGGCTCCAGGCTGGGGTTTGCATGCAGCTTTCTTCCTTCTCTCTTTCTTTTCTTTCTCTTCCTTCCTTTTTCTTTTTTTTCCTTTCCTTCTTTTTTCTTCCTTTCTTTCCTTTTCTTTTTCTCTCTTCCTTCTTTTTCTCTTCCTTTCCTCCCTTTCTCTTTTTCTCTCTTCCTTCCTTTTTTCTTTTATTAAAAAACCTTAAATTTATTTTTAAATTAAAAACCTTTTCAAAAAGGTTTTAAAAAAACCTTTCTAAAAATTAAATTTCAATTAAAATTCATTCAAATTCAAATAATTAAACTCAATGAATTAATTTTATTTGCAATCATTTTGAAGTAAATTAATTACTTTTTAATTTAATTTTAATTAAACTGGTGGCCCTTCAGGGTTTTAAAAGCTCTTGTATGAAAAGGTTTCAGTGATGCCGCCCTCAGGCCAATATCCTAGTCCTTGTGTGACCCTCGTGATGATTTGAGTTTGAGACCCATGCTCGAGTTCTTTTCATGGCCTTGGTATGGGGCCATAGCACTAAGGCTTCCTTCTTAGACACCGCCTTCTTCAACAACCCTGTAGGGGCCCCATCTCAACACCAACTGAGGTTACCCTTTCAGCACCCCTCCCTGGGCTCAGTCTGCAATCAGACCAACAGGGTCTGTCACAGTACTGTTGCCCGGTCTAGCTAAGTTCTGGGCTCAGCCTGCCCACACTGACTTGTCTGTGATCCTGCTGCTACTCCTCCAGCCAGACAGGTAGGCACCGGGTCTTCAGCCACCTTCCCTGGGCTCAGTCCTGCCTGTAGTGAGCTGTTTGCAGCCCTGCTTCTCTTCCAAACAGACAGCGAGTCGTCATACTTCAAGCACCGAGCAGCAACTGATTGTTCTGTAATACTTCTGCTTCCTTTTATATGGCCCTTTTGGTCCCTCATTGGTCACTCCAGCAGCCCTTTTCATTGGCTGCTCCCCTGCAACCACTCTCCTCTGCTGTTTTCTGGGACAGGGTGAGACCAGGGCCCTGAGACTTCCAGCACTGGACCTCCAGACTTAGTCTGTCCCACCACATAGACACTAAACTTGCCTCGTTTTTAGTGGTATGTAATGGTAATGTCAGATGTGAAGTAGGATTCAGTACTCTAAATGTTTGTCGAAGAGCTCTTGAAAACAGAGATCTTTAAGACTAGGCTAGAACACAGTGATCATCCAGTTTAATTTTTCACATAACACAAGCCATAGAATTTCATCTAGTTATTCCTGCCACAGGCCCAGAATGAGATTTATCAGGTTCTGAAATCCCTGTTCCCAGTGACTTATTGTAATGGTGTGCGTATTTACTTATTGTAACTATGTGCTCTGTGTGTGTGTGTGTGTATATATATATATATTCCAGAACTCTCCCACCACCCATCATGTCAGCCCTTCAAACTGCGCTTATTTCAATCTGGTGGACATATACCTGAAATGGTTCCTCCCCACAGAAGGAAGTGTTCTTCCTCCATCTTCTTCCAATCCTGGGGGGGCCATCCCTTCACCTGCTCCTAGGTAATGACTTGATAAACTGGCATTATCAGTGCTAGACTACATGGGCAGTTCTCATAAAAACTGGCTTGCCTCTATGATGAGATCTTGACACAGATAATGTAAGAAAATGCCATCATCCATATATTGTGTGTGTTTGATATGCAATCCATACATATAATAAACCTGTATAAGTTGCCCCATCTCAAAAAAGATGTATTGGAATTGGAAAAGGTACAGAAAAGGGCAATTAAAATTATTAGGAGTTTGATAAAACTTCCATATGAGGAGAAGAATAAGACTGGGACTTTTTGGTTTGAAAAAGAGACATCTTGGGGTGGGAGATATGATATAAGTCTGTAAAATCATGGATGGTGTGGAAGAAGTAAATAAGTGTTATTTACTCATCACACACAAACTAGGGCCACCAAATGACATTAATAAGCAACAGGCTTAAAAAGAACAAAAGCAAGTATTCATATAATTTACAGCCAGCCTGTGGAAATCCTTGCTAGAGGATGTTGTAAAGGCCAAGACTAATGGGATTCAAAAAGAACTAGATGAGTGCATGGAGGATAGGGTCTATCAATCAATGTTATCCAGGTTAGGCATGGATTGCTGTTTGCCAGAGACTGGGCATTACCCATAGGATAGATTATTTGATTATTACCTGTTGTATTCATTCCATCTGAAGCACCTGGCATTGGCCACTGTCAGAGGACAGGGTACTGGTCTGACCTAGTATGGGTATTTGTATATTCCTATAGAAGTCTGTCTTATAATGGAGAGAAATTCCAAAGGGGGAGCCTTGTTAGTCTATTGTAGAAAGACAACAGAGTCCTGTGGCACTTTTAAAGACTAACAGATTTATTTATCGCATGAGCTTTCGTGGGAGAAAATCCCACTTCGTCAGACGCTTTGAAGAAGTGGGATTTTCTCCCACGAAAGCTCATGCGATAAATAAATCTGTTAGTCTTTAAAAGTGCCACAAGAATTTGTTGTCTTATAATGGAGAATATAACACTGGTCACTGAAAGCTGAGAAACTTTTATCCTGAAAGTTTGCTAGCCTGTAGTAGTGCAGTGAAAGAGGATTTATAAATGTGGTTTGTGGCTATTGATTTTTTTTTTCATTCAGTACCACTAATTATGGTGAAGGTTGAGATTTATTCCTGGGTATTTTTAGTAAAAGCCATAGACAGGTTATGGGCAGTAAACAAAAATCCATGGCCTGTGACCTACCCTTGACTTTTACTATTAATGTAACAGGGTTGTCAAGGTTTAGGTGATTATGCATAATTATCTGTTGATTTATTCAGCCACAGACTGAGAGGGACCTTAGGAAAGCATTTCAACCTCTTACTGAAGTTTTTTTTTTTAGGGGGTTTTTTGAGAATTTTTTTTAACCGTGTGTAGTTTTAACTTATGCTTTTCAATCAGCCCTGCAAAATTGACATAAAAATTTACCAGCGTGCATAAAATCTACTTCTCTGCCCTTTACAATGATTAATAATGACAAAAATGATATCCTACTCATCTGGGATGAATGGGAATGTATAATTTTATAAGGTTGGTTTTGAATTTGGTATTTTTATCATCAAAAATATTTTTTATTCAAATTATATATTGTTGTGGGTTTTTTTTAACAATGGCATTTTAAGTGACTCCAAAAACCATCTCTCATGCTTTCTTCAACCTTAAATTAGATTAAATAAAGTCTGTCCATGATTTAGCTGACTAATGTAAAGGCCTAACCTCACGATAAAATTGAATTGGATGCAGGTTAAATAAAATGGTGTGTTGCAGAATGCAGTGTGTGGTTTGCATAGTGAAATTTAAAATAATGAATGAAAATAGCAATGGGCACTGATTCATGCTGTGACTAGTAATGGCAACCTCTTGCTTAATTTTAAAATTCTAATTGCATGGCTATATTTAGCACAGACTTATCCATTTTCTTTATATCCTAATGGTTACAGCCTATGACCTCTGTCCCTGTACAGAGGTCCATCTTCAGTATTTATATACATTTCTCTTTAAAGATCCCCAGCAATGCCTTTCACTTCTTATGGCTTGCATCACACGAGCCTGCTGAAACGACACATTGCCCATCAGCCTTCAGTGAATGCTGATCCCGCTTCCCAAGAGATCTGGAGATCAGAAACACTGGTTAAGGTGAGTCTGACTTATTGTCTTATGTTTCTATAGTGATAATGGCAGAAAAAGTTTATTTGCTGGTCAATCTTATTATTTTCCTAACTAAAAATTTAGTTGCTTTTCCATTCCTTTTTAGCTTACAATCTGTGAATGGAACTGAGCAGTGCAGCTGCTATTTTCTACTAACATAATATAAAGAAACATAACATGCAGAAGTCACTGCTAAGTTGTTAAGCAATAGTTGTCACTCTTTTGGGATTTCACAGGCCTGAGGATCATCCAACTTGCACCTCTGTAGGTCACTCCTGATTTAGGGAAAGAAATATTAGGAACTAGGGTTTCTTTTTTTTAAATACCTTGATTTCTTGCCCCAAATGCTAACCTGAAATATTGTTTGCACGATGGTAGCTTATACTGTGTGTGCATCAGGATGCTTATGGGAAGGATGATCTTGTGGCTAAAACACAGGACTGGGTATTAGGAGCTTAGAGGTTTACTCCTGGCTCTGCCTTAAACTTCCCATGCGACTCTAGGCAGGACACTGTCTCTTCACTGTACCTACCTTGCAGTTGGTTGTGAGGATTAATTTATTGAAGTTTTGAGGTATGTAAATAACCTGTGATGTCTTCTATCAAAAGCATTGATAACATTATGGTGAGTCACATGCTTCATTAGACTGTTTTGTTGTCTTTTCCATTGGACAACAAGCATGCAAGAATCGATTAAAAAAAATAATTCATAGAATTCAGAAGAATCCCATGTCTCATTCAACACAAAAAAAAAGACAGCTTTATCTTAAGGTAATGTGTCTCTTTCAAAAAAGCTGCTCTTCTGTTCAACCAAAGTGATGTGGTTCTTGTTCATTTCCTCCCCCTCGCTCCAGTCACCAGACAGCTACTTGGGGGGAAAAAAACTTAAAATGATTCTTCCCATTGCCATAACTGTATGTCTGTGTAGACTTCAAGTTCTTCCAATCAGGAATTTCTTCCTCTATATGAAGAAATTGCCTAACACATTTTGGATGATTTCACAATCTAAATAATAAAGCAGCAATGTTGGGGAGTCATCCACTGATGTCTTTGCTTGCAGCCCCCTCAAGTTCTTTGTTCACCCCCTCCCCTCTCTCTCTCACAATTAATAAATCATTGATATTTCACTGGAGTTAACACACCTTGGCCTAATGAAACTTAACCTTATGTTAGATTTTACTTCAGGGCTCTTAGACGCTAAAGGATTAAACTGATAATTGGACGTTCATTGTAAAAACAGGTTAGAAGGGAAACAAAAACAGATTAGAGTTAAAGGGGACAGGTTATTCCACTGAGGTATTTGAATTCAGTGATGGATAAGTAAAACTTACAGGTATTGTGTGATGTGGCGTTTATGTAGTTCACTGGCAGCCTTTTCCCATCTCCCTTGAGAGAGCCCCACATTCTTATTAAACAGACATGCCAGTTAATAAATGAAAGGTACGGAAGTTGGATCACCGATATTCTCAGGTGAGTGTTCTGCTGTGTAAACTAAAGGAGGAACTCTCCTCTCAATGTTTCAAAACTGTGTTTATAATTCCGCAGACTTCATGTTGTAGCTTGTTCTATTACTTGTATTTATACGAGGTGATTTGACTTACTTTGTATAATAGTCTCCTAAGAGTAAAAATATAAGTTCAGCAATAATACAAGTAATGGCAAAACCATAATGGGCCGTAAAGATATCGAGAACGGAGAACAGAAAACTTGGTGGGAGCAGTGCTTTTGCATCTGAGAAACACCACTGAAAGAGATGGGCTTGTGTGTCTGCAACTTAGAGACGTTTGGGGCTGATAACTGCAACATCCAATGTAACCATACAGACATATGTGATTGCAGATAATATGAAATAATACTTAGCGATAGTATAATACTATGTGGATCAGACTTACCTCACTATCTGTATTATTTTAGTGAACTTGGAAAGAACTAAGTCTGTAACAACAAACATCTGAATATATGGTTGCACTATTGTACATCAATCAATAAGCAATAAAGAGATCCTGAAAAGACAGATTGTGACTGGCTATTCCTGGATCTTTCCTCTGCCTGAGAGAACAATGGTTGTTTTGCAGGTTTTTGTTGAAATGTGGCTTCATCATTACTCCCTTGAAATGTATCAGAAAATGCAGTCCCCTCACGTCAAGGTAATAGCCTGTTTCATTCTTGGTGTGTCCTGCTTGTTGGCTTCTTAGCTTGGGGTAAACCTTTGTCACTTCCCATCTTACAAAGCGTTTTTAAGTGGATGGTTACCAAGAAACGTTCTTAAAAGCACACATGAGAGCTTTAAAACTCAAGTGATGAAAAGATGTTGTGAACAAGTGTTTGTGTCATCCAAATTTGCCTTTTGTTGCAAAAACTAAATTTATTTAAAGTTGACTTTGTGGATGGGTCATAACAATCGGTGTTCTTCGTAGTAATTGGAGGTAAGACCTCAGCATAAAATAGCATGTTAGAATCCCACACCAAAATGTCAACATGGCCAGACAAGAGACCTAAACTTTGGTTTCTGGAACCAGTAGTGTTACTGAGGAGTTAGTGAGTCATTTGAAGATCTAATGGCATATTTTTCAAGAGCAAAGATTTTAACCTAAATCAAATTCCAATGGGTTTTGGTCAACAGTCTTTATGTTAATTGGGTAAAACATATTCTTTGTTTCCTATCCCAGAAACTGGCATTGTTAAGTTGTGGTGCATTTCACTGTAAGGATGGCCCAGGCAGTTTCTATGTGTATGTAACTTGGGAATCTTTTATAAGATCTTATTTAAATAAGATACTACATTGCTTACAAGCCATTTGTCCAGCTGTTCAGGAATAAACTGATGTGCTTAAAGGGGATCCTCATATCAGAAGAACTGGGAGTGCTGAGATTTGAGGGAATTTGGAAAAAAAATTGGTGGAATGATGATTCTCAGGATTCCCATTAAATCATTGTGGCGGTCGGGAGAAATGCAAAAATTGCTCACGGCTTGTTCATGTGTGAAGGAATAAGATGAGAATTGCTTGACTGGGAGATTCTGATCCTTCACTTCATCAGGTAATAAAACAATTTTTTTGTTAGGGAAGAATATTGAAGATCTATGTGTGGCAACTGGCAAGGTTGTCTGCTTTTATTCAAAAAAATGATTTGAGGTCAGACTCTTAATAAAGATGGTAGGTCTCAACTCAGGAACCCCAGCAGCATGGCAATGCACTGATGATGGAAAGGCTTTGCTTTTAAATACCTTTGTTCTCTGTCTGCATAGTCTTTAAGCATGCAGCTTTATGTTTAGGTAAAAAAAAAATGCATCGCTTTAAACTCCTCTCTTCTGATCACCTTTTTTAGCTGAGATGCTATCTTATGTTACGGCAGCACCTGAGCAGATGTTGCTGCTCATAAAGCAGTGTCTCCTATGCTGTGGGAATGTTTGTTTAGAGCCTGAAGAAGTTTTGCCACTGTAGGCTCCTGCCCAGATGCTCTGATCAGGGTAGGACTGACACTGACTGCCTCGTGGCTTTCTACTTCTGTCCCTGATTATTTCCTAAAAATCACTAGTCATGGCCATGTAGACAAATGAAGTCCTGGGTGGGTTGCACAGTATAAAACAAGGGCAGGAAAGTGGCATTCCCATCCAAAAATGGACTCCCCTCGGGAACTCTAAGATGTAAGGCTTTAGAAGGTGTGGAGACGGCACTGTCTATCAAGGAATGAGTACTGAATTGACTCTTAGAGTATTTTCTGGGTGAATTGAAGAAAACTAGTGAAGCTGATCAATCATGCAAAGGTGAGTGAGAATACTGGAACTTGCAAAAGTAACATTTCTCTGGTCTTCAGAGAGTGTTTAATTGGTACTTTTGACTGGAAATCTGTAGAATACCATAAACTTTAACAATAAAGTGAATAATGACCACATATCATCTCCTGTTTCCATTTACCTGTAGGCAGATATGGAGCGGAGGGAGGATTAATGCCATAGAAGTTCTCAGTACCTGGGACCATTCACGATTTTAAACTAATGCTATTTTAAGGGTCCAGCTACCAACACTCCTGTAAGGAGGACCATGGGACCACAGAACTTGATGATGATCTGGAAAGATTCTTCCCCCAGCAGAAAGACATGGGTTGTCTGGGAGTGCCATGCTGGAGCCCAGCTGTCTCACTTCTCATTGCCCTTCTGAATTGTCTGAAAAAGAAACAGGCAGATTTTAAGATTGATTTGTGCCATTAAGTAGCTCTTTTACTCTAGTAATAAAGGGTTAGGGCTGAGATATGGGGAGGAACGGTAGAGAGTTTCAGTATCCAGAGGGGTAGCTGTGTTAGTCTGTGTACAGCAAAAACAATGAGACTCCTGTGGCACCTTAAAGACTAACAAATTTCTTTGGGCATAAGCTTTCGTGGGCTCCAACTCACTTCGTCAGATCCAACTTCAAGAATTTCTTTCCTTTGTGATTACCCTGCTTGAAATTGCTTCCAGATGTGGAATGAGTCTTAGGGTGATACTGTTATCATGCTGGGTTTGATTACTACCCACATTAATTTAACTTGATTCTATTTAATATTTCCCCTATTCTATGGTATTCTATTCTCCTTCTTCTGTCTGTCTTGCAGCTGCTGGGGGAGGGGGAAGCTGGTGTGCAGTATCTGTTTTCCTTTTAGCTTCTGCTTTTGTCATGATTTGATTTCTTTTAAGGGGTCAATATCTGATAGGGTTCTGTGTAAAGCCTGTTGCACTTGCATTGCCAGGGATCACAGATCTCAGTAGCAGCTGCATGAATGGCAACCTTCTGGTGTTTAGATCTTGCTGCAGCAAATGAGGGGAGTTGATTACCAAAGCAGAAGATGGGCTCTGCTGTTGGGGAGCTTGCAGTGGTGTTGCCACCACTCTTTTAACAGTGTAGAAGCAAAGCAGAATACATCTGAAAAACTGAATTGAAAATAGGCAAAAGGAATGGATAAACTTAGAGGAGGTACGAAATGGAGAGTTAGTTTAGATGCCTGGTTATTTATTTGAGTCTCTGTTTAGGTGTACATTTTATTTCGATTTTTTTTTTTTTTTTTTAATTTATTCCATACACGTCAATGTGGCTACAGTATCCTCTTCCCCACTATATCAGTGATTCCCAACCTCTGGTCTGCGAGGGTACTGCAGGTGGTCCATGGGGGGCAGGTGGGGGGAGAGGTAATTTCTGCAGGTAAATGTACTGTGATAAGTGCAATATGTTTGTGAGTGAGCATAATAAATTATTAGAAATAGCTACATTTTTAATACCCCTTGATATACAAGTTTGACTCCCATCAGCCATAGGCTATGTTAAAACAGTATAAAACGGTGTGCTTACATGATGGTCCGCAAAAGCTTTCAATGACAATAAAGGAAAAGGTTGGGAACCACTGCACTATACCGTTTAGTTTTAGAAAACGTTTTCTCTCCAAAGAGGAGTGTGGTTGAGACTTGAGAAGATCTTGGCACTCAGCTTAGAACTTCAGTGGCCATGTTTTATGTCAGCATGCCATGATCTACAAGCAGCGTGTCTTTTTATTTTGTTGTGGTTTCCCCCCTCCCTCCCCTTGGTAACTTTTTTTTCTACCTTCTAATAGCAGAGGCCATTCTCTCTTTGAAACCTATTAACTTGCCATAGACTTGTAATTCCCATCAATAGTATTTGACCTTTTAACTAGAAAAACAAAACATGGAGGCTACTGTCTGGTGATTGCAGTTAACTGGAGAGGCTCACAGCAGGGCAAAAACACCTTTCCTTTCCCCCTCCATGTCCCAGGGACAAGATATGTCACCTTATTGACTCCTCTGATTCTCTCTGGCACACAAGCAAGACTTCCAAACTTTGGCCTCCTAGTCCATTGGAGCCTAAGGGATAGCTTTACAAGAGCTTTCACTGTAGTAATTTGGAAGCGTTTCCAGAATAATGACTCCCTTTGCCCCCCCCCATCAAAGCATTCCATATGCGAATCTCTATTTCTAGCTATTCTGGCTTGCAGTTTAGTTGTGTTGAAATGGAGAGCTGGACTTACTTTCATGAGCCTAAGATTTCCTCAACATTTTGGGCAGAAGATCTTCTTGGTACACTGCTTGTTAGGTAAACTGCTGCTTTAGCAGAGAGACAGTGACAGCCGACCCAATCATAGCTTCCCCCCCAGCCCACTAATGTTAATTATGAACCCAACAACAGTCTCCTGTCAATTACTTTTGCAACCTGAATGAGGGTGAATGTGGAATTAAGCAACTGAACACCAGAAGGAGAAGAGAATACTGTGGCTGCAGCTGTTGATATGTTGTCATTGATTGTATTTGTGACTTCCATTTCTCTCCCCCTCCCCCGCCCTTCCTCCTTCGGATCATTCTCACTGTTTTTTATTTTTTGTTTTCTCTCTTGCTCTCTCCCTTTTTCCTTCCTTTTTGTTTCTGTTGTCTCTCAGCTGGAGGTTCTCCACTACCGACTCAGTATCTCCAGCACACACCACAGTAGTCCAGCCCAATCCGGCTACCCGGCCCTCCACGCATACCAAGTATTACCATCTTTTCATTTTGTTTCTTTTTAAAAAATCTTGTTTCATCATGTTATCTGCAAAGTGTGTTAATTGGCACTAGCAGAAAAGGCAGCTGTACAGCCAGTGTTTGGTTTGCAAGACTAGTTTCACTGAAACAGAATTTGGTTAAGCGAGGTGTGGCAAATACTAATGAACACCATGAAAAGAGATGTTAGATGAATAGGAGGACCAGTTGGAATGCCTATTTTAAGAGATGCACTTCTCTTAACGGATTGTAAATGGAAAAGTTTGACCCTGTGTTAATATCTCCCTGGCCCAGCAACTTACTTTGCTAATGGCAGAATTTTGTCTGTCATGTATTGCTCCATTAAATGAATCTTGCAGGGAAGAGGAGAGCAGAGATTGCTTGGCTATATCCCTAATGAGAAAGGTAGGTAGCACGTAAACAATTGTTGTATACTTTGAGTGAAACACAGCTGGATGGTGTCAAATCAGTATTGGCAGACTGCGCTTGATTGCCTAACTTCACAAAGGGGGATGTGGGAAACACATATGCAGATTATACCAGACGTGCATGCGAAGTTTTTCCTGTTGGAACAGATTCCTGGGTTCATTCTCCTTCTTTCAGCCCTTTATTCGCAGGTTCCTCAGTTAGTGGGGCACATATTTCATAACGCTAAGATAACGTTGGTATGAATTCTCCTTACTGGAGCCACTTAGTGCCCTGCTTTTACATAGGTGGTATGAACACGTATACTGTTAAGTGATATACTACTTAAGAAGAAAAACAAGAATCTACTACCCAGTGCTTGGTTTTGTAGCCTTAAATTGTGATGCCAGTCCACAGCGGTGGTCTTAAATGTACGTGAAATACACATTTTCTTCACCTTCCTGGGTGAAGGGAGAAAGGATTAGGTGTACATGTTCTGCAAACTAGGGCTGATGTCAAGAGCTTTCGGAAAGCTATGGAGAATAGACTTTGCCTTTTAATGTTAAAGAACAAGATATCTGCTTCAGACTTTATAGCAGGAGTGTCAAACATGTGGCCCATGAACCTCTTCCATCTGGCCCGCAACTGCATTTGGCAGGACCATGCTCTCTCCCTAACAGAGAGTGAGTGTGTGTGTGGTATGGCATACCCAGCGCTCCGCAATGCCGAGAGAGCATCCTGTCTCACAACATCACAGAGCACTGGGTATGCAAGACTGTGCTCCACGAGACCACATTGTCTCCCTAACAGAGAGAGAGAGGGATATCATGGAGTGCAGTTTCGCATGCACAACCACGAGAGTGCTGTAGTATTTTGATTTATGGCATGCATGGCCCACTTGAAGTACATTTAAGTCAGATCTGGCCTGCCAGAGCAAATGAGTTTTGACACCCCTGCTTTATGTAGACTGAGTGACTCACAGCCCTGCAGGGTGGATTGGTGTTTGTTAGTTTACTGTTTATATGCTTTATATAGACTGACTGACTGACTCACAGCCCTGCAGGGTGGATTGGTGTTTGTTAGTTTACTGTTTCCAAGGCAGGTTACAACCGACCGGTAGAATAGATGTGTGCCTCTAGGCTCTGCAATAGTGGGGAAAAGGTGCACCGAGACGTGGCTCCCTTTTTCTCTCTATCATCTCCCCATTTCTCCATATGCTTACACCTCTGGTAACAATAATAGACTGGCCCACTCTCGCTCCCTTTGTTCTTTTGTTAAAAAGATCTCCACATCTCCCCCACTTCCAGTAAAAAGACTGAATGAAATACCCACCCCGCACAAACAACCTTACATTGATGTTAATTGCAACAGGATGATTCAAAGTATGAGCATCAGAAGCAAATATTACTCTGACCATAACTTTCTTAGGGTTTTTCTTTTTTAGAAGGTAGAACATCCGCCTATGAAGAAGGGCTCAGTAGAGAGTGAGATGAGAGCATAACAATGGTTCTGTTTTGTTACCCACAGCAGACACTTGATGATGATGATGATTGATAAAAGAATGGATTTTTTTTCCCCGAGAGGGGCTAAGTTAAGGTAAAACTTACTTAGTGATGTTCATTAGTACTCTCTAGGGGTTAGCATAATTTGAAACAAATTGTGATAGATTGTAAACCCCTTTTCCCCTAGTAATCACAAGGACGAAAGGAAGCCTCACTCATATTTGTTAATGAGCTATTGAAGGCAGAGCTGTGATGCAGTTTTTTCTCTTGGGGAGATAATTTGTTCAAATCAGATGGCAGAGAACTAAGTGTCTAGGGACAGTCCTGTTCTGTTTAAATGTCTGATGTGAAAATACCTTTGTGCTGAGCTCCCTCATAGAAGAGTAACAACCGTAACTTAGATTTCTGCATATTGCTTTGACTTTAGGAGTCATTTAAACCCACAGAGGAGCATGTGTTAGTGATAAGACTGCTTGTGAAGCATCTGCACGCTTTTGCCAACAGCCTGAAACCAGAGCTACTCTCACCCTCAGCCCATTCCCATACAGCCAGCCCACTGGAGGAATTCAAGAGGTAAGTACACAGTCAGACTGTCTTTTTAGCATAGAAAGCACTAATTAATATGTCACTTGGCAGTTTTGCTTTTGTTGAGATCCCGAAAGCAAGTTGTCTGAGAGGCTTAGTCAGAAATTGCATTACTAGGAGGATGAGAGAGCCAGCCTTCCCACTCTTCATGTACTTTGGGCTGTGGTCCAGAAAAGATGAGAGAAGAAGGAAGTAGTTAGTTTCTAATCAAGAATGTATTCATAATGAAAAAGGTTTTTTGCTTTTTTAGAAAAAGGGGAGATGGGCTCAAGCTTCTTCAGAAATGCTAGCATTTGCTATGAGAACAGAGGGAAGTTTAGAAGACCTGTTAGACTAGTGCAGAAATAATTTCTGTACATTTCTCTGCAACGGTCATGTGCAGATCAGTATCAGATGGAAGGCAAGTTGTGTTACTGAAAATGCGTGAGAGAAATTCCGGCTGAGAACCCTGGGCAGCCTCCGTAAGGGCACTTGGGTTACTTTGAGCCCTGAAATAGCTGTTTGTATGCATCATTATTGGAACTCTTCAGACTTATTCAAATTATCAGTTCTTTCTACAGATGAGAGAGAACCTATCAAAACTCATTACTTCTGTGTTAAAGGTTCGAGACGTTACAGTTTGTTTATACATGTCTGTATCGAAATCTCGTTGCAGAGTCGTGATTCCTCGGTTTGTCCAGCAGAAGCTCTATATCTTTCTGCAGCATTGCTTTGGCCACTGGCCTCTGGACGCCTCTTTCAGAGCCGTATGTACCAGTCTATCTTTCCGCAGAATCCTTACAAAACCAGAATTAGGGTTTAATAAAAAACTGGACTAGCTACAGGGGTAAAAATTCTGATTTTGAAATACTGTTGATTATTCTTTCCCCCCAGGAGGAGGAAAATACATGCTTATTAAGACTAATTTTAGATGCTTACAGAATTAGGTCGACGTAAAGCAACTTACCTTATCTTGTGTGAGCTTGAACGCTTGTGTCTCCCTCCAACAGAAGCTGGTCTCATAAAAAATATTACCTCACCCACTTTTTCTCTTTACTGTCCTGGGACCAGCACAGCTACAAAAACATCTTCCTTTCCATAGCAGCCATTTAAACACACTTTCATCTGGCTTTGTTCTGGAGGATGACCTGCTTGTTCAAAACAACCATTTCTTAAAATTTTAATTAATGGATTGTTACTATACATTTATTCTCTTCATTTCTGATGCAGCAGCACATGATCACTGAAATCTCGTTTGTTGGGACTTAGACTTTTGCAAGATATTTTCATTCCTTAAGTCTATTGTTGGCATTAGGAAAGTGGGTGTCATTTGTCCAAGGGACTTAACCAAAAAAAAACCCCAAGCAAAATCTTCTTCCTCCAGTTGAATTGATTCTTACGTTTTTGTGGTTTTGTGCCAGGTCCTGGAGATGTGGTTAAGCTACTTGCAGCCCTGGAGATATGCTCCTGAGAAACCACTTCAGAGTGCGGAGCCTCACCCTCGCAGTGTATCAGAGAAATGGTAAATATGGAAATATTCCGGAGCAGAATCTGCAAGTCACTTTAATTCTGACTCAGCAGTTGGTATTTATTAGCTGTTAGAATGATGCTGCATATGAAAATATCAGCTGCAGAGTTTTCAGTGTTGTTCCTTGTAGGCATCTAGTTCATGGATTCTAAAACTATGGACTTGTGACCAAGCACCCTCCCTTTTTTTATTGCTAGGTGGGGTCACAGAATGAACTGCTTTCCTAGTTTGCCCCATTTGGTTCCTCCTGTTACGTTACTCTAAGTAGATTACTTCATACAGCAGGTGCCAGACTGGCCTTCCTGCTAAGAAAGAACAAAGATGGCATATTTGTCACCCTGACATGATTAAAAGCATTTTTGTCTTAAAATTATATTGATAAGCATAAGCCCTGTTCATTGTTTCTTTTATGTGAACTCCTTAGAGTCTTTCCCTTTACATCACCATTCCTCCCATGTTCAACAAAGTCATGCCGAGTGGCTCCAACATTAAAAGCTACGCTGCTCATTGCATTGCGCTGCGTCCAAAGTCCTGGGTCATAACAACCATACTGGGTTGGACCATTGGCCATCTACCACAGTGTCCTGTATTCTGACAGTAACAATGTTAAGTGCTTCAAAGGGAATGAACAGAACAGGCAGTCATCGAGTGATCCATCCCCTGTAATCTATTCCCCACTTCCAGCAATCATAGACTAAAGCAGCAGTTATCAACCACTGTGTCGGGACACCAAAAGTGTGTCATGAAGAGCCAGGAGGTGTGTCACGGAAAATTGGCAGCTCAACTTGGAGCCAGCTTGGGGCTCCTGCTGCCCGCCGCTCTCTGCTGCCCTCAACAGCCCGCTCCTGTGGCACAACGCAGGCAGCAGCCAGGGCCAGATGAGTAAAGGGACTTAGGGGCTGCAACCTAGAGATCCTGGGCAGGGGAGGTACCACCCGCCCCATCGAGCCAGGGCACCAGCCTGCACTAGCTTGACTCTGCCCCCACCCAGGTCCTGGAGTGCTGCATCCTCCAGAGAGCCGCAGCCTCACAAGTGCCACCGCCATTGTAGATTGTAGTGTGTCACACAGGGGAACATCATCTGTCAGGTGTGTCGTGATGGAAAAAAGGTTGAGTACCACTGGGCTAAAGAGGTCCACAGCATGGGATTGAATTTTGATCATCATGGTTTATAGCCATTAATGGACATATTCTCCATGAATTTATCTAGTTCTTTTTTTGACCCTGTTATAGTTTGTCATCACAATATCCCCTGGAAACAGGTTTCACAGGTTGACTGTGTGTTGACTTTACCAACTGTTCTGAAGCAGTTTCTTCTTCCCTAAGAACTATAGTGGCACAGCCCATTCAACAGTGTTGGACTTCCTGAAGAGGCAACACCAGTTTCTCTGATTCATGGATACTTGTGCGGGAGGAAGTAAAGTCAGTACTTTTGATAGAACCAAACTTCAGGCTTCAGCTTGCCTCTGAAGTCCTGACATTGCACATCTGTGCCACTAGATTTCTGCCAGCACAAAATCAGAGATTGTTACATGGTGACAAACTCCTCCTGTGTGAGGAGGGATGTTCTTTTGTCTTTGTGTGGAATGGAAAGGATGAGATCATTCCTGTTGATGGTTTAAAATATATTCTGTGGGATTATTTATTTGGCAGAAGACTGAATACACTTGTTCTTTTTAATAGCCGTATTCACAAACCCACTTTTACTTGGACAGGGCTTCCTTCATCCAAGAGAATCTACTGATGTACACCAAGCTATTTGTAGGTTTTTTGAACCGAGCTCTCCGCACAGATTTGGTCAATGCTAAAAATGCTCTGATGGTGTTCCGAGTGGCCAAGGTCTTTGCTCAGCCCAATCTAGCTGAAATGATCCAAAAAGGTAATGAATACCATATTGCTTTCATGCAGTGTTCTTCCCCCATTTGTCACATGGCACCTCTTTGCCTCCAGAGCACGGAGAAATGTGAATTGGAAAATGCATCTGCCTCATGTGACATTGAAGTTCAGTCCTGATATCTTTGCTCCTATTTACAGTATTGATTTCATATATACATACTAGTTTGTCTTTTCTTTTCTAATTTCCATTCATCAGGTTCACTGATTCCTGTTTGTTCTAACTCATGGAAAGAACACAGTGCTGGATATTTTTAGTAAACAAACTCTTTGTATTTAGAAACTTCTTACTGTTTGATGTATAGTTATTAATTAACTCAAAATTAAAAATGTTTAATGCCCTATAGGAATTTATATTTACTCAGGCTTCAGCAAGATGGCTAGTTCTCCCAGGTCTAGAAATCAGTTCAGAGTGTTCTGAAAGCTACATGTTGAGTGTATAGGGGTACAATAGGATTTTTTGGTTGAGGCAGGAAGGTTTGGGCAAGGAGCAAAAATTTCAGGTGCTGGAACATGCTCAGCTTGGCAGATTTATTTGGACCATAATATCCTTTCCAACAACCAGTGATGGCATAAAAGTATTGTGTCTATGTAGACTTTTAGATGCAGCATTGTAATAGTGAAAGCTCTTTCTGCTATATGAATGAAGATTCAGGGAAAACTTGAACTAATAACTAGGGCCTTGCCCTCCTCTTCCTCATCCCCAAATAAGCTAAAAATGTTATTACAATGAATGGATAAAAAATTGTACTGCTAGATCCCCAAATCAGAAGGAAGGTGTAACCTAGTCTTCTCCACCCCAGATCATCTTATCCCAAATTCTAGGAGAGCAGTTATTCCTGGAGCCAGAAATTATCATACCTCACCGTCAACATCGACATTTCATGACCCCCACTCTTGGTGGAAGCTTCTTGTCGTCATGGCCTCCAACAATCACAGATGCCTCATTTAAGGTGAAGAGTCATGTTTACAGCCTGGAAGGACAAGACTCACAATACAAGCAGATGTTTGGTCCAGAAGTCAGGAATTTGGTAAGCAATGACTTTGCTTACTTGTTCTTTGTAAACCTCTTTATTGCTATTGTGAGAGGATGTCTCCCTTCTGAATATCTGCTCTGTCATGTAAGGGGGGAGGGAAGGGCGGATTTTTAGCTCTTAAAAAGAAGGGGGTAAATCAAGAGTTGCTGATGGCTGTAGAATCTGTTTAGAGTGTCACTCATAACAAGTATGAAAATAGAAATGTACAGAATATTTTCTTGCCTTGACTGGGCTTGCTGCTTTGAAGCTATCTGCTATGGACACGTACTTGTTTCATCTCTCAACAGTGACTCTGTGTGGTTCTGATTCATAGTGTTGTTAATAATCAGTATCCAGCAGCAAGCCAATTAAAACGGGCATAGCAGAGGGGGCCAGTCTCTCCCTAAACTGCAGGCTAATGAACTGAAGGAAGGTGCATCTCAAAGGAAACTCAGGAGGACTTACATCCTTTCGAATGCCCCAGCTGCAGTGACTCCCTTTGTTCTATTGGAGGTGGAACACCTGACTACTACTAGAACAAGTCCATGTCAGCTAAGGGAGTGAACATGCTGGTTCTGTTCTGACTGCCAGGTCGCTAGGCAGACTTGTATTCACGTGCGGGTACTTACTGCTGACTTGTCCTTTATCCTACTGCTCTATTTTGTTGTCCTCCTATCTTTTATTTTTCAGGTATTAAGATTGGCCCAGTTAATAGGCCAGGCGAAGCAAACAGCAAAATCTATATCAGACCACTCTGCAGAGACTATAGCTAGTCAGTCCTTCCTGTCCTGGTTTAAGTTTGGCCCCTCTGACATGAATGGTTCTTACACGGGCAACGACCTAGATGAAATTGGGCAAGACAGCATCAAGAAAACAGATGAATATTTGGAGAAGGCACAGGAGTACTTATGCCAGATCTTTCGGGTACATTACTTCCTGCCAAGTGCTGTTACTGAGATGTAACAATAATGGGCGTCAGAATTCCTGCAACCTCCTTCCAGCTCTCACTTAGTGTGATCACTGGCATGTCACTTAGACCAAAATCTTCAAAAGTGGCCACTCAGTTGGGGTACCTCCATTTTTGGTGCCCATCTTGAGACATTTTAGGATTGATTTTTTTTTCCCCCCTCCTTCCCCCTTTGCAGGCACTCCACACTTTTAAAGGTCAAGCCAAGTCATCTTAAACTAGGTACCCCCAGTAAGTGGCCACTTAAAATCCCATATCTTTCCTGCTTGCCAAGGGGCATACAGCTTAATGTTTTTAAAGCACTTTGAGATCTTCTAATGTAAGATGCTGTAGAAATTCAAAAGGCTGTATGCACTAAGTGATGAAGCTAATAGATACTAGAAGGTGGCTGACTCTCTCAAAGCTGAAAAGAAGCAAAGTGATTTTATACAAATTCGCTTGCACAAGACTGACTTGGGAGAAGATAGAATAAAGCAATGGGGTCATGGGGAGGCTAGGATATACTGACTCGATAATACTCCTGTCTGTGAGGGCTTGCCACCTGATGAACTCAATTAAGAATGGCCACTATTAGGGGCAAGGGGAGGGTGTATTTCTGTTGTACACTGGTAAATGGTAAATGTTTTCATTACCTGTTTTGTTGGCAGTCATTAGTTATATGCTTGTCAGGGGTTACACAGGAGCTGGTAAAGGGGAAACAGGTGGAACAAAAAAAGTGGTAGAATCAAATAATCATGAAAATTTTTTTCTTATTTATTAGTTGAATGAAGCTCAGCTGACCCAACTGATGATGAATTGTGGAGCAGCTCAGGATGAGAATGGAAAGAAGCAACTTCCAGACTGCATTGAGAGTGAGGATGGGCTAATTCTTACGCCTCTTGGCAGGTATCAGGTACGAGGGAAGAGCTTTCAGCCCAATACTTCTAGAACCTCAGTTTAAGGAACTAGAGTGTGTGTCTCTACATCAGAAAAAATAGTTTGGAAGGGATGGGAGGAGAAATACCAGTTTAAATGCATTTCAGATTTGAGCTGTAAAGTATGTGATTTACTTTCCTGTTCTTAGATCATAAATGGCTTACGCAGGTTTGAGATAGAATACCAAGGAGATACCGAGCTTCAGCCCATCAGAAGTTATGAAAATGCCACTCTGGTGCGACTGTTGTTCCAATTGTCCTCAGTAATTAATCAAAGGGTAAGTGCAATGAGAAATCTCTCTTTTTCAGCTGCATATTCCTATTCTCCTTCTGACCTATGCTTATGTACAACTTACATACATGTTTTATACTCTAACCACTAAAGTGACTTCTGCATCAGTTTGCAAATATTCCAGCCTGGAATCACTTTTTTCCCCCTATTCCTCAAGAGTTGTAAAATGTAACTGTCACAACATTATCACCATATCAGAAATAGTCAGTACACTGAAATGTATTGTTTATGGTATTGGAGATAGAAGGAATATCCTTCCCAGGATCGTATTAGCACATACCAGCATAGTGAAAGAACACTCTGGTTCCCTGGTTGTCAAAATAAGCAGGAAAAGGATTAATTAAGGCCTTTTATTCCTTCCCTCCTCCTGCCTCTCACACCTGCCTTACAACTTGACTGTTTGTCCCCTCTCTACTGTATCCTGACAGAATTTTCACCCTTCTGAGTACGTATGAATGGCATGACCAGTGTTGTCCCAGATTTCCTTCTGTTGGTTTATTGCTTTGTACAGCTAATGAGCAGATTAGTACAAATGTAAATTTATTTTGGAATAATTCTAACTTTTGAAAGATGTACGAGTTCGGAGTTATATTTGCTATAATCCTCTTTCCTGTCCCCTTAATACAAGTCAAACAATACAAGCAAGAATTTCAGTGTAAACTTAAAATCCACAATTATAATTTTTGTTTAAATTTGTCTTGTACACTAACTAAGTTTTTCTTACCTTAGTTTGTTGACCAAATGAAGATTCTCTGCTCCAGGGAAGATTTCATTGGCATGTTGTGTCGTTATCATCTTACCAACCCATTCCTTGTAGAGAAGAGCAGGCATAGTCCAGCACTGAAACAAAGATCAGGACATTCTCGGCGACCAAGGATCAGTCTGAGATTTCTGGCTAGTTACAGGACTCTTCTTTCCTTGTTCATGATGTATTTCATTGCATCTTGGTTCTGCATTGGACCACTGGCCTGCACATTCATTATTCTGGTTGGGTACCTTCTTTATGCTGTAGTAATGACTTTCTTCACTGAAAAATGGAAACCTCATGAACACTAACTTTCTTCCTTCAGTGTAAACTGTAAAACAAGCTTTTTAAGGACAAAAGCAGAGTCATTAGTGATTAAAAAGCTTCAGCAAAGGATCACTTCAAAACATTTGATTTTTTTTTTCTTTAAAGTTGAGAGAGGTATGGGTTTGTGGTTATAGATGCCACTGTAATCTATGTAAATTCTGTTTTGATAAACTGTCTTTTCTAAACGGTTTACTGAATGTGCAAGATAAGAGCCACTGACTGGTATTGGGAACAACCTCCAATAGTTGTGGAGCTAAAATGAACAGCCCATAGTAGTTATGGGAAACTACGAATAGAAACAGCTCTATACTTGGCAATATTATCCGTATTGCCGCTTTTCTCTTATTCCATTTCATGTGGGAATTGGCCATTTGAGCTGCTGTCTTGCATGGTTTTGTATAATATTGATGGGAGGGAATTTTCATTGTGACAAAGGCAAAAATATCTTTAAATCATGTGTTCTGGAGACAAAGCTGAATCCCAAAAAAACAAGGTGTCAAAAATGACATACAGTAAGCTAAAAACTTGCTTCTGCTGAAGTTACTCAACAGAAAAAGGGGAGATAAGTAAGAATGGTTTGGCTCAGAAATAGGAGAAGAGAGTTGAATCTTATTGCCAGATATGTATGACTTCTTTGATTTGCAAAACATTGAAAAATATTTCAAAGTACCAGGAAAGGGGGAAGAGCTGGCTGCTGGAATCCCATAGCCTAGACTAAGGGTGCTAACTCTGCATTCCCTTTTCCAAACCCAATATCTACTGTCTTCTCAAAATAAGGAACTCTTAGAGTTGATACTTTTAGCGTTTAACTTGGCACAAACCATGATTCATATGCTAAAGGGGAAAATTCAGCATTCAGCTAAACTAAAGTTCTGGTTCTCTGGGTATCCTCTGATGCCATTGATCCAGCATTCCCACTGTGACTGCAATTATGGCCCAGTGAATAATCAGGTGCTTTGAGACATAGTAGTATAAAACTATCAAAGAAACTGTAGCTTGCCATAGTACTGACACTCAGTGCCAGATAGAAGGGAAATTGGTATCTTTTAACATTTTCTCCAGAACTTGAATGCTAACTAGATTGCTGTCTACCAGCCATGAAATGGGCTCCTTCTTTTGCCTCATTCCTTTAACAAATGTGCTACCTTCCCAGCAAAAACTGCTTTAGAAAAGTCACCAAATCAACCTAAATAAATCGAGCCCCTTTGTTTAAAGAGAAAACATTTAAGAAATCAGTTAGTTTAATGCTCTCTGCTCTGAAATACACTGCTGTCTGTCAGGTGCAGGTGCGATACTTGTGGTATAAAGGATTAAATACACCTTGCAGTACTGAGACGTAAGGTACAACCATTTACATTAAGTGGAGTGTATTCAGCTTTCTCTAATCTACATGTATGCATTTAATAGACATGTATTTGGAAAACAACTACAGTTTGGATCTTAGTTGAAAGCTTTCTAATTCATCAGAATTCATTAATCTTTGGCAGCATCCAGATTTCCCCATTAATTGCATTTCCAGTTTATGTTTACCTTCACTCATGTTCAAACAAATTTCTTTGTGGGAGAAGTTTCTTCTTTTGAAACTCGTGTAAATTAAAGACCTTGACTGATTTATTTTTAAAGCAACGTTTCTTGGTGAGTTTTATGTTAAACCTTCCTTTTGAGGACTAGGTTGCAGTGTGTCTAAAAGTGAATATTGTACTATGCATTTATTTTTAGTAAGATTTCAGTTTCGTTCTAGTAATGCAAGCTGTTCTGGTAGATGGTGTAAAGGAAGAATGTTCAGGCCTCTGATTTGTAGACTTAGGTTCAAAATCTCTGAAGCTGAATTCTTGTAAACTCCTTTTGCAGAGATGTGTGCCTTTTAAATTTATCTGTAAAACATGTTGCCTAGCTATGGTCCTGTATAAATAGCACTTGTCCATTATCACATCCAAATCACATTTTCACATGACTGCTAGCTTCTGTACCAGGTGCCTTGGACTATCACAGTATTGGTGTTTCAGAATATGATTTGAATGGGAGAAGCTGGTACAGATAGCTGTGTATGAACACACTCCTCTTACAGCTGTGCATGAAATTCACCAATAGATCTTTAACAAATTCCAAAGGGGGAGCTGTGTTAGTCTAGTTCAGCAAAACAAACAAGGAATCCTGTGGCACGTTTAAAAACAAACAAATGTATTTATCTCAAGCTTTCATGAGAGAAAATCCCACTTTGTCAGATGCTTGGAAGATGGGAAATTTATAAATAAATGTTAGTCTTTAAAAATACCACAAGACTCCTTGTTTGTTGAGTTTGATAAGTTTATGATGGAGATGGTATGACAAGATTGCATACAATGGCATAAGATTAGCAAATATCTCCAACAGCCACAGATAGGACACTCAAGGCAAGCACTCTGCTGTACTACAGAGGATTATTTTCCAGGTGTCTGGCTAGTGGCTCTTGCCCTCCTGGATTAGGGTATAACTGATCACTGTAGTTAGGAATTTTCCCTGAAATCAGCAGAGACCTGGGCAGGCACAAATATGTGAATCTGCATCCAAGATAATAACTTTTTATGCAACCCCTGGGCCACACTTCCTTTTAGACATGTCTGTAGCCAGGCCAGCCCCCAGCTGCCTGCTGCTCCATCATACATAAGCTGTTGAGTCCTTACTACCACAAACTGCTGGTCCCTTATTCAGCCCCACCTTCCCCCATCATCTGTTCCAACTGGCAGCTGCTCCAGCCCTACCCCAGAAGTCACAGAGGTCCCAGAAAGTTAGTCTGTGGCCATCTATTTGGATCCACAAAAAATGGTTTGTAGCTATCCCCAGCCTCAGCTATAAAGTGGTTATCTTTGGATTTGCAGAGCTCTACAACTCAGATTGGTGGAGTCTCAGGTTGGGGTTTGGTTTTTTGGCTTTCCTCTGTAGGTGAGCATAAGTCTTGTTCTGGTTTGAACTAGAGAAAACTGGAGGCTCTAGAAAAGCTTTTCACAAGGTTTGAGGACTTAACTTCTGGCTCAGTTCCAGTTTATTAGTGGAATGGAGGAGTGAAGTGTGCAAGTCCGACCCAGTCATGCTGGTCCCACGTGGCCTTAGACCCTAGGACTCTGAGTAGAGCCTGGAAATCTGTGGATATCCACGGCCCGTTTGATGCAGAGGCAGCTCGGGTCCGGACCCACATATTTGTATCTGCAGGGCTCTAGCTGTGAGCTGGTATGTGGGTCCTGGAGATTGTTGGTTCCCACTGTGCTGCTTCCCCAAACCCTCCCACGAGTGGGGCTGTGCCAGGGGCTGGTTCTCCTTCACCCTGCTGAAGCAGAGTCTCTGCGAGCCTGCTGGGCTGCCGTCTCAACAAGCCCCAGGCCCTGCTTTTCAAATCAATGAGGAGTCTGCGCCCGAACACCTGGGAAGAGGCAGGAGGCTGGCGCAGCGGCTCCCGGGAAGGCAGGCGCCAGTGCAGAGGCCCATGTGGAGCCTGGCTGCTAAAGCAAGGCCTTCCCCTGGGGCAGCGCATCCCACCAGCGCCCCCTCGCCTCGCCTCGCGCTGCGCCAGGCTGAGTGATTGATTGGGGCTGGGGCAGCCCCGCACTGGGCCTGCCTACCTGGCCCCAGGCAGCGGGTGATACCAGACTGCTCTGAGGAAAGGAGGGTGCGAGTCCCGCGCTCTTTCCCCCCCCCCCCCGTCGGGTGGTACCATTCTGTGGGCGGGAAGGGCGGGGTCCGCGCGACCGACTTGGCGCGGGCCTGTTTCCATGGGAACGTTGACAGCAAGAGCCGGGCCTGAGGCGAGAGGAGCGGGTAAGTTCCTGGGGCTACGGAAGGAGGGCGTGGCCGAGCCCAGGCTGGGTGGGGGGAAGGGGTGGCTGAGCCCAGG
>ML685811.1:9640039-9747493 GCA_007922175.1 Pelusios castaneus
GGGGGGAAGAGGGGGGAGAGGTAGCTGAGCCCAGGCTGTGTAGGTGCTAGGAGCATAGCTGAGTACAGGGTAAGTGCATGTGGAAGGCTGAGCAACTGTGGTGGGTTATAGGCTGGGCGGGACTTGTTGAGCTTAGGTCCCAGCTCCACCCTGACTACGCTCATTTTCTTGTTCTCTCCCCTCTTCCTTCTCCCATCTAGGTTGGTAGCTGTAAATTTGAGGCCCAGGTTTAGAAATGGCTGCTGCCCGTGAGGAGATTTGGAGCAGGGATATATGCCCCCTCTCTTTCACCGTGTGAGGCAAGGTTAGGTAGAGCAAAGGACCAGACAGAGGCACACAGAGCCATAGTTCACCTCCTTCCTCTAAGAGATAGTGAACCCAGTTTCAGGGTCATCAAGTCCTAACAAGCCGAAACCTGTGATGCCAGGGTCACAGTAAAGGAACAGTTGCAGGCCAGGGTTATGAGACACATACAGGGCCTGACCTCAGAGACTGAAGCAGATTAAACATGGTCCCTGAGCCTGACCCTTGTTCACCTATCATCTCATTGCCTCAGCTGTCCATGTAATCCTAGCCTGAAAACCATTTTTGTATCAAGACCTTTGGGTATGCACAATACTAGTTTGCCTCCGCTGGGGAACCTACCACAGTGGTCAAGAATAGGACGACTGGATAAATCAAATTCAAGCCATCTCCAACTTGGCAGCCAGAATAGCCAGGGGCCACAGCCTCACTCTGAGTCCCAACCTGTTGCAGTCTGGCCCAAAGACCCACATAAACTAATCATGGACTTAGAGAGAAGCCTGAAGTTCCTGCAGGAGCAACATGCTGAGACCCTAATGAAGCTTCATGAGGAAATTGAGTATCTCAAAAGGGAAAACAAAGGTGAGGTGACTTTCCAGGTATGACTTTGTATAGAGTCTGAAAAAGCTAGGTAAGAGATTAGAGAGTTGTCACAGGAAGCAGGAAAATCTTTGACTTTTTCCTCAAACAAGCTAGGTTGTGAATGAATTACCATGAATGTAGGGTTTGCTTTTGCAAAAAACTTTGCATTTACACCCCCACATTTTTTTTCCATGTCACCTCTTTTAAAGAAAGCCCCAATACGTCTTTCTTTAGACTAGACTTCAGTGTCAAACTAACCTCTCATTAAGACACCTCATGCCATCTGTGCAGCCAAATATGGACTAATCCATCTTGTTGGTACAACTGGAATTGGAATGCTGCATTCAAACATGACCTCTTTGCACATATCCTAAAAAAAGTTTTTTGTTTTACTTGAATGCTTGAAAACTGCACCAGCATCTATTACAAATCTTTTAAAATAAGCTATTTTGGGAACATCTGTTCCATAAGAAACAGTAGGTGAGCTAGGCAAGACAAATGAAGCAATTCAGGTTTTTCATTCAGCTTTACATCTTGTGTGAACTTCATGCAGTAAGAAACAGTCTAAATTCACTGTTGCCACATCTTTCAGATAAATACATATTCATTTAAAGTTTTACTGACACAAGCTGCAACTGCTTGCTGATTTTACAAACTGTAAATCTGCCAAAAGGAATGCAGGCTTCTCCACAACAAAATAAAAACAAAATCATTAGAGTGGAATGGTCGAGAACACCCGGTGATTAATCAAAAAAATCAAAGCACTAACTTTGTTTCCAGCTAACCTCTAATTTTGTTGTTCAGAATAACATTATTCTCCTCCAGATAGTTCTTGATCAGATTGATTGAATTTGGCAAGGATTTTGCAGTTTGACAGAAATTTTATACAAAATCCCTAAACAACCATCAGGAAGGCCTAGAAGTTACCATAAACACAGAACAAACAAGGAGTCCCCAAGGAGGCACTTATAAAGACTAACAAATTATTTATCGCATGAGCTTTCGTGGGAGAAAATCCCACTTCGTCAGACATTTTGAAGACGGGGAACTTACAGAATTGGAGGAAATTAAATGCAGGAAAATTTATGACACAGGATCAGGTCAGGCTGTAACAACAAATCCAGAATAGGTGTTGGAATTCAAATGCTGGGGAACAGCATATAGGGGAACATGAGTTCAAATCACCTGTTGTAATGAGAATAAAATAAAATAAAAGCACCTCTATTTTACTTACGCTACATTGATGACATCTGACATCATCTGGCCCCACAGTAAGGATGCCCTTAAAGATTTCCACAGAAATTAAGAATTGCCACTTCACAATGAAACTTAGCCTGGAACACTCCAGATAGGAGATCCACTTTCTGGACACTACAGTGCAAATTAGAGATGAACACACAAACACCACCCTATACCAAAAATCTACTGATCACTATAGTTATCTACATCCCTCAAGCTTTCATCCAAGACATACCACATGATCCATTGTCTACAGTCAAGCCCTAATATATAACTGCATTTGCTCTGATCCTTCAGACAGAGACAGACACCTTCAGGATCTCTATCAAGCATTCTTAAAAACTACAGTACCCATCCACAGAAGTGAAGAAACAGATTGACAGAGACAGATGGGTACGCAGAAGTCAACTACTACAGGAGAAGCCCAAGAAAGAAAACAGAATGCCACTGGTCGTCACCTACAATCTCCATGTCAGACCTCTACAGCACATCATCAAGAATCTACAACCTATTCTACATGATGATCCCTCACTCTCTCAGGCTTTGGGAGACAGACCTCTCCTCGCTTACAGACAGCTCCTCAACCTTAAAGAGATACTCACCAGCAACTACAGACCAAACAACAGAAACATATCCCTGCAACAGACCATGCTGCCAACTTTGCCCCCATATCTACAGAAAAGACCATCACAGGACCTAATCAAGCCAGTTACTCCATCAAGGGCTCATTCACCTGCTCATCCACCAATGTGATTTATGCCCGCATGTGCCGGAGATGCCCCCCTGCCTTGTATATTGGACAGACAGAACAGTCTCAATGCAAAAGAATAAATAGACACAAATCTGACATCAGAAATCACAACATTCAAAAACCAATAGGGGAACACTTCAATCTCCTGGCTCACTCCATTGATGACTTGTTAATAGCAGTGCTCAGACAAATGAATAACAAATCACAGCTTCAAAGAGAAACTGCAGAATTGGAATTTATATGTAAATTCAACTTGGTTGCCTCAGGGTTAAACAGGGACTATCGATTTTATTCTTACTACAACGGGTGATTTGACGTCACCTTCCTCTCTATGCTCTTCCCCAGTGTTTGAATCCCAATACTTATTGATTTGCTGTTACAGCCTGACCTGATCCTGTGTATACATTTCCATGCATTTAATTTCCTCCCATTCTGTAAGTTCCCCGTCTTCAAAGCATCTGACAAAGTGGGATTTTCTCCTATGAAAGCTCATGCGATAAATACATTTGTTAGTCTTTTAAAGTGCCACAGGACTCCTTGTTTGTTTTGCTGACCTAGACTAACACAGCCACCCCTTTGGAACTTAAAAGCAGAGGGCACAAACAAATTCACTTACTACATCATGTTGATCTCACTCTTTCTGCCATGTCCAGACAAGTGCTGATTTGCTTGTTTCTATTTTCATCATCTTGTTTTAGCCGTAAGTGTCATTTGCTCTCCAAATGTTCTTTAATCTGGTCAGCTTGGGAGTCAACTTTGATGCCACACGATTTGCAGCACATTCAATGTTATTTTTTTCCTCTGGTTTTTTTTTTAAACTTTTGAATACTTCCTTTTATTCTCAAACATTGATACAGATTTTCATTTTCTTCCCGTTTTAGGGTCACATCTTTAAAATAAAGCAACTAAAGAAGCTGATAGCACTGTTAAAGACTAACAAATTTATTTATCACATGTGCTTTCGTGGGAGAACTGAAAGCTTTGCATAGCACATAAATCTCATAGTGTATTGTATTTTCATAATAAAACAAAATTTTTATGTATTCAAATGGTACAAAAGTAGGATGAAAAATTAGAAATGAATTTTTTTTAAATCCAGGATTTTTCCCTAAAAATCCATCTAACTTGAAAAAGGGGCTTATGTAGCCGCACTAACTAGTTTAATTTTTACATGTGATCCAAGTTATATTTCTATATACATATTTGTCTTAAAGCTACTGAAATTATTTTTCTTCTTTAATTCACTTCCCATTTCTGTCTCCTTCCAAATATTGTTTAAAGAATATCCACTTTTAGGTTTCTTTCTCCCTCAGCCATTGTGAGCCCATATGTTTATTGAATATTTTTAATGAAAAATCTTCAGTCAGAAATGTTGAAAGCTGATATGAGTGGCATTGTCTAGGAGCAAGTTTAGCTGTAATCTATAACCGCAAAAGGGAACTTGAGATGTGGAGTGAGCCAAACTAAATTGTGGTCTCATTTGATTACAGATCTTCATTATAAACTCATAATGAATCAATCGCTGCAGGTGAAAGGTATGCTATGCTTTTTGCTATTTTAGAAGTAGGATTATCTAGTAACTATGTTGTTCTCTTGAAGTACCTTTTACACTTATTCTTTGCAGATGATAATTTAACTCCCTCCTCTTCTGACAAGTTCCATTCAAGGCATTGTTCAGCAGGTAAAACATCTTAAAATGGCAAGATTTATCATTAGGGGATAGCAGAACTGTAATAATTGGATATAGAGACCAAGGGGAAACTAAATTATTAAATGAAAAGGTATCTAGGCCTAAATATAGAAACAGACAATGTAAAAGTCTGAGTGCCTCTGAAATCTGTTTTAAAACTCTCTTTTTAAGTCTCTTGGTGATCAGGAGTCTTAGTACAGTTTTTTCATTTATTTGGATCACATGTGCATTCATACACATGTGCACACATCCGTAATAATTTTTACATTATAACTGAATTGCTAAGAAATTGGGAGAATAAAACCTAAGTGGGGGCTGTTTCTAATTCAGTTGATACTTATTAGGTTAGTCCTAATATGTGAAAAATCCTATTTTACTAAATGTTGAGATAAGATACAATGTTGCTCACAAAATTAGGCCCTAAGAGAACATGAACTACCCTGAAATTCTGTGAAGGTGAGGGTACTTAAAGCTTTTATCTGCAAGCTAAGTCTCTGTCTTGTGACACATGTACCCCCACACCTTTCCCTCTAAAAAAACATGTTTTGTCCAACAGCTTCTCTGGGAGTTTCTAGGTATTCACTAACAAACAGACAGCACATGGACCAGTCCAAAACTCAAACACTGAAAACAGAAGAACAGGTGGTCAGTGTGGTACAAGGAGAACCAGAGCCAAAGGTGGAGAAGCCAGAAGAGGAGGTTCTTTTGAGGTAGGAGCAAGCTATCCACATATAGAAATTATAGGCAGTTCATTTGGGAAGGGTTATGGGGTGTGTTGGGAGTAGGTTTTTTGAGTGAATCCTACTGGTAGAACATGTGCACCTTTCATATCTTGGAAATAAAAGATGTCAGCAACAGATTCAGGAGAGTTGGGAATAGGTTACAGTGAGCAACTGATTCTAGCAGTGGTATTTAGGAAGCTATTTAGGGAAGAAGTCTTCAATTGAGTTGTCATGTATTGCAATGTGTGCACACAGAAGTGCTAATTCAAAGAAAATCTCAGGTGTAAAGTATATTGCCATACACCATTCTAGGCAGAGGATAAGGAAGTAATTTAGCTACAGAGGATGTGATCTTATAGAGCAAAAACTCTGGGACCTGCCATGTTTCTTTCATTTCTCACTTGTGAAATAAGTATAATACTTACCAGCATCACTGAGCAATTGTGAATCCTAATCAATCCATGTGTGACAAATGTTTTGGAGGAGGTAAATGCAATAATTATTTATAGCTACATACCATCATAAGGGAAATGGATTAATTTATTCCTTGATCACTTTTCTAGAGAGGATAGAGAAATCTCTGATAAAATTATATCTCCAGTGCTTTCACTGCCATACCAGATTAGATCTGGGCAAGCTCAGGTTCCACCGGTCTCCTCCAACCCCTTCCTGGTGAATGTCCTCCCTTCCCACATCCGGAAACCACCTACCCTGGAAGAATGTGAGATTGTCATTCACCAGCTATGGAACATCAACCACATGCAAGCACAAGAGGTGAGACTGTTGATTCCAGCTCAATTTACCCTAGTCAATTAAGAAACAATACATTTGTGATGATGAAATAGGAAAGATTTTCCAGAGGCAAGCAAATTATTTTCTCCTCTGTCTTTCAGCTAATGTATTTGAAATCATATCTGGAAAACATCCACAAGAACAAAAGGATTCCTGAAGACTATCTGCTAGCCAGTCAGATTGGGTAAGCTGTTTTGAGTTATGGTATTGGACCGATTCTAGAAGAGTTTGCTAGCTCCCTTTCTGCTTTGTATGGGAGAGAATTTGCAGAATGGAGACCATACCACAAAGTGCCTAGATAGAAGCCATTAGCAAGCTTCAACTTTGTGCTGCTTCTGTCCTTAAATTAAGGGAAAGTTAATTTTCAGCCACCCCAACCCTCAAATGCAATCACCCTACTGTTAATGTGAGTTTAAAATCCACTCACAAGATATGCCCTAATTATACATCTACATGCAAAGGGCCAAATCCTATGGCTGGAGCCGATGTGCCTTATTGTAATAAAACTGCTGCGCACAGCTGTTAACAGCACTAATCCAACTGGGGATAAATCTCCATAAACATAAGGTACAGGTAGACTTGAGTTGTCAGTTTGTTCTTTCAGAGCACTCTCATTTAAACTGTCATCCTAGAAGGAGTTGAGATGCAAAGTTAACAGAATCTACTCAATCCAATTGAAAGTCAGACCCAGCCACACAGAAGCATTTCTGAGAGATTCAGAGGGACCATATAGTTTGAAGCTTAGGTTTATTTTAAAGAATGTGATCTTATATATAGTGTAGTACAGTTTAGAGACCCAATTTGGGTTTAGGACTCCGTTGTGGTGGGTGGTACACCAATACATTGTAAGCTCCTCAGGGAACTGCTGCTGTCTAGACACCGAACAAGAGAGACCAAGGGACAAGAGATTACAAGGACCAGGAAAAAAAAAAAAAAAAATTATGGGTTACACAGATTGCACAACCTGTCATTGAGGATCATCGATTTCCCTTACCTTTTGTGCCGCCTCACCCCCGCTGTCCCCTCATTGCCACAACAGTTCTCCAACTAGAATCTAAAAGGCATGGACTATTCAGAGTAGTATTTGCAGCAGGCAATTAACAAGGATTGTGGATATAGAAGAAGCGAACAGATCTGAGTACCACAGGCAATTAAATTTCATCATGTTACCTCTGTACTGAACCTCATAAACTTGCTTAGCTAAAGCTTGTCTTCCAGAAAGGCACCAACCCATGGAGAATTCACTACTGCCCTGGGTAGTTTTTGTAATCCTCAGTTACAAAATTTGTCTGGCTTCAGCTTCCACCCCTTGGCTTTTGTTTTGCCTTTTGTTTTGCCTACTAAAAGCCCTTTAGTAACTTATTTTCTCCTTCCTGTGGCACTTTTAAAGACTAACAGAAAGCTCATGAGATAAATAAATCTGTTAGTCTTTAAAAAGTGCCACAGGACTCTGTTGTCTTTCTACAATAGACTAACACAGCTACCCCTTTGGAATTTTATTTTCTCCTTGTGAAGGTATTTATTTCATTAACATAGCTAACAGCTAAGCACTCTAAATCTTGCATTTTCTGGGGCTTTCTAAAAATTTTTATAGCTATTTCCTGCACCTGTTCAATTTTCACATTTTTAAAAATGTGGACACAAACTATACATAGTATTCCAGTACATGTCATCAGTGCCATATACCAAGGCATGCCTGTTTCGTATTCCTATCTTCTACTCCCCTATTTATACATCCAAAGATCAATCGTAGCCACTTTACATAGCATTGCACTGGGACCTCATGTCGAGTGGGTTGACCCCTAAATCCCTTTCAGTCATTGCATTCCAGGATAGAATCACTCCTTCTATAGGTATGGCTTACGTTCTCTGCTCCTAGATGTATAACCATACATTTGGCTGTGTTTAGATGCATTTTAATTAAATGGGCCCAGCTTACCACACAGGCTAGATCACTCTGGGTGACTGTCCAGTCCAGATGCTGTGATGTAGCTTCTCTTGGTCTTTAGGTTTAACATTCACATGCAGCGAATTCAACTGCTTCTGTAGCAAGATTCATTCTTTTTACAAATCCCAGGTACCTTAGGATAGCACAATCAATGCTCTGCAGCTATGTTAAAGTGTGAAGTAGCCAAGGCATCATATCTGCAAATATTTTTTAATTTAGGAATCAGGAAGTTTCACGCTTACCCAAAATGCTGCTAAAAGATACATTTAAGAAATGGTAAGTACTTCTTCTTTCTTTAGAGATCAAAACACAATGAAAAAGACATGCTAATTACACCTGTACTGAAAATTAGATGTTGAGTCAAGCATGTGATCCCTTTAAACAAATATTAAGATTATATCATGAAGTTAAAAGCATGTCTATTTACAGCCCTGCAAATACATGGATATCCACAGACAATTTCTTGTGATGCAGATCAAATACAAATCCACATATTTGTATCTGTGCAGGGCTAGAGCCCTGCAAATCTGCAGATATCCGCATTATATCCACATCTGCGGATACAACGCGGATATCCACAGACCATTTCTTGCAAATGCAGATTGGATGAGGATCCACATATCCGTATCCATGCAGGGCTCTAAGTCTATTATTGGTTCCTCTATCTTTCACCTCTAATTTCAACATCAGCTTTAAGATTATCCCTGCTTAAGGTTATGATTTCCTAAAGGTCAATCCACATGCCCTGCTCAAGAGACAGATTTCACAAGAGATCACTGCAGCTATCTGGCTTACTTTCATTGTCCTATTACCACCACAGAGGAACTTGCACAAGTGTTTTAATAATTCTTTGAGGTTTGCTTTTGCCTATTTAACTATCAGCCCCCTTTTCACAGAGCGCTACATACAGGACTAAAGTAAGAGGAACTGTATTGCCTTCTGTAGCTAAGTCAAACATCTGGTGATGATGTAGTGCCAAGGAACACTCACTTTTCTTCAAGGATCACAGCGCTCAGTACATCCCATATGTACGCAGTCAAAGGCAACAAAAACCTCAAGTAGGCAGGCCATTAATGTGAGCTTCCACTCTGAAAATACTAAGGAGTCATCTTTACTCACACCTTCCTTGTCTTATAAAAGTCAAATCTACTAAAAACATCTTACTCCTGTGTTGGCTCTGTAGTGCTATAGAAAAAAATGGGTTAGATTCTTTTTTTGGATCCCACCTCAGAATTACTTGCTAAGATCCCATTGTTGGGCCACATTCTGCCCATAATATGATTGCACATGTAACTTTTCCATTGTCAATGAGGAATTAAGTCACACAGCAATTTGAATTTTAGATTCCAGTGGGATATAAAGCAGCACTCTGTAGTGTAAGAATTGCATAATAGGGAAACAGGAAAGTCATGTTCTGATCTTAGCCAGTCATTTGAACAAGACTCCACTTAGGAAGGAACAATCAGTTGGACATATATAAAATGATTGTTTAAGAAGGAGTACTGCAGAAAGGGATCTGGGCGGTCACAGTGGATCAGGAGCTAAATACCAGTCAGTGTAACACTGTTGCAAAAAAAGCAAACACCTTTCTGGGATGTATTAGTAGGAATGTTTTAAGACAGACACGAGAAGTAGTTCTTCCCCTCTACTCTGCACTGATTAGGCCTCAGCTGGAGTACTGTGGGGTACTTGTACCCAGCTGGAGTTGGGTTGGACTATGATTGTTGTCTTCAAAGTATACAATGAATAATACAAGTCTTTTTACAAAGGACAAAAACTCAGGCCAGGGCTCATCCCGTGTATGGGTTTTCTGCATTCTTCTAAGCCATGCTCTCAGGGTAACATATCCATTTAAAGGTCTCTACCTATGACATAAGGCAGGAAGTAAAATACTAAACTCTCCACCCTTAATACACCTTTTCACATAGCAGTTGCAAGTTTGACACAATATTTTAAAAAGTGACTGCTGTTTATTAATTAAGGTTCTTTTGCAAGATAAACTGTAAGATCCCATTTATTTCATGAAATGGGGAAGTTTTTTAGTACTAAAAAAATCAGGTCCCTCCTTTAACTGCTTATTAGAACCCTGAAGACAGGAATAGTTTCTCCTTAACGTGTGATATCAGCTAGTCAAAGCAAAGAAAGAAACCCAGCTTCATGCACTCAGTGTTACAGGAAAACAGAATCCTGAAGTTGGACTTTGGCAGGTAATGAGCCATTCATATTTAAAATACCTCTCTCTTACACAGCACTTTTCATCTGTTCATCTCAGTATTTAGAAAGATCAGTATCATTACCTTAATTTTACAGATGGGGAAATGTCTAGCCATATGCTGTAGTTACCTATCAAAAAAGCTGCTATGCCTCTTAATGGTGACAGGGTGTTCACTAGCAGGAGACCTACACACATTCCAGTCCCATGACAATGTACTGAAAGCCACCTCTGATCCTCAACCTTACTAGAAAAATGATTTAAGCACTCTGAAAGCCAGGGAAGAGTCTTATTATAGACATTTATATTAGTGGGACAGAACACTTCCTAGGGTCCATCCATCATGTAGAATCACAAATGACTAATGTGGAAGGCAACCTTAATCCAGTAAATCCTGGTAAAGTGAAAGTGATTTTAAAGCATCACGTTTCCTGTCATTCCTCTATCCAACTCTTATCTACAGTTTGATTGTAACTCCACTGCCTGCTGCTGAAAGAGCAGTCCTGCCAGCTCTGAAACAAACACTGGGAAACAGTTTTGCTGAGAGACAGAAGAGAATGCAAGCAATTCAAAGAAGCCGTCTTCGTCGGACTGTGCTTTAGTCTGGTTGTTCAGCCACTGCATGCCAGATCTCTTCTTATAAGTGTTCCAATAGCTACAGCACATCCAGTACACGTTTGAGTTTACATTGTAGTTTCAATATACATTGGTTTGCTGCTATTCTCTCTCTCCCCTTTAAGTAAAGGTTAATTATGACATTGTGTCATTTATTCAAGAACAAAAGGATAATACTTCTATTGTTGCAGCTTTGCCTCATTTCTTCAGTGGTTTATGTGGGTACCACTCCATTAGTGCCTTCAGAATCTTTACTTTGCGAGTTAACTTAATGTTAAAAGCCTGTAAGAGACTGATAAGTATTCCTACTTTTAAGAATATCAGTGCAGCATCCCAAGATTTCTGTAGTTTTGCAGAAGTTGTTTAAAAGCAGTTTATATTTATACTTTATGCAGGGAGAGGCCACAGCTTTATAGATAACACTACGCCACTATTAGCCCATCATGGGAAAGGCTGGAAGTCGCATGCTACATTATGTTACCAGGCAGGGCAAGACTTTTCAGCCGTTGGATGGAACTGGGCTGATTACAGTAGTCTCATCTGAAAAAGAGTTGATGCAGGTACAGGACCCAATGATCAGCAGCAAGGGAAAAACTATGGGGGGAGGGCTCAGATCTTTTTCTACTCTAGGCTGCACACTTTCTATTCAGAACCTATAACATTCCATTGTTCAATCTTTGCTGCGGGCTCATTTCCGTTCAACTCATGGCAACATAGCACTGAGATGCTGGCTTTTTTTAATAGGAACATCCATCCACAAGAACTGGACTGAGGCCCTGAATCCATTTTACATAAGCACCTGGACACATTTAATAGTATTAAGTCAGCAGCAATCAGGCTAATTGAAATTAAAAAGCTTTCACCTCTACATAACATTTCCTTAGTAATCTTTTGCACTGCTCCTCCAGTTGACCATGAACTTGTTTGCTGTCCTGCAGAATGAGACAACTAATGCAGTGCCATGTGTGATTCTCACACCCTCTCTGCCCCCTTCTAGACACAGGAAGTAACCACCACTCCTTTGGTCATTGCAGAACTGTTTCCCAAGGACTAACATTAGAATGATAGCAGACTAGTTTCAAACACAGGAATAATAATAAATTTATTACGATAAACAGATAATGCATTAGTTCATGTACAAAATATTGATACCACTCGGCTGCCTCAAATCAGTGCTTACTAAGTACCCACATTTAAAAACATCCTAAAACTGATGACATCACACAGATTTACAGAGGTCACAGCAATTTCTTGACACCACTGTAAGAGTCCAGCTACTTGTCAGGGATTGTTGCACAATACTGGGGATGGAGCAAGGTGTGATGGGAATACTTGAGACTGAAATTCCCTTACGCCTTGTGATAGGAATTGACAATAAAAACTAGAAAGATAGGGCAAACTGAAATGTAATCCCATTGTGTGTAAAGCCACTCTTACTTATGGCAAGTGGTTTCACTTGCATTGCCTCCCACCACAGTAACTGATCAGTCTTGTGTTCCTGATTGAGATGACAGGTAATACTTTTACAGTTTGATGCCCCTCAGTGCCTGAGGCACATAAGGTCAATTGTCAGTCTTAGAGCTAAGCTGTGTTCAGTTTTCTTAACTAGATCTGAGTGGGATATGCAAACACTCCCTAGGGAAGCCAACACCAAAGAGACAAATGCTAAGTAAGATGCAATTCCCCTGGTAAACATAAATGCAGAAAAGTAGCTGCAGCCTGTAGGATTCATTTACAGTGCTGTTATGAATTGATATTCCCTGCACACACACTTGGAGCTCACAGGGAAATCAGTCAGCATGCACACTGAATACCCCTCCTTCAGATCACCTGATCTATGAGTGAGAAATGCATGGTCCGTGCTAACCAAAAAACCGTTTATACGAAGTAGTGTTTAAAATAAGCTATAAAAATTTTCCTATGGTTGGTTTTCCTCCTAAATATAATTATTCAGATTAATCTGACATATTATGGATGCCCTAAAAAGGCCCCAATTTCTCCCCTTTCTCCAAATTAAATTGCCAAACTCCTGCAACCATAGGGAAGTTTGTGTGCACATTCTAGCTGCAGCTAATTTATTCTTGGCGCAATATCAAGTCACACAACATACAGTGTGAACAATACTGGCATCAGGCAAAGTCTGAAGCAAATGAGGACATTCTCCCCTCTCCCTTCTATACCATTCAGACTCCCTGACGGAAGTCTACAAATAATTTCTTCTCTAAGAAGACAATAAAAGCCCCTCCTAATACATCAGTCTCAAGAACCATATATACATGTTCTGTATATGTGAAAATTCTGGCAAAGTCCACAAAGGCAGAAGAGAAAAGCGTGAAATCTAAATCTAACACTAGATTCTCTATTGAACCTGGCACCTAGAAACAAAACAGTATAAGGCTTTTTCTTCTGAAGTTCCCTCCCAAAATGCCTGTGATTCTTCCAGCGACCATGGGAGAGGTCAGTTGTCGAGACCCAATTTCTTTGCTTCATGATTTCGCAAGGGGGAAAGTTATGCAGCAGAGAGGCAGGCTTGACGGATACTCTGTGCCCAGGTGTTTAAGAGTGCTGTGACCGAATGCTTGTCTGGAAGTTGCAGCAATTTTGATGTCATGTACTGATACACTGACTGCAAGAAGGGATTGGCTGCTGGAAAAGAAAAAGGAGACAGCTCAGATAAACACAGATGCACAACTGAATGTCACGTATTGATCTACCACCTTTTAAAGTGATGCCATCCTATCAGCCTCATACCATATTGTCGAGAGTTGTCTATCCACAGAGGACTCTGATCTGGATAGTCAGCTGGAACACTGAGCTGTAGTGGCGGGACATTTGGAAGGTTCTTGTCATCTAGAATTCAAATACATTTACTTTAACAAAAGGTATTTACCATCAGAATAGCCAAGTATGTTCTGGTATGGAGTTTTCCCTATGGCTGTACATTCAATCTAGTCCCTCCCTGTCCCTTCCAGTATCTAATCTTGGAAAGGAACCAAGGTGGTGAATTTTCATTTCTGAAAAGCGAACTCATCATTCACTTTAAAATTGCCTTAACCTACTGGAAGCACAATCTGGAACTCCCACCTTCACACACCCCCCTACAAAATTCATCAGTCTCAGTTTTTCATAAACTGTATTTCATTTGAGTTCAGTTTCCTAAATACAAAATGTCACTTTTCATACTACACACTTAAGCTAGGATCAGAGCATTCCCATATCTTGTTTGGTATGCATTAAAGTGAACCAACTATCCCTGTGTTTTTGTTTAAGGGCAAAAAAAATTCACATGAAAGTATTCTCCATGCTTGCTTGTTTGCGAGAGAAGGGCAGAGATTTACACACACCCTCTCCCACTCCACTAGCTCCATATCACATTTTAAGGAAAATCTTTTATCCCGAATATGCTAGGCATTAAACCATTTTCTAACACCAGAGATGGTTAAGCTAAGAGTGATGAATTGTTATAAAAAACTAAACCCATTTTCATCCATGGAGCAGAGATCTAATAAGACCCAATTGTATAATTTAATACAGTACTGTTTCACTCTTGGGATTCTTCCACAGTGGAAACAGTTACCTACAAGTCCAAATTATTCCTCACATCCCAACAGCAGACTTTTTGAAATACAAGGAGAAAGAAATACAGATGTGTTTATAAATAGGCCACTTTACACTATCAGAAATTCAGATTACCTAGTGTTTGCCTGGATCCCAATTTAGGGAGCCAATTAAATGCACATATGGAGCAGCAAAAACCACTAATATCTCAATTTAAACAGGCAGCATTTTACTTAGAGACTAGCCTACAATAGGTACATCCTGAGGTTGTTCCTGAACCAAGCTCTGCAGGATAGCACATTATGCACTGCCACAAATCTTGCAAGCTAAAGAAAACCCATGATGAAATTACAGGCTGGCAAGATTCACAGCTATACACAGTCACAAAGGGAAAAATCAACACCTTTTGAAAACAGTCTTCCTTTCTTCTTTGCTTACCTAGCTTGCATATGAGGTGGACTGTGCCATTATTACTGCAATGGGAGGGATCCAGATTCACCAGGAATTTAGGATTTAATCTTGCAACTTCCCCTTGTAATACATTTGGTATGGTCTGCCTTTCATCCTCTTCATATTTACGCTTTCGAGGAGAAGCCATTTGGGCCCTGCGTAAAATACATACATAAAGACTGAGTGGGTGCCTCTTTATGCCGCATCCACATTTTTCTAACTAAGTTGTTTTATCAAGTACTTTACAGATGACAAGAAAACATGTACACATCCATAACCTTAGCCCATTCTTCCAACAGTTCAATCAAACGATGCATTTTCTCTGACCTAGACAGACAGGACCATGATACATACGTGATTGGCGGGCCATGTATCGCAGTCATAGCTGGCACAAAGGTACGGTAGAGGGAATGGTTGAAGACTGGTGAACGAATGTTTGCCAAGACAGCATCCAAAAGTGGCTGGCACAAGTACTGCTGTTTGGTAGGGGGCACTGGTGGAGGTGGCGGTGTGGGCTAAGGCACAAAAAGCACATCTTACTCTACCAGTCACAGATAGTCTGAACAAAACACCATATTTATCATGCAAAATTTCACTACAGTATTTCTAATACATTTAAGAATCTCTTGCCTTATAGACTCAGACTCTACAGTCAGAAAGGACCAATATGATCATCTAGTCTGACCTCCTGCACAATGCAGACCACAAAACCTCACTCACCCACTCCTGCAATAAGCCTCTAACCTATGACTGAGTTATTAAAGTCCTCAAATCATGATTTAAGACTTTAAGATACAGAGAATCCACCAGCAAGTGAGCCATTCTCAATGCTACAGAGGAAGGCAAAAAAACCCCAGAGCCCTAGCCAATCTGCCCTGTGGGGGCGGGATTCCTTCCCGATCCCAAATATGGCAATCAGTTAAACCCTAAGCATGTGGGCAAGTCACACCAGTCACGAAGAAAGAATTCTCTGAAATAACTCAGAACCCACCCCATTTACCCTCCCTTCTTAGGCCACTGGCCAATTCACCACCAGTAGTCAAAGATCAGACAATTACCAAACTAGGTGTTCTTCTAACCTCTATTTTTTGCTACTCTAGAAACACTTATTGCTTGCTTACACAGATATTCAGGAGAGTTAATCCTAATTAACTGTGAATTTGAAATGGATTGGTTAAATTGCATTAATCCCCTGCATGGGTACATGCATTTAGAATTAAACTTTGAAAGTGAATTAAGCTAAACTAAATGAAGGCTACTTTAATTTTGAATGAGTGTCCATTCAAGGTTTTAATGCAGTTTAGCTAATTCATTTTGCATTCACACCTTTAATTAATTAGGGATTAATTTCCTGACTGTCCCCAGGCAAATAAACCCATAGTAAACAAAACTGACACAGACACTATCTTTCATGTAGAAATCCTGTCTTGGCAACAGCTGCTAAAGACAAGAACAAGGATCATTTATGGGTGCTTGTACAAGGTAGGAATATCTGAATAATTTTTAAGGGGCATGCAAAGGGACCCTCCTGCTGAATGGGCAGTGTTTGCCCAGTTTTCCATTTCCTTGCTCCGTCCATGATTAACAAAAATAATCCTGTGTGTGAAAATGAGGAAACAGGAAACCACTGTGTCAAACTGGTGCCCTCTCTGGAATTCACTGCAACCCTAACTCTCCAATTAGATGAAAAGTAAACCCCATTGCTTACTACAGCCATGTCATTCTTGAGCTTCTCCAGAGCAATTTCACATTTCTGTAGGGTCTTCAGAGGGCATCTGGAGGGAAAGAGGAAAGAGTTATCAAAAATCGCTTTGCTGTCTAAGACCAGGGTTTTGTGATATCACAGCCTCCTGTCCACATTCCTTCAGTGCTGTTCAAAACTAGAATGATAGCCCTGCTTCAGGGAGCTTAAATTCTAATTTAGATTGCATGATTCAAACCTAACATTCTGGCAAGTAAAGGTCCCATCACAAAATGCTTCGGTTTTTAACAACTTATTTGGATCCTTGAAAGGCTTTAATAAAGGACATATTAAGGACAGACTTTAATGGAAAAGGAAAGAATGAATACCACAGTTTTGAAGTGAAAGAGCTGAGTGTTTTCACCAAAACAACGTTAACCCAGATGGATTTCTCCAATCATTTCAATTAGTTCAAACAAACTGCATTAGGAGTAGCAAAGAAAACACACCTGACTTATCAGTTTACTATCTACTAAATAGCTTTCAATGGAAATGTGTGCACAGAAGATCACATATCGCATAGCATGTTTTAGGGACATTACATTGTAAAATCTCTTGGCAGGATTTTGAATAGCTTCCTAGATAGAAGATGCAATACAGAATATAGATTGCATCAGCAAAAAAGGGTTTGATATTTAAATTTCTTGCCTACCATTTGTCAACACTGGAGGTCTGCAAAAACAAGGGAATTCAGATTAGAATTAAGAAATCCTAAACTTAGTGCTCTTCTAGCTAGATACTACGTCATTGCAGAATGGTTGACTAATGTCTGAGCCACCACTATTCATCTTGAATTCCATGGTTGCTTATGTATTCTCTCAATTTAATTAATTCCTTACTGTGGGTTTTAGAGGAACAGAATTCATTGTGGAAGCACTGGCACAAGCCAAAGAGAAAAGGAAGTTACCTTTTTGAAGGATCAGTCAGGATATCTAAAAGGCTCTTCATCTTACTCAGATCCTTCTTCCTATCTGAAATAAAAATCAGAAGGACTAGTGAGAAATGCAATAACTATGGGCAGAGTTTCCCAGCTCTGCTGTTATTAAAGAAATAAGGGAAGCTGGGAATACTGAAAAACATGACTCATTCAAGTAGTAAAAACCTTATATTTTCCTAAGTCTATCCAGAAAAGTTTAGATATAGTGGAGAAAAACAGAGAGGTCCTTAAAGAGGCAGCCTTGGAGATGAAAATGTTGCCATGCTTCAGAGTTAAATATTGGGTTTTTTTGCTTGTGGTTGTAAAAAGACCAATGCCTAGTTCTGCCAGTACCCATATAGAAGCAGTACACTGTCTTTACCAAAAGCTGACAGGAAGAATTGTATGGTAAAATTCAAGGGGCCACACCTTCATTCTTATCAATCTTATTGATCATCCTCCGGAGTGGCTCAATGTACTTTGACAATTGTTTGAGTTTCTCCAGGTACTGCTGCTCTTCAGACTGGCTGGAGCTTGCTGGACTCATGACAGAGTTTGGATTTCCTGCACATAGCAAAAAGGTGAAGATTATAAATCACACATCAAAAGAGGTCAAGCAAAGCAGGATAATGGTTTATGAACCATTGTTGGAGATTTCCAACTGCATGAAACCTCAGAGCCAAAAGGTCTTTACATCCCCTTCTAGTTACCATCGCTGTTCTGTGAGAAAGTTATGAAAACCCTCATGTAATTCAACAACTAAAAACTCTAGTTGGAATAATCCAAACAAGGTAAAAACTAGAATGTTCTCCTTGCTACACATGTAGTGAATAGGGCACATCCACCACTGAAATACGACTGACCTGGTAAAGCTCCGTACAGCCAAGCCCATAACTGTGCAACCTCAGATTTCTCGGTGCCTGTTTTAGTTACTAAGGTGCCACACAGGATCATGCTCTGCAATAGAATTCTTACTTGTGACCACGAGTTACCTGGAGTGTTTAAAGGACCTGGAGAGGGGACACTAAAGTTCTGTGGTGTTCGTGCAGCTGCTGGGCTCTGGGATGGTTGAGGAGATGGACTGGGGAGGAAGCTGCTGGGCGATGGGGCTGGGCCGGAGCTGAGGAATGGAAATGAAAGTCAATTCAACACTTAATATACAGACAAAGTGGCTGGTAAGAAGCTAGCAGAGGAAAAGGTTAGTCTGAGCAGGTGTATTTTACTGAGTGCTGCTGCAGTCCCACTGCAAATCCCACTGATGGTTACTGTCTTTGAGTACTAGCTGCACTGGAGTGGTATTTACAAAAGAGCTCAGCATTGTCCTAGCTCTGCTCCCAGTGAAGTCTGTGGGGAAAATCTCATTGATGTCAATGAGAGCACGGTCATGCCTATGCTGAACACTTTAGAAAATCCCACCCTTGTATTACTGCATTGCCCATAGGCCCCCATCAAAATCAGGACCCCTGTGCTGGTAGGTGCTGCACAAACAGGTCTCTTCCCCAAAAAGCTTATAATCAAAATGAGACTGATCCCGTTTTCTGTCAGTTTCACACCACTGTTGCAAAATAAAGATTCAGAATCCCTCTCCATGTTCATCGCTATTTGGAGAAAGCATCAGCAGCTGCCTCTCACCTCAGATGGTCAAATTCTGGCTCACCTGACATTCGAGTTTGGCTGGGAAGTTGACTGCCCTGGTTGAGGTGATGGCTGTGGCTGAGGAGGTGGTGGCATTGACTGGGGTGTCTGTGCTTGCTGGACAGGTGAGGGAGACGACATCATGGTAATACTGCTCTGGCTGACCTGAAACGGGAAAGAATACCATGAACAAAGGGAGCTGACGATGGGAACCTATCTAAAAGGGCTTTAACTATGGTGAGAAGAGCATCCTCTGGCTTCTACAAGAAACAGAAAGTGTTAGTTTCCTAAACTACTTCATAAAGAGAAAACTGCCAATACCTCACATTTCTTTCTTGAGGTGCACAGGGGAACGCTGTACACCGAGATTTAACCACCAGTTAAAACTCCACAAAATTTGCATTATTTGGGAGTCTGATATCCAGTTCCTCCTTCCCAAAGCAACAAGCTTAGATTAAAATATCAAGAGTTTCATCCAAACTACCCTTTCCTTTATTAGAGGAAGGGGCATTTCTGGCTTGAGACTTTATAACCATAATAAAAAAACCCTTTCCTTATTTTAGCTTTCAATTAATATTCTTCAAAGCCTTCTCTTATTTTCTGGCTACTGCACCCAAACCTGCTTTCTTTAGAAGGAGGGGGAAGAAAGACAATATATAGAGAGAGCGAAACATCTCTTATTATTATTATTATTCTTCAAATTTGAAAGTGTGGAGATGAGGGGAAGCCAGAAATGTTTTCAAAAACAAACAAGGTGTCTGGTGGCACTTTTAAAGACTAAATTTATCTCATGAGCTTTCATGGGAGAAAATCCCACTTTGTCAAATGCTTGAAGATGGAGAATTTACGGAAAGTTTCAGCAAAACAAACAAGGAGTCTTGTGGCACTTTTAAGGACATAAGTGCCACAAGACTCCTTGTTTGTTTTGCTGAACTAGACTGACACAGCTACCCCTTTAGAAATGTTTTCAAATAAATGGTGAGGACGGAGTGGGAAAAAGGGAGGTTATTTATTGGTTTTATGGGCTTATGCAACTCCACCACACCTAATGGACAAAAGGATCGAACTAGGGAGTCTTCTAAAGAGTCCCAAGGACTTCAAATCCACAGCCATTGGAAGGAGAAATTCTGTGTACAATAAAGTTTAGCCTTCATCTGTAATAAGGTGACAAAAAAGGGGTATAGACTGAAGTAAAATAATTTTATTCCTATAATCTGCCAGTGGTAACTCAGATTCACAAAAGGTGATTTGAGCTAGTCTACAAGAAAGCACACCATGATGTCAAAGTACCCCATGGATTTACCAGAAGTCTTCTAATGGGATCTGATAATCAGCCAACTCAATTTCCAACATATGGAAAGCGAAGAGGGCAAAAATTCCAGTAGCCCCAAACATTTTAGGGGCTCTGTAGATTTCTTCCTTTCCTTCACTAACTCAGAGCCAGTCCACTATTGCCACCAGCCATATTGAATGTGGCAAACATAGGAAGTATGGCATGATCCACCATACGTATTAAGAGGGTCACAAAATATTCTTGGCCTGGAATATCACATCTTAAAGGTACAGGAAGAATTAAACTTTTACTAACTGGCTGTCCTCTTACAGTCTCTTGTATCCTTTACCCTGCTTACAATGAACAACAAAGACAAGTTTATTATAATCCTGCATGTGGTGTTCCAATTAATAGGATTTTAGTAAAGTGCCCCCCTCAGCCAGCACACAGGGAACAGAAGAATAGCAGGGAAAAGACAAGCAAAACAGAAGGGACTGAGGTTTCTAGTCAAGAAAAAGTATTGAGCCCAAATCACAGAATCATAGAATAATAGGGATCGAAGGGACCTCATGAGGTCATCTAGTCCAACCCCCTGCTAAAAAGCAGGATCACTCCCACTAAATCACCCCAGCCAGGATTTTGTCTAACCGGGCCTTAAATATCTCCAAAGATGGAGATTCTACCACCTCCCTAGGTAGCCCATTCCAATGCTTCACCATCCTCCTAGTGAGAAAGTTTTTCCTAATATCCAACCTCAACCTCCCCAGCTGTAATTTGAAACCATTGCTCCTTGTTCTGTCCTCTGTTACCATCGAGAACAGCCTACCTCCCTCTTCTTTGGAGCACCCCTTCAAGTAGTTGAAGGTTGCTATCAAATCTCCCCTCAGTCTTCTCATCTGTAGATTAAATAAGCCTAGTTCCTTCAGTCTCTCCTCATAAGTCATGTGCCCCAGCCCCCTAATCATTTTTGTTGCCCTCCGCTGGACTCTTTCTAATTTGTCCACATCCTTTCTGTAGTGGGGAGCCCAAAACTGAACACAGTATTCCAGATGCAGCCTGACCAGTGTCGAATAGAGGGGAATAACCACATCCCTCGATCTGCTGGCAATACTCCTACTGATGCAGCCTAATATGCCATTGGCCTTTTTGGCAACAAGAGCACACTGTTGGCTCATATTCATCTTCCCGTCCACCATAACCCCCAGGTCCTTTTCTACAACGCTGCTACTTAGCGATCGGTCCCCAGCCTGTAGCAGTGCATGGAATTTTTCCGTCCTAAGTGCAGGACTTAGCACTTGTCTTTGTTGAACCTCATGAGGTTTCTTTCGGCCCAGTGTTCCAATTTGTCCAAGTCTCCCTGGATCCTGTCCCTGCCCTCCAGAGTATCTACTATTCCCTCCAGCTTAGTGTCATCCGTGAACTTAGTAAGTACGCAGTCTATTCCATCATCAAGATCATTAATGAAGATGTTGAACAGAACCGGCCCCAGGGGCACTCCACTCGTTACCGGTTGCCAACTAGACATCAAGCCATTGATTCCTACCCGCTGAGCCCGTTGATCTAGCCAGTTTTCTATCCACCTTACAGTCCACTCGCCCAACCCATACTTCCTTAACTTGCTGACGAGAATGCTGTGGGAAACCATATCAAAAGCCTTCCTAAAGTCAAGGTATGCTACGTCAGCGGCACTTCCCGCATCCACAAATCCAGTCATCTCATCATAGAAGGAAATCAGGTTGGTCAGGCACGATTTGCCCTTGGTGAATCCATGTTGACTGCTCCTGATCACTCTATTTTCCTCCAAGTGTTTCAGGATGGATTCTTTGAGGACCTGCTCCATGATTTTCCCAGGGATTGAGGTGAGGCTGACCGGTCTGTAGTTCCCCGGATCCTCCTTTTTCCCTTTCTTGAAGATAGGTACTATATTTGCCTTTTTCCAACCCTCTGGGACCTCCCCTGTTCACCACGAGTTCTCAAAGATAATGGCCAGCGGCTCTGCAATCCCTTCAGCCAACTCCCTCAGCACCCTTGGATGCAGTTCATCCGGCCCCATGGACTTGTGCACGTCCAATTTCTTTAAGTAGTCCCTAACCTGACTTTCCATCACTGAGGGCCACTCTTCTCTCCATTCTGCGTTACCCCGTGTAGTAGCCTGGGAGCTGGCGCTCCCTGTGAAGACTGAAGTAAAAAAATCATTGAGTACTTCAGCCTTTTCCGCATCATCCACCACGAGGGTGCCTGCCCCATTCAGTAAGGGACCTACACCACCCGTGATCCTTTTCTTGTTGCTGACATACTTATAGAACCCCTTTCTGTTATCCTTCACATCTCTTGCTAGCTGCAACTCCAATTGTCCTTTGGCCTTTCTGATTTTATCCCTGCAGTCCCGAGCAATATGTTTATACGCCTTCCTTGTCATCTGTCCAAGCTTCCACTTCTTGTACGCTTCCCTTTTATGTTTCAGCTCACCACAGAGTTCTCTGCTAAGCCACGCTGGGCGCCGTCCACATTTGCTGTTCTTTCTGCACATCGGAATGGTATCTTCCTGTGCCTTTAACAGGTTTTCTTTAAAATACAGCCAGCTGTCTTGGACACCTTTCCCCTTCAGAGCAGCTTCCCAAGGGATCCTGCCCATCAGCTCCCTAAGGGAGCCAAAATCTGCTTTTCTGAAGTCCTGGGTGTGTGTTCTGCTTCTTTCCTTCCTTCCATTGATCAGGATCCTGAACTCTACCATCTCATGGTCGCTGCTGCCCAGGTTGCCATTTACTTCTACTTCCCCAATCAATTCTTCTCTGTTTGTGAGCAATAGGTCTAGAGGTGCAAGGCCCCTAGTTGGTTCTAGCCAGATGGAAATCTAGAGCCTTTCTGAACTAACAGACATTCTAGTTCAGGGGTTTTCAGTGTCAGGACGCAGTACTAGGTCCCAGACCCTCAGGTACCAGGTTGTGATGTCCCTTGCTGCCGCTGCCAAAAGACTGGAATGCAATGCTCAAAAATGTAATTGCTGGATCCTGGGCACAAATGATTTTTTTCAACTGGGTCCTGAGAAAAAAGTTTGAAACCCACTGCTATTTGATGATCCACTAAGATACAGCTTGAAGTTCATGGCAATGCGACATGTTATGGTCTCATGCCTATTTTCAGTAACACCATTCCTTTCCCACCAACACACCCATGACTTTAATACATGGTTTCAAAGTTTCTCTTTCCAGGTGTTTTCTACATCCTTTTCTCCATAACCATGTAAGGCATGAAGTTGTGCTCACTGGTTTTCATGGGAGGGGAATATTTGCCAGTCTCTCTTCCCAGCAGCTGAAGAACTATGCTTAGAATTAAATGGCATAATTCTGCCTCCCATGGTACTTTTGTCCCCTGAGAGCTCAGTTGAAAGAGGAAGGAAGACATTTCACTAGGATTTTCCCCTTCCTTTAACTCTCAGCCTGCCCCAATCCACAGGTCCTCTCTTCTTGGGAAGCATCCATTCCAAGCAGATCAAATAGTTTGAGTTGTTGAACAGCAGAAAGATAGAGCAGGCTGCATCTGTAGTGCTCCTAGCTCAGGACCAGACTCTCACGTCCAACATCTGGGGGTCCTCATCTTTAGAAGGTACTGTACAGTGCCTTCAGTACACAAGGGCAAACTGAATTAGTGCTTATATCCTGCTTCCTTTCAGAGCACTAACCATTCCTAAAAGATATGAGCATATACAAAGCACTTTCCCACCCTTAAAACCAGCCAGCATCCCCTGCTGGGAAGACTGCATTTCAGTCCTTGACACTCAGTATGGTTATATGACATTTTCCTAGATTCCAAAGCCAACATATAGACTGACCTCTTGTACAGCACTGTATAAGATCCTGCCTCCCTCTTTGGCAGTAACCCCTCTGCTAAAAGTAAGTATTTTAGGAGACCCAGGTCAGACCTGTGCTGAGCAGTGATCTTCCTCTTCAGTCATGGTACTACTTCTACTACCTTTTCCAAGACTGCTTTGGGCCTTCAGGAATCTTCCCCTACTAGAGGTCATCTTAGACACTTATAATCTTCCAACTCCTACACTGCATTATTCCAAGTGAGTAGGATTATTTTATACAATTTAATAAACCAGACCTTGGTTTCCAGGATGTCATCTTTACAACTGACTCAGAATAGCTCTGTGAAGTACATATAGATCAATTACACTGTAGATTTGCATGGCAAAGCCTGCACCCAGCAAGACGCCAGCAAATCCACCCTGTTACTTAGCGGGTAGCACATTATGCTGCCATGTTCTTTAAAGAAATCTCAGCAAGTAGTAAGAACACTTTTGGCCCAGAGAAAAACCTCCAGCAAGCAGTTACCTTACAATACTTATACTTTTAATGCTTAAACCAGTGAGCAAGGCCCTGGAGCAAGTTGGATTCAAGTTTGTCACCAACCGCCCCACTTTGTGGGGCAGACTGAAAATTCTGCAGAAAAAGTTTAATGAACTGGTTTTCATAGTCGTAGCTAGATCAGAATCCATTCTATTACGCTGACATGAAATTCAGCTTTACTTTATTCTGGGATTTCCAGTGTGCTTGAGATTTTTGTGCCAACATTTCATAAGTGCATCGCAGAAATAGTCAAGGCTACTGGAGACTCAGCAGATCAGTAGGGGGATTTGGGGATTTTGGCACTAAAGAATATATAGCAGACAGTTGTGATCAGTACACTGGTTTTATTTTAGCAAACACTTGGCTAAACGTAATTAAAGTAGAAAAAGAATTATTTACTTTGACACAAATTAAAAGCAGTAGGCTTCAAGTCAACCCAAAAGAGAAATGGGGAAGTTTATATTGTTTTAGTCTTTGGAAGCCAGCACCAATATTCAGATTGTGCTTCACAGCTCTTGCAACCACTGGCACAAGCACGAGAAGCCTAACTTTTTTTAGATGGAAGTTTAAAAAAAAAAAGTTGAGCTCAGTTCTAAATTTGGTTGCAAGTTCAATAGCCATTAAATTGCAATCTGTAATGCAGCTGCACTCAGCAAGATCCAGCAGTGTCTCTGCAGAGACAATCAAGCCTTGTGGTGACAGACACATGCTGCTCTTGAGTCAGGCGAGATAAACAGGCACAGGCTACACAACTATTTGCATACCACATCCACATCTGATCCTCTCTTGGAAAAGGTATTATCAAGTGCGACACCGAGACACTTAACTTTAGCACTATCTCCAAATTAATCTTTCAGTTACTGGGGTCAAGACGACAGCATTTCTATAGGGTAGATTAAACCTACAGCATCCATGGGACAAGCAGAACTATATATTCTGCAAACTGAATTGAATGTTGGGAGATGGATTTTACTCCAAACACAGCAGTCAATATTTCACACCATGGGTCCTGAGCTACCGAAACACCTGCCATGTCAATTTGGTTTTCAAAACATTCTTCCCATCACTGCAGACTGATGGTTCATTCATTCTACCTCTTTCTCCAGGAGCTGTTTTCATTCCAACTGGGGCCACATGTACATGTTTCCCCTCTTCTATTAGCCTACATTTCCCCAGTTGTCCAACATTACAGGACATCACTCATTAAAATGGCACTTACAGTCTGCACCTATTTCATTTTATGTCAAGAGTCCAGGTTCCCAGCAACCACTGGCACAACAGCATGAAGAGGTCAATATATAGAAGAGGCAGCTGGATTGACAGATGAAGGCTGTCTCCCCCATTGTGATGGTCTCATCTTATTATGCCTCCCTCTTAACCGTAATGGAATCTGTCCCTGCCCCTCACCCACCCATTACTGCACAATCAAGGCTTCCTCAGCAACAGAGTTTGGGGCAGAACTGGGGAGGGGAGGAACTAGAGAGAGAGGCAGAGCTGGCCTGGGGGTGGAGCAGGAATGAGGGCAGAGCTGGCCCGAGGGGGGGAAGAAGGAGGCAGAGCAGAGCTGTAGCTGAGGGTGGAGTGGGGGTGCAGAGCAGAAAGGAGCTGGGGGCGGGAGCAGAGCTGGGGGGCGCTCCCCTCCCCCCATGAGTACTGGCCCGAGCCCTGACACACCTCCCACCTGCATGTTCCTCCACCCTTCTCTAAGGGGGCATGCCCCATGTTTGGAGAGACTCTCAGGGCTACTAGCGCAGCAAAGCCTACTGGAAATTCTTTGACTCAGATAACAGTTACAGTGGCTTTGTGTTTCATTCCAGCTATACAACAATTAGTTGGATTTAAGGATCCTGTTTAAGGAAAACAGACTTTGGTGCATTTCTGGTCACTGCATCTTTCTGCAGCAACTGCCATCTTAACCAACATCTAACTTTTACACTCAGCGTACCTAGAAAATGTGACACTTCAGTAGCAATATGTACACCATGCAAAGAACTCAGGGTTTATGGATATCAGACACTCCAGAATCTGCTAGCCAAGAAACTTAAAACCCAACACTGGGAGGATGGCAGAACCCTTGTGTCACCTGCTAACAAGGAGAAGCACTATAGAAACTGGAGCTACTGGGCAGATATCAGCTGGGAAGGTGACAGTGTGAACATAAGCACCAGAAGAGCAGCAGGATGAGTTGATCTTTGCCTCAGTGTCGCTACATGAGAGAGCTTTAAATCAAGAGATTTACACAGGAGTGAGCACTGCAGAACAGTAGTGCGTGGTCTCCTAACTAATTCATAGAGCTGAGGTGAGATATTGCTACTGTGACAATGCTCAACCAGATAAGCACCAAACTCCTTTTCTGCTTCCTTCTAGTCGTCTCCCCTCCTCATCCTTAAGATGGCATGTACTGTGCACGTGAAACAAATGCGAGAAAGGCTAGTGCTGGTCCTGTTCTACTACAGCATGTTTAATAGACCAAGATGTTAATATCAGAATGGACCATCATGATCATCTAGTTTGATCTTCTACACATTGCAGGCAATAGAACCTCACCCACTCATTCCTGTAACAGACCCCACAACCTCTGTTATATTCTGATCTAGCACATTTCACAAAAGCAACTGGATAGCCCTGCCAGCCTATCAAGATATATTTTTCATTGAGCCAGATCCACAGACAAAGTGCTGCTATGTTGACTCCTGCTTCATTTCTTTGAAAGGATAGGCAGAACATAGGCAATAACTGAGGGAAAGAGGGGCAGAAAGTGCAGCTGACACCTAGAGCTGAAATTTGAAGGCACAATCAAGTGCTCTCTGCCATGAGACCATGTTTTATTTTATTCAAGACTGCAGCTTTACTAGGAATTTAAAGTAATAACATTTTTCTTCAATTCAGGATCATTTCAATTAGCTCCATGTTTCCTGCATCATAGCCTAATCGTCAGTTGAAACTGAAATTAGCCAAGTTTAGTGCTCATGAAAGGAGCTCTAGCCAGAGTAATGCAGAGTATGGGGAGGTTTCGCACAAGCTCCCCAACACAACTCAGCCAATGCCTAACACTATACCAGGCCTGGGGACTTTCTTGAGCAAAAACAAGCCGTGCAGTGGTTTTGTGATATGTGCAAAGATTAAGCAGGGACCAATAAATCTGATTCATTTGAGACATGAACCAGATATGAACATAGAAAAGTTTTAAACATTAAAATAATGTGAACTGCATCACTTTTGCAAAGCTTTATTCGGTACTTCAAGCTCACAAAAGCTTCCATTTAAAGGGAGAAGGATACACTTGGGACAGACCTGCTCAAAAAAAAGCCCAACACTACAAGTGGCTAGGAGCAATTACCTACACGTAATATGTTGATGAAGATAAAAGTGAACTTCTTTTAGTCTGAAGAGCTCTAATTATAACCCAAGTACTGAATGCCTTGTACAATCCCTAACACAATGTGCTTCAACTCAGTAAATACCTGTGGCATTTGCTGTCCGCCCAAAGGAATGGAGCTTGGAGGCGTGGCAGATACAGCGGTGGTAGGCGGGAACCGTGGTCTTATTTGCATCCCACCTCTGGCCATAGTTGCGGTGATCATCTTTGAGGACAGAGGGACAACAGACAAAAGTAATCGCAAAACAAGAAATGCAGTGCACTGGCAGGATGAGAAGCACATGCAACCTCCAGTATAGGACTCCAGTAAACTTTTCTCCAGAGATGAGCCTAAGCTAGTTTATGGATCCAACCCTCTACACCCTTTATCTTCCATTTCTAGAGGGCATCTAGTGAACCCTAAGTATTGTGGGGGTTGATATTAGATGCAAGTATCCAGGAAATGCCAATTACAAAGAAGTATAACTTGGTTGAAGAGGTTTCCCAAATTTTGCCTGACTTTTGAATTTTTAAATTAGTATTGGAAATAGGGGCTCAGACTGCCATCCAGAATGCTTTATACAAGCTTCTTCACTCATATATACTGTCACAAGTCTTTGTTTCTGTGGTCCTCTACCATATTATGGATCCATCTGAGGATTTGAAACCTTCAGCAATATTTGCACATTGTGTCTTTCCACATTAATGGAACAGATGAACATTTCAACAGTAATTACTAAGAATCCTCCAATGGAGCCTGTGATTTTGTGAACAAGAGTTCAGAACAAACTAACCTGTGGCAGTCTAATGACTCCAAAGAAGAGATGTCCATCATTCCAACAGAAAGAACTTCTAGAGTTTAGATAAAATACTCCCTCCTTATATCTGCAATTCCCAAAATAGGTCAAATAATCAAAACTAAAGTTTGAGTTCCCTTTGCGTGAACACCAATCCCTTCTGCTAAATAAGCAGTCCTAAAGCTCTGTCTGAGGGACACTAACTTCAATAAAGTAGTTCAATACCCTGCCTTCAGGTATGTTCATCCCTTTACTTGGTTTCCAAGTTACAAGGACTCAGAAGGATCCGTTGGAATATGAACATTGTTTAGGACAGATAAGGTCAGTGCTAGAATGGATTTACTTTTAGAAATAGTCTTAAGGGTGAATTTTTCCTGGTACTTGAAATCTCCTTGCAGGCTGCTGGGTCTAGAAACCTGACATTTAATCATATACACCTGCACAGTTTTATAATTGCTTGAAAAGCTGTAATTACACAGACTGTGCTATGATCAGAAGTCTGATAAAGTGAAAATTAGCATATTGTGGCCCATTCTGCTACTTGGCTTCAAGGAATTTTGGCACATTTATGCCTATCAGTGAGGAAGAGCTCCTTTTAACTGCTTTGTGCTTCTGTGACAGATCGAGAACTCCAAGTTCTTTCCCTGATCCACAGACTGCTAACAGGACCTAACTAGTCAGGTGAGAAACAAGTCTCCTTTAATCTGAATGACTGTGGGCACTCTTGCTTAGTATTCTGTGTCAATGGAGTGAAGCAGCCAGCAACATGTCTCTAGAGAGCCAGAGAATGCATGTGCTTACAATTGTTAAAATAAATAAAATTAAATTACAACACAGCAAGACTGAAAAAGGAAAGCAATAACTGAAAAAGAAAACAGCATCAAATTCAGTAAAGCAGTTAGTTCACAACATCAGAGCAATGAAGTCTCTTTCCAACTGGGCAATGAGGGATGGTCTGAGACAGGATTTCAGAGGGTAAACAAATGAAAGAACTTCAAACACCACACACACATGCACATGAACAAACACAGCATGCAACTGCCATCACAAGCAAACAACCCAGCATTGGCACAAAACAGGTGGATGCTACAGAGTGCAGTGAAGAGCTACAGTATCAACATGAGGGCTGGTGGAGCAACACAACCCTAACCAAAAGGAAAATGCTGGCAGAATACATATCCTTCAAAGCCCAGACCATCTCCAATGGAGCAACATATGCACACCTCAGGGTCCAGTAAAGTATGTGAAAACCCATGGATGCCCATGCAGAACCGCATGTACCATCTTGATCCTGTTTCTCATGCTACACCACCAAAATGAGCATATTGGATCTTTCCTCCAGAGTCAAGGCAATTAGATGCAGATTCACTGTTAAGGAGTCTGGCTAACCATGACGCAACAACAGGACAAACTCTGATCGAAAGGCTTAGAGCTGTTTGGTGGCTTGTTTTGGTTTCGTTTGGCTTTTTAAAAGTACATGCCGTTGAAGAGGAAGGAAATGTGCTGATAGAATTATACCAATTCCCTGACCTTTGACTAAGGAAGCTACCTTTTGCCACTTTTCTAGGTGTTCAAAAAGTTCATTACAATATTTCCACTGGGTATATAAGGCACCTCTACCCCTTTAGTATGTGGGTGAGGAAAGGGGTTCAAGAGACTGCTGTTGCTTTGTAAAAGTCAATACAGGACTGCAGCACCACATTTGTAAGACCTATTGTGTAAAAACAGAAGGCCTCTATGACATTGCTGGTCCAATCACAGTGCTTGGGGGCTTCTGGAGACAGATTTATACCAGAGACAAAACAAACTATATTTGAAATACCCTCACCATGAAAAATCAGGACAAATTAACATAGGAATTCTCTCCTACAAGGATTCTTCCCCTGTCTAAAATATACATGATTTGTTAGTATCAGTCTGGATACAAGATTTTGAATCTTATAAAAACCCCACAGATTTGCTCCAGTTGAGGTCTGACTCCTTGGTTTGAGGATTCAGAATTTCCCAAATATCCAAGCAAGCACCATGTTGTGATTATCAGGCTAGCTCCTTGTTTTCAAAGAGCAACAAGCAAGCCAGTTTGTATTCTGTGGATCTGGAATATGTCAAAACAGAACAGAGTATCTTAAACTTAATTTTAAAATTCAGGTCATCATGTGTCTTCATGTGATGTCCAGAGTAATATGGCACTTTGCATAGGCTCAGTCTGCTCATTAGGACATTGCTCATTCTGAAGCACAGATACAGTCTGATAAAGGACAGGTACATAAGCAGCAGAATGCTCCTGTCTGAATAAAACCACTATGACAATGTCAGAGAAGAGCCAGATTCTTGCTTTCACACTTCATCCATGTTAGGATTTAGAAATGACTTTAGTTTTACCCATGACACTGAACAAAAGACTTAAATGAAAAGGACACAAACATACTGGTGCTCCTAGGTGCTATAATACTACAAATAATAGCAGCACTGATCCAGACCATCTGACAACCACAGAACATGAAGCTCATATACAATGAGGCAAACGTTCAATACAGCATCCTTATAATAAAACTTCCTCAGAATAGACTCTAGAATCAAATGAGTTTTTAAAGAAAGTTTTAAGGAAGTATTGTTAATGGAATAAAAGTAATAGGATGAAAAATTTACTCTCCAAAAGAAGATGCTCTTTATAAATCAAAAAAATTCAATCAATGAACTGATGTCCAGGACCGTATTTGAAATAGTCTATGCTTACATAATCTCAAAACTAAGCGTTGTACTATAATATACTATTACAAAAAATATAAGAAGCATGTTTAGTTACTGGACAGAAGAGAATTAATTGAATTATAATTGATTTAAACTGTATCCGTATGGCCATACATGAGTTTAGTGAATAAGCCTGCCAGTGGAGTTTGGAAAGCTTTCAGTAGTCCTAATTTGTGACAGACACCAAGTTGTTCTTTAGTTTATCCTATACAGCAATGTTGTCAGGATGCAAAACCAGCTGTCAACCACCATCACCAGAAGCATTCCAGATGCACTGTGATATTAAGCCACCTGTATGGAGAATTCACTTAACGGGGCAGGTATTAAGCTGTCCCCATATGAATACAGACCATTTGCTGGACAGCAACGCTAAATTAGTGACATGACAGCTGTCCTGCCCGTCACCCTAACTCCCTGTAGCTCCCACCTGAAGATTATTCACAAAACATAACACAAATAGAACAGGTTTAAAAAGCACGTATTTAAACAGTAGTGAATGGGTTCTGTGTCACTAGCCAGTGCTATTCCAGCTGTACTTACCATTGCTCATCTCTCATCTGGTGTCAACATAATGATAGAAATATAAAAGGGCCCAGTATAGAAACAGAATGTAATGGCCTAGCAAAACTTCAGCATCAAAAGGAAGTGGTTTGCGTTACCTTAGGCCACTATTCCTAGTATAGAACCTGAAGGGTACAAGTGGGAAGAACCACCAGTTGTTACAACTCATCCTGTACACAAACTTTAAACAGTGAAGGGGATCTCCAGCCTGTTATTTTTGCATTCGTAGCAACATAATACAGTGGACAGAGAGTCAGGAAAACTGGATTCCAAGTCACTTCCCCATATGCCTCAAATTCTCCACCAGAAAAATGGCGATAATTACACTTACCCATAGTAGAACATTCTATTCAACTCTACTAAGCATTATATGAGTCCCTTATGACTCATTTATGTTGAGAGTTCACAGCCAAAAGAGAACTCTCTGTCCACTTCCCTCTGAATGAGAGGAGAGATGAAATGATGGAACACAGAAAGTGTGGGGAACATATCAGTATCTCAACAATTACTTTTGTGTTTGGGAGATCACATCTGAGTGTGGACCAGTAGGCACCAATTCATATTAAAGAGAGAAGTTCATAAAATGAGGCAGTCTTATAAAAAAGTGTTATGGAAATAGAAGTAAACACTCCAGGAACCAACGGTTAGACCCATTGCATGACTATGGCAGATAGTCTTAATTTGCACTGCTATATCACTCCAGGCAACAGTATTGACCTACAAGGGACAGGCATGCACAAAGAGGCCATCAACAAAATCCTCCCTCCGATTCACAGCAAAAGGGAAACAGTATATAATAGACCATACGTCCTTTGTAAAGGCCACTGATGCCAGACCCCTCCTCAGAAAGCCACCAAAAATTCGTCTCCATGCTCAATTTTAGCATGCACTTGCCACAGGCCTGCACTAGTGATACTGGCTCCATGGGCCCTTACCTGCCCTGAAGCTCCCATCTGTGCAGCCTGGGCCTGAGCTGCTTGCACTACTGCTGCTGCCTGCTGCTGCTGCTGCTGCTGCACGAGCTGAGCTCTTACCTTGGGTAGTAAAAGAAAGAAGGATAAGCACATGTAACTGATTCCGGTGGATGTCACCTTCCCAAATCCCTCAGTTATGAGCAAACAAGAGTTAGCTATGCATTTACACTGGACTAGTGTATGACTCACTTTGAACACAAACAACTGGCTTAGAATAAGCCTCCCCAATGCTACACACGTTATTGATTTTTCTGTGTGGCATCTTCCCTAGTCTGGCATTCCTATAGACAAAACAATTGCACTTGGACTTCATCATGACAATTAGCTTTGCTAGCAATTTCACTCAAGCACACAATGTTAAATGCCTGTATGTGACAGCTGTTCAAAATTGTGCACTTCTCTGTCACTAGTGCACGGGTCACTAGTGCATGGGTCACACATAGGCTATTCTTAAACTAGCTGCCTGGAGTGACTACTGAATGTCATTTCTGCACTAGTGCCAAACCCGCACCTTCAGTAAGGCCAAGAGTGAGGCAGAGTAGAGCTTGCAATAAAACTTAAGATCCCCTGCTTAACACTGCACAGCACTCTTACTAAGCCCTCACGAGGTCACTTTCCATAGCACTGAACAGTAACTCAGCAATAGGAAAAGCTGCACCATTGACAATGATTTGCTTCAGTCAGAGTCTGTTTTCAGTTTATCTAGTGTTATTTTAAGGGAAGTTGCATCAAGTAACAATCATCCTTGGAAAGATCAACCAGAATGCTGCAGTCATCAGGAACAGATATGGCTACCATTATTGCACCTCTGCCAACCACTGAGGATCTAACCCAGTAGTCCTCAACCTGTGGTGTGTGGAGGAATCTTCAAGAGGGTGCAGCAGGGCCTGGTCCAGTTCCCAGGGAGGGCGGGGAGGGAATATCACCCAGCCACAGACCCCAGCCACAATGCCTGGCTGGGTGCAAACCAGACCAGGAGGGCGGGGGTGGACCAAAAAAAATTCGATACCACTGTTCTAACCCTTTTAAATGTAGTGGCGTAAGTAATGCCGATGGGGGTCTCACTGCAGTAGTGAGACGGGAGTGATATGTACGCCAATAGCACATATGCTAGGGCATTCAAACAGTTTGCTCGTAGTTATAGCAAAATCAACATTCATCAGAATACGCTATATATTTATATAAAATGTGATCTCACTCATCTCCTTGGCCTCCAACAGCCACAAAGGAATTCCATTTCAAACACTAGCTCCTCTATCCGGCACACCACAGTTTCATAAGCTGGCTACAAAACCTTGGGCTTTTACTATGCGACGCTGGCAAGAAATAACTTAGTGCTGCATAGCAACTAGCTTTACCAGCTGGCTTAACACGACACTATTTCACATCTCCAAGGCATGTTTATCTAATGAGGGCTTTTTATTTCCCTGCTGGCTTGCAACGTACATCACCATTTGTTTGGCACACTTACCTGCATGGCTTTTAGCTGCTGTGGTGTTAAAGTGACAGGCATGACCTGACTCGGAATCTGTCCTGAGATTGCCTGGGCCTGAGAGACCATGGGCTGGGGCTGGGGCTGGGACTGTGGTGGAAGCTGAGACTGTTGGGCCTGAGCAACCTGCTGCTGTTGCTGCTGCTGCTGCTGCTGCATCTGTTGCATCTGCTGTTGCATGACTTGCTGAGGTGGTTGCTGCTGTATCTGTTGCTGTGGTATCTGCTGCTGCTGCTGCTGCTGCTGCTGCTGCTGCATAGCCTGAGCTGCCTGCTGCTGCTGCAACTGCTGCATTTGAGCAATTCGCTGTAGTTGCTGCTGCTGCTGCATCTAAAACAGGAAAAGCCAGGGTGCTAAAGTTCCCAACAATGCACCAGTGTCTTTAGTTTCAGGATGTAAGCCAATGGCAGGCGGCATACTAACTCCTCATATTAAGTTAAAGCATTTAGCCCAGATGAAAAACATGACCCTTTGAGCCATCCCCAGGCTTTAAACAGCTCAACTGCATGCTGTTTATACTCCAATTTCCCTTTCCAGATGAGCAAAGTCATCTGCTATCACTAAAAGAGTTTTATGGTGAGGGTTCCCAGCTCTCCAGCTTCTCCTGCATAAAAGACCACAACACACACTTCTCCAAACTTATCAAGCTAATGTCACAGCTTTCCCATTTACCTATACCCACACAAGGACAGGACAGCACAAGCCTCTTCTCTCTGCATCGTCATCTTTAGACATCTCACATTTTAGTGCTGCAATGTTTTATTTGGGTTTTTTTTAAATGAGTAATTCACACAAGTGACACAGAACAGCTACTATTTCTAGAGGAAACTTGGGGGGAAGAGAGGCATCCTCCACTCCAATCCTCTCCTACACACTTGACCTTCTCAGAAGAAAACAGCTTCCTGACACAGACTCAAACAATGGGACAAAATTCTTCACTTCTTTCTTGCTCTGAAAGAAGACTGGTCAAGAGATGAAAGCTGATCTCTCTCTAGGATAGGGCATGGCCTGCCACTGAGCTCTGCCAGTACACACCGATGCTTTGCCCAGAAGTATGTAATCCCTTAGTGTGGAGAGCTGACACTTTGCATTGCGGCGACAGCCAGAGCTCTGGAATGGCTCCATTTGACAAGTGGCTGATACCAGATTCCAAGGATGCCTCTGTGATTGCCTTGTTGTCCATTACCTGTTGTTGGGTTTGTTGCTGCTGCTGCATCTGCAGTTTCAGCATGTGTTGCTGCTGCTGCTGGACTGCTTGCAGTTGCTGCTGCTGCTGTTGTGCAGCGGCTGCTGCTGCCGCCTGCTGCTGCTGGACCTGGAACTGTTGCTGCATGGCAGACTGCTGGGCCTGGAACTGCTGCTGCTGCTGCTGCTGCTGCAAAGCCACCTGCTGCTGCTGAAATTGCTGCTGTTGCTGCTGCTGCTGCTGCGCCATCTGTTGCAGTTGGAGCTGGGCTGAAAGTCAATGTGTGTACACAACAGGACTGAAAGGTAGCCAGCTGTCCAACAGACAAGACTGGTGATTGCAACTGAACTCCTTTTACAGGAGACTTACGACACCGTGGTTTCTTTTACAGCACACATTTGTGCTAGGAGCAGGTGCAGAAAAGCTAGCGTATTAACCTCCCATTTCCAGATACGTATTATACGCAAACATTTGTTGTTCATATTATCATGGCGTTTCTCATTACTATTAGAGCTGACCTTCATTCTTTGGCTGACTGAAATCTAATTAAATAACTTAAGAACTGCAGGAGGAGGAGGGTGGACTCATTCATACCACAACAGGAACAGAAAGAAGAGGCCTCGCAATGTTCCACAAAGAAATCTTTAGTCAAAGAAGGAGCTGTTCTAATGTGCTCTGAAGGATGCCTCACCTACTGGCCATCAGCTGCAAGATGAAGGCCACGGTATGAGGTGATATAAAGCAAGGCAGGTGGAAACAAAAGAGTAAGGATGTCCAAGAACTAAAATATTTTGAGAGGAAGGAGTCTAGCGGTCAGTTACAGACTCTTGATCAGAATACTCCACCTCAATCTCGGTCCAATAAAAATATATATTATCTCATCCACCTTGTCTCCAATATCATGCACCAGCATAGCCCACCTCATTCATAGGTTCATAGACTCTAAGGTCAGAAGGGATCAGTACGACCATCTAGTCTGACCTCCTGCAAAATGCAGGCCTCAAAACCTCACCCACCCACTCCAGCAATAGGCCCCCAACCTATGACTGAGTTATTTACCTCCTCAAATCTGTTTTTCCCAGATCAGCTACAATGGGTGAGATACACTTCACTGGAAGCCTAAAATGACAATTTCAGTGGACAGGCACATTCTGAATACTTACTTTGTTGAGTTGCTGCAGACACACCAGACATACCAAGAGGAGCCATCCCAGAGGTCCCCGGAGGCTGCTGGCCAGGGATGTTCATCTGCTGCCCCATTGGCCCAAGTCCACTCATCCCACCCATTGGGGCTCCTTGTGCTCGTGAAGCCATGCCCATGCCAGCTGTTCCTGCTGGAGGGCCTCCTGTTAGATTCTGCAGTGCATTCATAGGATCTGTGAATACAACATAATTACAAACAGAACAAGATGTAGACTTGTCTGCTAAAATAGTTCTCCATGCTAAGGAGCCACGAGGAAGTTTTAGCCTAGTCAACTTGGCATAGGATTAAAAGTCCTACTTGAGTTCTGCACTCACAATTCTGCCACTAATTCTGTTAGTAGCTTTAGGAAAACCTGTCTCCATGTTTCCATCTGTAAAATGGGGACAACAGGGTGAGGATCAGTTAGGTATTTGTGAAGTGCTTTAAAGTCGCAAAGCACCAAATAAATGCTAAATATGTATTAACAAGAGGGAAGTCATTGGTCATCAGTACTCAAAGGATATCCAGATACACACAACACCCGGCAGGCTCTGCTATCAGCACAGATCTGTGCCTACCACATGGGGCACATGGCAGCACAGATCTGTGCTACCACATGGGGCACATGGCCTGTAACTCTAGGAAATAAGAGCATCTGATGTGATGGACCCAAATTAGTTCCCTTCCACCCCAGGTAAAAAGGAATGGGAATGGGCTGGAGACCATGTGTTCTGCCTGGGGCAGTACTTTGCAATGCACATTGACGCTTACCCACACACTCCCCAGATGCTCTTGTTCAGAAATTCTCAGTCAGAGAGGGTGCTAAGATTGGGTCTGTGGCTACATAAAAGTAACGGCAAGCAAGCTTTTGAAGGAGAGAGCATTACTAGCATTTCAAGAACAACATTATTGTTAATCAAATGTGCAATGTGTTCTCTGATCAATACCCTTAAGGAGGAGGGCACATATCAAAGAATGATTTTAGAGCACCCCAGAATCCTGGCATTAATACATATTGTGCACCAGAGCTGGGAAATGGTGTGCAACGCCCCATTGGTGTCTCATCAAACTCTCTTATAGGGGGCGTAACATAGTTATAGAAGAGATTCTTTCGGTCACAAGGACACAGCTCCTGCTGACAGGACTATTTTGCAGAACAGGTATCAAACTCATACACCCACGAGAACTGCAAGAAGGTAAGCAAGGAGGAACTCAGCTTCTTCCTGCTGGAGAATCCAGTTCACAACACTGGCATTTGTTGAACAGATTTAATAATGATTGACACCAACAGACAGTACAGAGATGGAATCAAAATAATGTTCCCTGCAACACCCATGTGTGAAAAGTCCAGGAAGCTCACTAGAACTTTCTTCCTCACCACAGTATAATTTATTAAGAATTTAAGTTGCCCTCCTTTATTGCAAATATTCAATATTCCCTCCTCCCTCTCTGCTTCATATACCACCAGAAATACTGACCATTTTCATTTAGACCAAAAACATGTTCTTACCACTGACTGAGGCCTGAGATTTCTTAGTATCTAGAAAATAAGAATGAATACATACATAAGTTGTATGCATTTTTGCTACATTGTGTTGAACAGAGAATGTAAATACATGAAAATTTAAGCTGTTATTCCCAACAAACCAATCCATTAATAGTGAAAAAAATTGCTTCCTGTCAGTTACCTACCTGCCTTCAAATATTTTACCCAGATTCCCTGCCCTAGGCAGCAAGCCACAGAGCTCCTAAGTTACTTTCTAATCAGGAACCGAGCATTCCAAATGACTACAGAGACATGCTGTGTAATATCAGTTCATTGTTACCAATATCCATGGTTGCCAGTGTAAGAGCTCTGCAAATCATATTTTACTCTTAGGCTTCAAGATTAATGCTAGCTTTGTATACTAAAATATAAGTGACATTTTCTACAGAATGGGACAAGTTTCTGAGCAGCTCCTCTAGACAGCTTCCTTGTGTAGTGTCCGACACTGGCTTTCTCCAGCACTTCCATGTCTAGGAAAATTCATCAGCACTTAAGAGTTTGTTGCATTCAAAGACTTCTTTCAGAAACAGTAAAACTTAAAGGGCAGACACACTAACTCAGGATTCCATGCGGAGGAGAAATATTTCTGTAGTATTGCTTAGCTGAATGCTTTTTATTTCATTTTTACATCAAAGTGGAGCAAATAAACATACCTCAGCCACTTCACAGCACTCTGGTGCTGATGGAAACGGAAAGGCAGGATGACCACAGGGAAAAGGTTTAGGGAGATGAACAGTGGAGATTTCAAGAACTTTCTAGTGGGTTCATCAGTTCCAGATAGACATTTTAAAGACGATTATACATTCAGGAGCTGGGAACGTATCCCACAACAGAAACAACTAGAGCAACTCACGGAGAATGCCATGCAGAACTGGGAGATTCAAGTTACTCAGAAAGCTATGCTTTAATCTTTGTAACTCTTTTCACTGAGCATGCCTATCATTTTAACAAATAAACAAGAGGATTACTTACGAATGTCTCGGAAATGGAGAATAAGTCTGGCCACAAGTGAAAGATATTCCTCCTAAAATTGAAAACAAGCAGCATCTAAGCACAGAATAGGGAAGCAATGCACTCCATGACTCACTATTTCCCTTCCTCACATGCCAGAGGGGTGGCCGTGTTAGTCTATTTCAGCAAAACAAACAAGGAGTCTTTCCTCACACTGCCATTCCCTCAGTGCAACAGAGGGGTCCCTCTGCTTGCCGGGCTGATAACCTTTTCATAGCAGTTCATTTGCAGACCATGATTAACTCAGGAACTGAAATGGGCTAGGCACATTTCTAATAAAAGATCACTGTGTAACTATGCATGGCAGGAGGAGAAACAACAAAAGCTGGCTAGAAAAGGTAGACAACTCCCAGTACAGTCACAGTATTGTACATATATTTATAGACCAATAAAGGCTACGCTTACACGTGAAGTGCTATAGTGGCACAACTGCAGCATTTTAAGTGTAGACACTCCCTACGGCAACTGAAGGGGTTTTCCCATTGTTATAATTAATTCAGCTCCCCCAGAAGTGGTACCTAGGTGGATCGAAGAACCTAGCGCTGTCTTCACCAGCTGGTTACGTTGGCTCAGGGATGTCTTGCTGGGAGGAAATTTTTCACATCCAAGAGACTTAGCTCTGCCAATGTTAAGTTTTCAGCACAGATCAGCCCAAAGCCTTTATCCAGGCCAAATCTACACTCAAAAATTAAGTCAATCCAGCTACATCACTTGGCATGTGAAAAATCCACACTCTTGAGCAATGTAATTGGACAACCAGCATAGAATTCTTCCATCGACCTAGCCCCTCTCAGGGCAGTGAATGAACTATGCTGACGGGAACCAATCTTTTAGCTGTACTGAGGGCCTACACGAAAGTGCTACAGCGGCACAGCTGCGATGCAGCATTCCACATGGAGACAAATCCTTATCTTACTATCTTCTAGGTCCCTGTGTCTGAATCATGTCACTATCATTTAAGGCCAGGGTTGTGCAATGTCACTTCACATTATTTTACGGCAAATGCAGTGCTTTTAAAAGGTGATAAACTGAGAACCCTAGAGACTAATGCCTCCAATTTATCCAAAGAACAGGTATAACATGGATAATAGAAGTGCAAGTAGTTTTCCTCGTAACGCTTTGCTAATGAACTTTAAAGTGGCTAAAAGGATCACTGTCAACAAGGATGCCAGCTCTAGTGGTGTTTTTGTGATGGGGATCCTTGGACACTGAGCCTATTCTGAGACAGCCATACAACACAATTCCTTATCACCTGGTTTAAAGGAAGTTTAGAAGAATACCTAGGGCTGATTTATCAAATACTGCACTGCTTTGCAAGTGCTAAGACCAGAAACTGAGATAATGAAAAAATCATTAAAAAGTAAAGTTCTCTGCAATGCAAGACTAACACCCCCCCTTGTGGCATTTGCATTCAGCATAATAAAGATCGCTGAAGATATTCCTTAAGACTTGCATTTCAAATTAGCACAATACAATAGGCACTGCCTACCTACAGCAGGGGTCTCCAAACTGTGGGGTGCATCCCCCTAGGAGGGTGCACAAGAATAGTTGAGGGGATCGGCATGTGTCAAGAGGGAAGGGAGCACTATGTTTCCAGCTCCACCCTCAGACTGGTTCAGCCTCCATGCCCAGCTCTGCCCTCACTCCCCCTCTGCCCCTAAACCAGCTCCAGGTACAGCCCAAGCTCTGCAGTGAGGAAGTTTTGGCTATACAGTAATGGAAAGGGGCAATGACAGATTCCATTACTACCAAGGGGGAGGGGATGCAACTGAAAAAGTATGGGCATCACTGATCCTAGAGCCTTGAGTTGCACAACAAGATAACTCACTTTATCTACAGCTTAACGTGATTGATTTTTGCTGATCGAGAGCTCATGGCAGTTTGGTTAACTGCACGTGGGTCTTTTAGATAAGATCTTATAAAGCACATTCCTGTGTTCTGCATGGTCATTAAAGAGCCTGTTGCACCTTTTGTGATAATAGGAATTCTTTGCCAACATTTCACAACTGACTAGTTTATGTATAGTGCACAAAGCATTTGGTTCCCCATAGCATTAACTGTTTCTGTATACCTTCAACACAGTTTATGCAGATGTCCTAATAAGCTGTTGCCAGACAACTAGATTCATTTGGAACCTGGTTTATCTACTCCAAACATATCAAGACAGACACTCTTGGAAATGCATGAAAGCATCTTACCCGAGTTTTGGCCTTCAGAAAAACATGACTCTCCATATCTTTGCTGGATTTACTGTGAGCTACACTGGCCATCCTCATGGCCTCATCACTGCAAAACAAGAAACAGAACCCAAGGATATTAACCAATAGCAGCAGAAACCCCCTTCCCTACCTTGGAAACAGATGGATGGCAACTTTTCACCACTGATCACCCACAAATTCATAGATACATTCAAAATAAAATAAACTAATATCACTGATTTCTATGCACATAAATCCCATTAACATCAACAGCAGATAGCCAGGTAGCCAGCAAATCAATAGGAGGAGTCTCCTCTAATTAACCATTAATCTCTTGCTTGGGCCATGTACACACTACAGGAATAATCGTGCAACAAGCCCGTTGCGCTTTAAAAGTCATGTGGTTTTTGTAGCGCGGGATCGCATCCACACTGAGTCGCTTGTGACAGAACAGAGCCCCCCCTGCACTTCGCGATTTCACAAGAAACCCAATTGAATTGTGGGAACCTATCCCACAACTCCATCCATCCTGATTCGGCACTAAGAATCCTGGGTAGAAGGAGAGTAGCGCTGAGCACCATGGATAAAGTCTTGGTTTCCCATGGTGCATTCTGTTCCCCTTGCATCACGAGAGTTGCTACTAGCAACTCACACCCATTTTCAACAGTAGCGCATTGCTTCCCGGAACTCCTTTTTGCAGGAACATGGATCCAGCTCTGATCTCAACTGTCGCCTTCAGCATAATAAATACATCTCTGCTGGTGGTACAGTTTGCGTTCAGCTCTGAATCAGACCAGGATTCGGATGACCCTGGACTGGTGACAACCATGCAGAACAACAGCACTGCATTGCTGAGCTCCATCACAGAGCATCTGCACACGGTGCACTGCCGGTTCTGGTCACGAGAGACAAGCATCGAGTGGTAGGACTGCATCGTTTTGCAGGTATGGGATGATGACCAGTGGCTACAGAACTTTCAAATGCAGAAAGCCACATTCATGGAACTGAGAGAGGAGCTAGCCCCTGCCCTGCAATGCAAGGACACCAAAATGAGAGCTGCCCTCACCATGGAGAAGCGTGTCGCAATCACGCTGTGGAAAATGGCGACTCCAGACTGCTACTGCTCGGCCGCGAATCAGTTTGGAGTCGGCAGATCAACCGTCCGGTTAGCACTTTCACAAGCGTGCAGAGCCATTAATCGTGTTCTGCTCCGGAGAACACTGACGTTGGGCAACGTGCGGGAGATCGTCGATGGATTCGCGGCCATGGGATTCCTGAACTGTGGAGGGGCAATAGACGGCACACACATCCCTATTCTCGCTCCGGAGCATCTTGCAACTGAGTATACTAATAGGAAGGGCTACTTCTCCATGGTGCTTCAGGCACTTGTGGATCACAGGGGGTGTTTCACGGACATAAATGCGGGGTGGTTGGGTAAGGTGCATGATGCTCGCATTTTCCAGAACATGGGCCTGTACCAGAAGTTGCAGGCAGGGACCTTCTTCCCCGGTGATAAAATTACTGCTGGGGATGTGGAGATGCCTATAGTCATCATAGGAGACCCAGCCTACCCACTGATGCCTTGGCTCATGAAGCCCTATACTGGAAATTTGGATCCCAGCAAGGAGCACTTCAATTACAGGTTAAGCCAGTGGGTGCCAAATGACCGTGGAGTGCACCTTTGGGCGCTTAAAAGGCCGCTGGCGCTGTTTGTACGGGAGGCTGGACTTGAATGAGGACAACATTCCAGCTGTCATTGCGGCGTGCTGTGTCCTGCATAACCTCTGTGAAAATAGGGGAGAGAAATTTCCCCCTTCATGGGACATAGAGGCTGAGCAGCTAGAGTTTGCATTCCAGCAGCCAGCCTCTAGGAGTATCAGGGGGACACAGCTGAGAGCCATCCACATAAGGGAGGCATTTAGGGAGCATTTTAGTGATGGGGACTCATAGGACGCATTGCACCACTGTGCAGTAATATACCTATGCACTACTGGATGCTGATGGGGGGGAGGCTCGTGCCGGTGGGCGTGTATTGTACTATGCTCGAATGAGTGAATACTAAACATGCAACAACTAATTTTATTGTGATTCAATAAAGACTGTGCACAGTTCAAGTGATTCGATTTTATTATAAAACATTAAATATTTACAGTAAGCAGTGCCTGCACCAGGGGTTATAGATGCGTGGCTCAATGCCATAGCTTGGTGCAGGAGTGGATGTAACATTGTACTAGGAGGGTCCCTGGGCTTCAAAGAACTGCTTTGAGGAAGAATGGGGCATGAGGGATAGAAAGTGTTGCTGTGAGTGCAAGGGGGGCGAGCCTGGAGCAGCTGGATCTACAGACCAACCATGGTCTTCAGCAGTTGGGTCTGCTCCTGCAGGATGCTTATGAGGGCATCCTTCTGCTTCTGCCTCTTCAAATTGTTTTCTTTGTGCTCCTGCCAGCACTCCTGCCTCCACTGTCTAGTCTCCCTTGCTGCTGCCTCACTGGACTGCATCAGCTCCTAGAAGATATCCTCCTTGCTCCTGCCAGGCCTCCTCCTTATCTGTCTCAGCCAGTCAGCTGGCGCAGACCACCGACCGGCGAAGGTCGTTTCTAAGGAAAAATGAAACATCATAAGTAGTGCTATTGTTCTCACTTTGGTTAAAGAGCCGGTAATATGCTCTGCCGCCACATTCCTCAGTGCCCACGGGACAGAGCATTGCCGGGGACTGAAAGGGCTTTTGCAAAGGGAGGTCCAGGTTGCCAAGACAAGACACACAGCTCCGTGAACTATTTGCAATGCTTTGGGCGATTAGTTCACATATAGCACGGCCATGGAAGCCGATATCTCACTGCTTAGAGTGCCCCTGCATGTCACTGGTTGTAAGTCAGGACTGTACGCAGCAGGCTTGTGCGCAGCCATGGTTCCCGCTGCTGTGCTTTGCAACTGGCGAGGGAGAGGATCCCTCTATGGGGGAGGGGACACAGTTGCTCTCCCATCGAATTTAACTAGGAGGCTGTGGAAGTACATCGCGGAGACCTTCAGTGAGCTCAATGGAGAGGATTTCTTGACAATTACAGCATGCACTGATGCACTGCTCATGTAATGTGAGGTAGACCCCCCCCATCCAAAAAAAAATAGAAAAAAGAAAGGATGAAACTCCTAACGCCCATCTCCCGCCCGCTCTTCATTTGCCCGCAAAGCTTATCCAGCAAGCACAGAAGCCACTTCTGATGAAACTTACCGGAGCTCCCCTCTGCTGCATCCAAAGACAGCATGGAGAAGGAATATGGGCAGCACATGTCGGGTGGTGTGGAGAACAGCTCCTGGCTCCCTAGGTCGGCTGCAACACTTTCACCCTCCAGGTCATCCTCCACCTCCACTTCCTCGTCGACGAACTGCTCGTCACCGTCTGCTCCAGTATCTTTTTTTTTTTTTGGGGGGGGGGGGGGAAGAGGGGTGTCCACAGGAACTTTTGGGGTGGTTGAGGGATCCCCACTTAGGATTGCTTCCAGCTCCTTGTAAAATTGGCATGTAACCGGTGCTCAGCCGGAGCGCCAGTGTGCCTCTCTGGCTCTGTGGTAGGTAATACGCAACTCCTTCACCTTCGACCTGCACTGAAGAGTGTCTCTCTCGTACCCCTTCTCTGATATAGCCCGAGAAATCTGGCCAAAAATATCGAACTTCCACCGGCTGCCACGTAACTGTGTCTGCACAGCAGACTCTCCCCAGATGCCTATGAGATCAAGTACCTCGGCTGTGGTCCACACTGGAGCACATTTGCTGCGTTGAGCCGCCATTGCTCTTGGAGAACACAGCTGCACTCCACGCTGAACAAACAGGAAGAGTGAACAATTCAAAAATTCACGGGAATGATGGGAGGGCGGGTACAGTCATGTCACAGCCACAGAGCGCAGGAGGAAGTGCAGATGGGACGGAATTAGAATTATGGGACATTTCCAGAGGCTTCATATTGCACAGCAACCGTACACACACGAAGTATCGTGGAACAGCTGTTCCACGGTAGCCGCTACCACCCTCGTTTGGGTGGTTTACATGTTGCGTGGTAAGACAGCTGTTGCCGCACAACTACATGGATTTGTGTGTGGACACTGTGCCTGTTACCGCACAATAACTTTGTAATGTGTACAGGGCCTCAGGTAGGAATGCCTCCCATTATGTAGAGGTGTTATGAGATTGAGCAACTGATGCCAATTCAAGGTGGACAGGAGACCATCTTCTCTTGCCAGAGGATCAAAATAAACACCTTCCATGCTACAGGGTTGCCAAGGAGCTTCCTTGCTTCTTGTAGCCCACTTCATTTAAAGATACTAACGTGGGACATTGATTGTTCCTCTCCACCTTTCCAGCATAACTTGCCTCATTAGATTGTAACCCTTTGAAGCAGGGATCGTATCTTAATACAAGGTTTATAGAACACCCGGTCAATACAGGCCAATCCTTAGCATACATGCTGAGTGCTACTGCAACATAAAAATAGTATACGCTTGAAGCTTTATAAATTCCAGTTCCAAAGGGGGAGCCGTGTTAGTCTAGATCAGCAAAACAAACAAGGATTCCTGTGGCACTTTTAAAGACTAACAAATGTATTTGTTGCATGAGCTTTTGTGGGAGAAAATCCCACTTCATCAGACACTTGAAATTCCCCCCTTCAAGCATCTGACAAAGTGGGATTTTCTCCCATGAAATCTCATGCGATAAATTTATTAGTCTTTAAAAGTGCCACAGAATTTTTTTTTTTTTTTTAATTCAGAACATTATTGATGGGTTCTGTGACAGCCTTTTTTTGGTGTTGTAAAAAATACAAGTAATGCAGCCTCACACGGGATTCCTAGCCACAGAAGTGGCCCAGTCAGCTTTCAAAAACAATTTAAATAAAAGCTATGGTTACTCTGAGGGAACAAAGGGAAATGGGTTGTTCTGCTGAGAGCCTACACATTACCAAAGAGGTCACATCATCATTTAAGAGCAGTATGTTCATTCCCTTTTGTCAACACGAGTATGCTGAAGGGAAGTCATGACAGTTGGTGGCTTTGGCTTTTAAGTAACAGGCAGGTGAACTGCCAACTAAACTTTTCTGTTCAGAAGTTCCTGAGGAAGACTGCTCCTTCCCTTACCTCTGCTTTTGTTTGTAGTGGTTTAGGCCTGGTCTATGCTACAGAGTTTTGTTGACAAAAGAGTAGAGGTATACATATTGAAGCTTCTCCTACTGATGCAACTCCCATGCTATGCCAACATAATAAAACCACCTCAACGAAAGGTAAAGGGTTTCTGTCGGTGTATTTAGAACACAATTTTGGTGTAGGCACCGCATTCTTTTCCTTGGCTTTTGGCTGTCATTCTTGTCAATTTCAGGGCCAGGGAGAAGGGGCCTCTAGCTGTGAGCCCTGAGGTGGGGGCCGACACCAAGAGACAATGCAAGTAATACAGTATCTAAACTAGTGGTTCTCAACCTATTTACCATTGTGGGCCACACGTGCAGCTCTCTGTCTTGTGTGGGCCATATCCACACAATAGACATAGGAGCTGTATGGCCATGAGGAAGTCACATGGCCACAACAGTGTGCTGACTGGGCCACAGACAGCCCACAGGCCAAGAACCACTAGTATACACAGACAGTCACCACAACATCATCAACTTAAGTGCTACACCTCTTGTGGATTATCAGGAAGGGCTGTATCCGCAACACAGAAGGCTCAAAATGGGGCCCCCTGGCCCACTTATCTCAATGCTAAGTTTTTGTTCAGCTGAGACCGCCCCAAGGAGAGAAATAGAATCTGAAACAGCTCAGACATGCGAACTTCTCCATTCCTGTCACTGAGTGTTCTCCTCCTTCCCAGGGCCAATCCTTGTGAGCCTGTGATAGGAAGGTGGCCTGCGTGTTCTTTGCTCCCAGCCCAGACTACCCCCAGCTCACAAAGGAAGGGAGTAAGGGAAAGGAGCAACGTCAGCAAAATTTTATCATTCAGGGCTGTTAAAAACACATCTCTGAGCAGTATAAATTTTGCCAGCGTGTGTGTAAATGTAGCTGCGTTATGTCAGCCAGAGAGAGCTCTAAACAAACAGTGGCCGCTATGTCAGAGAGCATCTCCCACCGACACAGCACAGTCCCCATTCAAGCTTATGCTGGCAAACTCGTAACACTGGGCATGTGCGTGTTTTTTCACATATGAGAGTGACAAAGCTGACAATTGCAGCTACGCAAGCATGGCTGTGTAGCGCACACGCAGCCTAGAGTGACCAAAGAGGTTTCCCCATTGCTACAAGAACTCCACCTCCCCAAGAGGCAGTAGCTAGGTTGATGGAAGCAGTTTTTGATGACCTAGCTGTATCTACACTGAGAGTTCGGTAGGCAGAGCTACAGCACTCAGCAGTGTGGATTTTTCATGCTTCTGAGCTCTGTGGCTTTTGACATATATTTTAAGTATAGATCAGGCCCCAACATCTCCATTTTCCTGTCTCTTCTTCCATTCAGCTGGTACAAGACACTCCTCACAGCCCCACCACATTCCCACCTCCTTGTAGTCCCACCAAGCTTACCTGGGGCATGGAATCACAAAGAAAAGAGGGGAGCTGGCACGGAGGGCTCAAAAGAATGCATCGGGGCATGAGCACAATGGGCATGACAGAAGAAATGTGGTGGAGCTGGAGCAGTGATATAAAAGAAGGTGTTCTATTATCCCCATTTCTTCAGATGAGAAATAGAGATTTGCCCAAAGTCTCACAAGTAGTCTGTCATGGTCAGAGCAGGGAATCGAATCCAAGTCTCCCAAGATCCAAATCCTAACCAGTGAACCATCCTTCCTCTCTTACACCACCTCACATCTGTCCTCCCACTTCAAAAAAAAAAAAAAAAAATCCTTGCTGACTATTTCGCACGCTGTTCCCAGATCCTCTCACCCAGGTGCTTAACCTGTGCCCCTATGCTCATACCATCCTTTTTGTGGAGAGAGAGAATCCCATTATAAGGGTGGATAAATCTCAGGGGTTTTTAATAAATCAAATTTGGTATCATTTTAAAATTAAATTTTAAATAATGACAACCTGCATGAATGTTTAAATTTACTATATTAAAATAATTTCAATTAAATACAAAAACCCTGGAAGTCTGATGGTTCCCCTACTTAGTCTTTGGTTCTCAGACCCATGTAACTATATTCAACCCTCTGGTGTGTATACATTATGAGAGTCTAATTACACAATCACTGCCACAGTTCAAAGCATCTGCACCTGAATTCCCTCTGCAGTCCAACAAGGCTACCAATTCTTAGGCTTCTGGCTTTCCAGACATCACCTCTCTTGGATAAAGGAAGGCATGAGCTGACTCCCTCCTGTCTAAAGTATTTCTAGGCACAGTTCCCTTCCTACACTGAATTCCCTAGTAAGACAGACCGCCCAAGTAGCTTTGTTTTTCTCCTCAGTGGCACAATTGCATAACTGCTCACAATTTAAGGTCCTACACAGCGTTTCCTAAGCAAGAACATTTATTCTTAAGATGAAAACATTACAGAGAAAACAATAAAATAACATACATGCTTAATAAGCTTACCAGAAATCACCAATTCCAACGGTTTTGGCAGAAGTCAAATCCCACCAAAGTGTTCTTCTGTGGTTACAAGTTCATAACAGTTGTTAGCTCGTAATAAACACCCCCATGAATCTGAGAGAGTCACTCCTTTATACTGTTTGGGCCTTTTGATCCTGTCATCATGCAACAGGTGATCAGCAAACAAAGGTCCCCTCCTCAGCACAAAGCCGCAAAACTTGCATAATTGACAGGGCACAATTGCACACCCTCTCCCTAGAGATGTGCTGGGAAACCCGCTCTTCTCTGTCACATTGTGTTAAATAGTCTTGTGATGCTCCTAACACTTCTCCAGTTTACCTTAGTCATGTCTCTGGACAGAAACATTGCATACAACCTCACAAAAAAAAAAAAAATTTGCATTTAATACAATGAACTCCTAAGATACTTAAACTTCTTCAACAAGAGTTAACTTCATTTAACAGTATGTGTCAAGGACATTTCTATCTTTCACAATCACTTTTTCCATAGGATCCCTGCTACTTTCGCTGCACAGGAGGGACAGTACTCAGGGATTGAGTCAAAGTTGTATAGTGAATGAGTTGTTTGTACGGCCCTTGCCTCATTTGCTGAGAAAGATGATATGCAGTGAATAAGGTAGAAGATTGCAGGAAGAGAAAGGATGATCTCATGGTTAACGCAGCTGAACACTATCCTGGAGAATTAAGTTCTATCCCTTCCTCTTCCAGAGAATTCCAACGTGATGAGCAAGGTTTTTACAGGTGGCCACAGTGTGTTCCTCATTTCTAGGTACCCATCTTGAAACACCAGAGGGCTGATCTGCAGAAGTATTGTATGCTCACTATTGCAACTGTGGTCAATGGGAGCTCTGTTCTGAATATATTAAGTACTCAATAGCTTGAAAAAAAATCAGGCTCTGGGCTCTCAAAGTTGGCATCAAAAATTAGCAGACACTTTTAAAATGGGAAGACAACAGAGTCCTGTGGCACTTTTAAAGACTAAGATTTATTTATCGCATGAGCTTTCGTGGGAGAAAATCCCACTTCTTCAAAACGTCTGAAAGTGGGACTTTCTCCCACGAAAGCTCATGCGATAAATAAATCTGTTAGTCTTTAAAAGTGCCACAGCACTCTGTTGTCTTTCTACAGTAGACTAACACGGCTCCCCCTTTGGAATTTTAAAATGGGGGATAACATGAAGTCACCTCGCATAAGTCTTGTAAAGAGAGCTCTTTACACTAATGAATTTAAGATACTACCATGACAGATGGAGCCCTGCACAAGACAATCCCCTGCAAGGAGCTCTCAAAAGAATAAATTTACTGAAGTATCTTCACATTAATTTCCAAAAGCTTTACAGGAAAAATCAACAAAACCTAGCGGCAAAGAGTGTCCAAGGCTATTTATAATTAAAACAAGACTATCATGGATGTTCTGCCTGTGCCCACACCACCATTTTGTGATTGAGGATCTCATAGCTATGTCCAGCAAGTGCACAAAAATCAGACTGATAGAGGGAAGCCATATTTGAAATTGCAGCAACAGAAGGTGCCTCAGTTACCACCTATGGAACTAGTCCACATCCAATAGACTGTCTTTAAAGATGGGTCACCTGAATATTTTCATACAAGTTTAGTTTATTTTAAAAAAAGAGTCTTAATGGTGTGAATATTTGTTAATAACAAGTAAAATATTAATTTTCATCAACAGGAGCATTCGTGCATGGGCTAGTTAGTTTTCAGGACTATTTTGCAAGATCTTGTTAAACGCTTACTATGGTTACAGAACATTTTCCAAAGGAAATCCTACACAGTAATTATTTTAATTATTTTCTCTACATGTCAGTTACTTATGACTCACTGAAGGTGAAAATGGAAGCATAGGAAGAGAAGCCAATGTGTGACCAGATCTCAGAAACATTCCTAGGCAACAGTTCCCAACCCTGCTGCTTTATTTCACACTGACTATATCTTTATTACAGCCCTTCTCTGTTTTCATGGGGTTGCCAGGGCTGGCATTAGACTTGCTGAGGGTGAAGCCAAAGCCTGAGGGCTTCAATCCCGGGCAGCAGAGCTCAGGCTTTTGGCTTCAGCCCTGGGCAGCAGAGCTCAAGTTAGAGCTCTCAGGGTTTGCCTTCAGCCCCCTTCCTCCACCCCACAGAGCAGGGCTCTGGCTATGGTCCCCCTTCCTGAGGTCATGAAGTAATTTCTGTTGGCAGAAGAGGGTCACAGTGAATGAAGTTTGAGAACCACTGCTCTGTTAAACCCCCTGGCTGTGTCAAGTCTCATTTTATTCTAACTGCAACAAGATAAAACTGCTAAATTTTAAGTTCAGATGTGACACAAACCCAACCTCAATAAAATCACAAATACCCAGCAACATTTTTTTAATTAAGAAAATATGCATGGCTACTTTTATGTCTGAGATGTGTTATGTAGTTCAGGGGAGGTACTGTCACTTACAGAACACAAGAAGATGGTGAACCTGAAGAAAACTGGAAGGGACCATGAGATGTCATCAAGTCCAGTCCCCTCATCCATGGCAAGACCAAGTATCATCCAGACCATCCCTGACAGGGGCTTGTCTAACCAGCTCTTAATTTCCAGTGATGGAGATTTCTAGACAACTCATTCCAGTGGTTAATCACCCTGATAGTTGGGATTTTTTTCCCCCCAATATCCAACCTAAACCTCTCTGGCTGTAATTTTAGCTCACTGCTTCTTGTGCTATCAGCAGTTAAAGAGTAATTTTTCTCCCTCCTCCTTGTATCATTTTAGGTACTTGAAAACTTATGTCCCCTCTCAGTCTCCTCTTTTTCAGATTAAACAAACCCGGTTCTTTTAATCTTCCCTCATAAGTCAAGCTTTCCAGACTTTTATTCATTTTTGTTGCTCTTCTCTGGAATTTCTGAAATGAGGCACCCAGAACTGGACACAATACTCCAGTTGAGGCCTACACAGTACAGAATAGAGCAGAAGAATTACTTCTTGTGTCTTACTTACAACAGTCCTGTTACCACATCCAGAATGGTGTTTGCTTTTTTTGCAAGTGTTACACTGCTGATTCATATTTAGCTTGTGGTCCAGGATGACCCAAAGATCCCTTTCCGCAGTACTCCGTCCTAGGCAGTCATTTCCCATTTTGTACGTGTACATTATGCATATCTTAGAAAGACAGAGACACTATGAACTGAGAGTGTATTTTAATAGTACCTGCTTTCCAATTTCCAGAGTTTTAAAAAAGTTTTAGTTAAATGGCATTCCTCATTATACATTTTACTTTTAATTAAGATGGTTTACTAAAACTGATAAATTTATTTAATATTATTTTAAGCTTCTCTTGAAAGTATTCGTCATCAGCATTCATGTTTTAAATACCAATGATAAAAGACCACTACAGACTGCAGTGTATAGACAGGAAAAAAACTTAACATTAGCTCCAAGTCTCCTTGCTCCTGCAGACTGTCTCCCTGTAAATCAGGTGACTCCACTAAACAAAAGGGTAACACACAAGCTCTGAGTAGTCACCTAAACACCATTGGCAGTACAAGCAAAACCGTTCCCTGCCCTGAGTAGTTTATACCCTAAATTCAGGCATGAAACTCCATGAAGGTCCCAACAAATGAAGCAGGATGGGGAACAGGAAGGATAAGGATTAAGGAACGTGGCCAGGCAGTTGCCCTGGGAAACATCTGTAGAAACCTTGCGACTATTTGCTCCCACAAGCTGCAGAGCAGAGATGAGCGAAGGACCCACGCAGCCGCAGCGACTGATTTAACTATTGCTCTGAAACCGCTCCCGGTGGAAAGCATGGCCGGCCTCCCGCGGGCTGCCTTCGCGGTGGGGCCCTAGCCCCGGCCAGCCACTGGGAGGGGGCAGAGACGCAGTCGGGGACGGCGAGGGGAGGGAGCCGCGCCGCCCGCAGAGGCCGGCGGAAAGGGGGCGAGCCAGCCGCGCGGCCACCCCACGGGGCCATAGCAGGAGAGCGGGGCGGCCGGGGGACGAGGGTGGCCCGGCCCCAGCCCGGCGGGCAGGGCGCCTTTGCGGCCTAGGCTGCCCCGCTCCCTCCCCGCGCCCACTCACGGGCCGCACTCACATCTGGCTGACCAGCTTCTGCCGGAAGTTGGCGCTGCGCCAGTCGCTCTCCTGCCCGGGCGCGTCCATCGCCGCCGCTTGGGCCTGGCCCCTCCGCCGCGGTCTGACGACGATCCGCCACAGGCTAACCCGGAAGTGACATCAACCCCGTCCGGCGCAGTGCGTAGTAAGCGCGCGCTGGAAAATGAAGTCTCCTGTAGCCTCGTTCTCGCCCCACGCTCTCTCCTCGCGCCTGTCGCTGGGCTGGGAACTAATCCCACAGCGTGCTTTCGAAGTCACGCGGGCCGCCTGGTGCATGGTGGGACATGTAGTTCTGTGTCTGGAAGAGAGGCTCAGGGCCGGCCTGGTTGCTCACGGTCGAGCCCCTCAGTCCTGCAGTGAGAGCCCTGAGGAGAGAAAATGTTCCCCATGTCTCTTATGGCAGCCTTTCACGTATTGACGAGTACTATCCAAACTAACCCTGCCCAGGGCCTTCAGACTGCTGATAGTGTGGCTATCGCCTCCTAGGACTTGCATGCTATACTTACCTCTGCACATCCAAAACTGCAGTCGCTACCCTTCTTTCCCCTCACCCCCAGCAGCATCACATTGTTGGCTGAGGTTGAGATCCATCTCAGGAGTGCTGCTGCTATGACATATGTTCCGCCATCTGCTCTATTTTGTGCATTTTATTTTTCCTCCTTAGCGTAGCACCACTCCACACAGGCTAGAGCCAATAAAATTAAATTCAACGACTTGTCTGCTTTTAACTGTCCACCTCAGGTCCACCAGGAGAGGCTCTGAAAGGATTTTGTACCTATGTTGCTTATTGAAAGAAGTGATCAATGCAGAAGTCAACTTTCCCTCAAAGTCCACCACTTTTCTAGGTCAGGCACCAATTATGGCTGGATCAGAGCAGTTCTACAGTCCATCAGTAGGTGAGACAGAGTTGTCTCTTGCTCACCTTCAAGACTCCTCAGGTTCAGAACTCTGCTGCCTGGGAAATGAACACCCAAGGCACAGAAGTTGCTAATAATTTGTTAGCTAAACCAAATAAGCAAGAGCACAGAATAGATATAGCTGTCAGCATGATTAAACAAAATTTTAAATTTCTTATGTTAAATGTAAGTGGTATGTTATAATTTGGGAGAGCAGTGATCTTACCTTGGTACCAGCTCCAAAAGAGGGCATTATTAATCTCCATAACAATCAACATATTTATGGACTGGTTCCTGACAAACTGTTCATGCATGGAAGACAAAATCACACCCAATTAATGTACAGCTAATGCTGAGACTACAGCTCTGCTACCCATCAAGGAAACTAACCCAAGTTATGGGTGATCTAGCAATAGCCATTCCCCCTCTCCCCAACACAGGATTACAATGAAACATTCCAAATACAATTAAAGCTGTGTCATCTTATTAAATTTCCTATTCAAGTGACTGACTTGCTGAAAATAAAATCGATTTCTCAGAATTAAACTTCACCCATTAAGTGTGTGTGTGAGAGAGATCTTTTAAACAGCAAGGTTATTTAAACCTAGGACTCTTAGATGTTTGAGAAACTTCAGGTGCTATTCTCAGGTGGTGCTGCAGTCTAAAAAAAAAAAAAAGTGGCCAAATGATGAGGTAGAAGTGCTCAACTAAGTAGTCCTAGTTCAAAAATAAATTTAAAAAAGATCCAACTTATTGCTAGCTTTGTAATTGAAACAAAAGGAAACACCAATCATACAATCAATCAGCCATCCCCAGGGAGGGACAGTCTTGCTTATAACTTCCCTTTTATATGTTAGTACTCTGCCGATTCACTTTGAACATTTTTACATAAAATCTGAGTAAACTACGTTGGGGGGAAACCTGACCAAAAATTTTACAGGTGGGGGGGTTCAATTTTTATATGCAAGCTTATTTGCCTCAAATGTTTAATGTTCAAAGCGTCTGACGAAGTGGGATTTTCTCCCACGAAAGCTCATGCGATAAATAAATCTGTTAGTCTTTAAAAGTGCCACAGGACTCTGTTGTCTTTCAAATGTTTAAAGCATTCACCACCTATTGCAGTTATCAAGATTTGCAGATGCTCAGTATTAGAGTCATAGGCTATGTCTAGACTGGCAAGTTAGTTCGAATTAAGGAGGCTTAATTCTAACTAACTAAAGCCATGGCTAGACTAGGCTTTAGTTAGTTCAAAGTAAGGGCTTCCTTAACTCGAACTAATAAGTTCGAATAGGGCTTCAGAAGTAAGGCTTTAACTCGAACTAACTAGTTCGAACTAGCCAATGTGGCCATGTTAATTCAAACTATTCTCTTAGTTTGAACTAACCAGCCATTGAAATAAATGGTGATCGCTAATTCGAACTAAGCAAGTGCCATGAATGGCACTTGCTTAGTTCAAACTAACTTTTTCTAGTTCAAATTAAGCTAATTCAAACTAACTAAAATTAGTTCAAATTAGTTAGTTCGAACTAACTAATTCAACCTAATTTTAGCAAGTGTAGACATAGCCATAGATTTCAAGGCCAGAAGGATCATTGTGATCAACTTCTCTGACTACCTTTTAATCACACAGGCCCTTAGAATTTCCCCAAAGTAATTGACAGAACAGAGCTTCTAGAAAAATGACCAACCTTGATTTTAAAATTGTCAGTGACTGAGAATCCATCAGGTAACTGATAAAAAATGAGAAATCACATAAGGCCAAGAACAGATCCCTGCAGGACAACTAGAAACACACCCATTTCAATGATGATTTTCCATTTAGTTATATTTTAAGATTTAACCCTTAGCCGGCTTTTAATCCATTCAGTATGTGCCACATTAATTTTATATCTTTCTAGTTTTAGTCAAAATACGAGGGTCGGCCCTACGGCCAGTCAGATTCTGGAGTTGTTGCATGGCTGAAAGACGTATCTTTTGAAGGTGGGATGGAAAAAACAGTATGACTGTAGTGTGGAGCCCTGTCCAATAAGCAAGACATCTCACCCCTATTCCTTTTACAAGAATAAAGCTCAAATGAGTGTAAAGGTTTTGTAATATCCACACTGATAAGAACTGGGTAAAGGCATTTACCCATCGTAACCCCCAATTTTCTAAAATCATATGTATTTAAAACTACATTTGTTGTTCATATTATCACAGCACTCTCTGTTACTTTCTTAAGGAAGAGAGACTAGAATGTGATTTTTAGCTACATTGCCTCAGCCCAGGACCATGCTCACAGCAGAAAGGTCTCACCCTGAACTTTCGCCAGTCCAATTACTCCTCACAAGATATTGCCAATACCCCACCAGTCCCAAGTCTCCCCAAACCTGTCTCCACTGCAGGGTTCCAGACTCTCTTACTGGACACTGACAGCAGTAACACCAGTTTGCTGTGTCCCATCCCACCCTGTCAAGAGCTAGTACACAACAGCTTGTAGCTCAACTGGGATTGTACACTCCAGCTCAATACACAGCATGGAGACATGGTTTGTAGGAAAACTAGGAATAGGTTTATTAACAAAACATAGATTTCTATTTCAAGCAACAGTGAGATATGAAAGGGTTACAGTCAAAGCAAAACTATACTTTCTAGCATCCAAAAACTTCAATTCTACCAATGTATAGCTTTGCCTAACAGTTTCTTACTTACACCGTGTTGTCCGCATTCTCCAGCCTATAATGTTCCATTGTTTGCCTTTGGAGTCCTTTTGATTGGAGCTGTATCCTTAACTGGACAGTGGTCACAGTGAGGGGATATCAAGGGATGTTGGGAAAATGAAACATTGGTGACATCTATTGGTGGCTATTTTGTGAGGAAGGAGTCTCCTGGTCAGACTCCTGTTTAGAATACTCCACCTCACTCAAACGTGGATGGGAGAGTCCAGACCCAAAGAGCAAGGGAAACAAATGTAAAGTATATCTTGGACATTTTTGTATGAGGAAGAGGTATTTGAAGGCAAATACTCCCTTTCTCTACCTGATTCAGACTCTAGTGACAAGAAGCAAAATCCTGCCCAAAGTAATCAAGAGATCTAGGAAGCATTTTGTATTTCTTTCAACCCAGAAAGGAAATTTGCACCGAAAGCCTGAACTGATAGCACATGCTGTATACTTGCTCTGGTAAGTGGTTGCAGAGACACCAGACCTACCTTGAGGAGTCAGCCCAGAGATTCCTGAGGCCTGTTCTCCAGGGAGTCTCCACTGCCCCAGTAGTCTAACTCCACTCATCCCAAACCCAAACACTTCAGTTTCTGAAAGAGGGATCATTATGGATCTTTCAGAGGCAAAGCAACTTCTATTTGTCAACGCAGAACCTGAGCAATATATGCCTTTCTTCCTCTTCTCCTTGATGCTGTATATCAAAATGGCTGTAAAAGAGCATCCCAAAGTTTGGCATTAACATATACTGGGCAGTCCAGCTTCAGCCCAGACTGGAAAAAGTCAACAATTAATTGGTGCATCATCTTACTCTCCTTTATGTAGGGAGAAAATTCCATTATCAAGGATAAGATTCCTTATATCAAATGTAGATTCCAGGGTAGGACACACACACAGTTCCAGCTGACAGGCAACTGTGAGGTTCCAAGCCTTATCCACACATCTATGTTACTGGACATGCATGAAGTTCATACACCACTGAAATTCCAACATGAGGGGGAAATTCAACCACTTTCTGCTGAAGAGTCCAATTTCTGATACAGGCATTTGTTACATAGGTTTAACAATGATCAGCACCAACCAGCAGTATCAGAGGGGAATCAGTGATGGAAGAGTCCAAAGGATTCACTAGTCCATATCAAAGAAGGCATTAATTAAGGATTGAACTGCCCTTCTTTCCTGCAAGAGCTGTGCTCCAGCAGTGACCTCCATCCCAAGCCCTCACATGCCATCAAAAATACTGGCCTGACAATTCTTCTTTAGAAGGAAAAAGAGTTCCTACCTTTGGCCAAGGCCTCCACTTTCTTGTGTATATAATCTTATTTTCTAGAGAAGCTACACTGCATTCTGTTGTACAGAAGAATGTACATATGTGGCAATTTAGACAGTTATTCCTAATAAACCATGCAGACTCAGGCAGATCTCTGTATTAATTATACTCATTTAAGATCCGGAAGTTTTTCTTTACAGTTGTAACAGCTAGAGAATTTGCTTGAAGGTGAAGAAGAATTGAAAGGTCTCTGTACAATACCAGGTTAAATCTTTGTATCCCAACCCGGAGAAAGGCACACCCCATCCAACGGGAAATTCTTTCCTAACCAATCACAATGGCAGCAGGACAATGCTGTGGAGTAGTTTCACTCTGGTGTAGTGGAACATTTTTCTGTTATTTGACAGAACAATATAACAACCACTTTGTCTATAGAACCCTCTGTCTATGGTGCCACTGGTGAGACAAGAGACTAGAAGAAGGAAAAAAGAACCTTATCACCTTCACATACATTAATAAGTGTCAAAATTGGCCATATGGAAGTGCACGTTGGGGACAATGGCTCACAACGAGCAAGTTTCTCTTTTTGGTTAAGCTTTTCATAGATGCCATCAGGACAAATGCTGCTCAGTATCTGATGACCAATGATAAAATAACTGCAACCATGTGAGCTACCTCCTTGTAAACAAAGGAGGGTCATTTCCCTTTCCTGACCACCAGAGGCAGTAACTTTGACCATTTAAAGCATTGATTGATCAAGAAAACAGATGGTGAGAAGAAAGAGGGCAGATTCTAAGAGTTGTCTGCTGGCTCTTCAGTACTAGCTGTGCTATAAGGGAGACTGCACGTTCACAAACCAGTGGACTCACTCACAGGGGAATGCCACATGGATCAGGCAGATTCAAGCAGCCCAGGAAGCCATGTTTTAATCTTCAACTCTTTTCAGTGAAAATGACTATCATTGTAACAGATTCATACATGGATTAATTACACATCTAAAAAATTGGTAAGTCTGGTCACAAGACACAGACATTCCTTCTAAACAAGAGCCAAAATGTAGCTTAGCAGAGAATGATGAAACAACATGCTCCATGAATCACCATTTCCCTTCTTCATATTGCCATTCCCTCATCATAATAGGGTGTAATTTCCTCACCACCACTGGTTTGACAGGCTTCTCATAATATCTCATTTGTAGACCGTGATCTGCTCAGGAACTGACACGGACAGGACATATTTCGAATAAAAAGGTGACTGAGTTTAATTGTACAGGGCCAGAAGAGAAAAAGCAAGTCCAGAGTTGAAGGGATAAACAACTGCCAGTGCAGCCACACTCTATCAATTCTGTGCATACATTCTCTTTCTAATAATTCATTTACTGATTATTTCATAACAACTATTCATACTGATTCAAGGAACCTCTTTCTGGCTGAAGATTTGCAACTAGATTTTTCTGTTTGCTGTTCTAATTTATTTAAGCCAGTCTTGAGTAATGCCACCTTCACACTGTGTGGATTTTTTAAAGTGAATTTAATGTTGAAAATGGTGATACAAAGACAGCCTAAAACCTCCAGTCACCAGAGAGGAAGGAAATCATGGATAGCAGAAGTATGACATTTCCATACAATACTTGGCTAGTATATTTCAAAATCGATACCAATGGATCGTCTGTAGGGGTGAGAAAATATTACTGTCTCCCATCCCATCGAACTGTGCCAAAATATCAACTGTGACAGGGATATCTGGCCACGGGGCCTGCTTCGAGACAAGCATACTACACAATTTCCTGCCACCTGGCTTCATGGATGGAAGGGAGGTTAGGCAATACCCAAAACTGATTTACCAAATATTGCTATTTTATATTATTTTTTAAAAGGGCAACTGGCAGGGGCATAGCTGCCCCAAGAAAAGGTTTAGCCTGGGTCCCGCCCCCTGGGCCTGATTTGGCCCTGCTCGCTGGGCCTGATCCAGCCCCCCCAAGGGCTCGATCCGGCCCTGCCCCCTGGGCCCGTTGCAGCCAGGGCCTGATCTGGCACCCGAAGCCTGATCCGGCTGCTGCTGCTGGCCCCAGGTCCCCGGCCAGGGGCAAATCATCAGCCCTAGTCAGGGCCGGATTGGGTAGCTGCCAAAGGGCGGGGCCTGACTCCCTAGCATGGTCGGGACCAGATGGGGCCGGCAGCGGCAAGTGGGATCTGGGTCTCAGGTGGACTTGGGACATGTGCCTCATGTGCCCAGCACCAGCAACGCTCCTGGCAAAGGGGTCCTTTGCAAAACAAGAATTAGAACCTTACGGCATTAACTCTTTGCTTTATGTAGTTTCTGAAGAATTTTCCTAAACTAATCTGAACTGTTAAGTCTTAATAGAAGAGGCATTGGATGGAGTCTGGAGTTATACATAAAGGTGGTATCCAAACTTGATTCACTTCACATAACCCATGAGTATTGGCCCTATGCAAACCAGCAAGTGCTACCCAGGTTCACCCTGTCGTCAGCAGTCACATGGAATAGGGCTGAGCTTTGATACAAAAGTGCCCTGCAATTTACTTCGTGTGTGTCTTTTAGATGATCCCTTATAAAATCCAGGCCTATATTCCACAGGGTAGAAAGACTGTGGTATTTTTTGTGAGGCCAGGTATTTATTGCAGTGTTTGGGCCCAAAACTTCACTTTCCTGTGTAGGATGGGATACAACACCCCAGAGGACTATCCTGAAAAGTTCTGGGGTGTTTTTTTTTGGTTCCCTCCCAGTGGAGAAGGTAGAGTTGGCTACCTCCAACCAACACACTCCTGGAGGTGGTAGGCACAGAGGAGCGATCACTACCTGAGGGAGGATAGACCCCAGAGAGGCTCACTGAGCAAGAGATGGAGGGAAGGGATAACTCTGCAGTCCCTCCTGTCCTGGGGAAACTTTATTTGCCTCATCTCCGGCCCTGTGGGATTCCCATACTCATGTAGTGAATGAGGCCAATCTGTCAGCTGAGTCTAGCCCAGTTTGGCTTCACCATTGCCTGCATCTAACTGGGAAATAAAACCTTCCCCTAGCTGGGCTATGTCCCCAAATGGCAGGTGGGCGCTAGGAAACCTACATAGTTCTGAGGTCACCTTTATAGGTGTCCTAGTGCATCCTGGGAAAGATAGTCTGGCTGCTTTCACCTGAACCCTTCAGTGCATTGTGGGAAGGTTAGTTCTGTTTTGGGAGTCAGTCTGCCTGTTGCATTCAAACCTTGGTCATTGCTGCCCCTGAGGAGCCAGTTCATGACACTAGCAATTCACGAGTGGGGCCTCACACAATTCTTACCTGTATTTAGTGAGTGACATCATTGATGAAGCTAGATGCACTAAGGAGCAATATACACAGTCTTGGGCACTGATCCCATAACTTGCGATGCTATGGACACTTACACCTGTGTAGAGCCCAGTTGTCTTTAGGGACATCCCACATGGAGCAGCTGGCAGCATGGAGGCTTCCAATATATCAGGTTGATGGTTTCAGTATTTTCTTTCCCAGGAATCAGATTGAAACATTTAGGGCACTGAGTATCACTCTGACACGTCTCTGTTGGCTTCATAGGCTTCTAAGGTATGTCTACCCTAGAAAAAGTTAAGTCGACTTTGGTAAGTCGACTTAAAGTTGACCTTATTAAGTCGAATTAACAAAGTGGACTAAGTCAACTTAAAGTTAAGTTGACTTAGTCCACTTTGTTATGTCGACTTAACTGGCCTTAAGTCGACTTAATAAAGTTGAGTTAAGGGTTACTCCCTGTCCACACTGTTCTTAAGTTGACCTAATGGGCAGTTGTTATTAAGTTGACTTAAGCTTTCATTAAGTCGACTTAAGGAATTTCTTAAGTTGCCTTAACAAAAGTCAGGTGTAGACAGGGAGTAATTTATGTCAATTTAAGGGTCCTTAAGTCAACCTAAATTGCTAGCATAGACACACCCCTACAGAATTAAAGGACAGTTGAAAGAGGTAAGGGTTATCATCAACTTGTAAACCAGATTTGCATCTAAAGATTTGTATCTACTATCATTTTAGATAATGGCGGAGGTTTTCCAGGAGTTTCTTTGAAAACCCGCAGACAATATCAAAGCTCTACTCACCATCATCACTCTGCCTGATACTGAAAAAACACATGCTTATCTTTACATGTTAATTAGTCACACTGAGCTTCATGTGTTTTCATGGCAGTGGTCTAAATTCTTATATTAAAAACATTAGAAAAAAAACATTTTATTCTGTGTATTTTCTTTGTGCATTGAGCACCACTGTCTCTTTTGTCATTTTAATTGTTTCCACTTTATAGAAAGTGTGTCAGTCAGTCCCTCCATTGTTAGAGACTCAGCAGATCAGGAAAACAAAGGCACAACCCAAAAAGTGCGAGAAGGGAGGGGTAAAGTAAAAGACTGGTAAAGGCAGAGGGTAAAGTAAGGGGGAACGCACCAGAATGCTGTTCTGGGGCCCACAATTTTTAGGGGCCAGCGTTCCGGGGCCCCTAAAAATAGAAAACCCAGGCGGAACACGTTCCACCCAGGGGCCCCGGCAAAGTCGCAGACTCCTGCTGGGGCGAGGCTGGGCAGATTAAAATCTCCCACCCTGAGCACGCTACAGAGCATGCTCAGGGCAGGAGCGGCCTGGCTCAGGAGCGGATCTGCTGGCCACCCCCGCAAGCTCCAGCCTCCGGCCAGGTCAGAGGGTTGGGAAGGGGCTGGGGGGGAGGCGGCAGGCAGTGGAGCCGGGAAAAGGGCTGCGGGGGAGCAGAGGAAGAGGAAGGGAGCCCCACGCCTGATCCAGCCACGCTACCTGCCTGTGGTGGTGGCAGCGTGCGGCGGTGGCAGAGGATGCATGTGGTACTGAGAAGTGGTTGCAAATGCCTATCTAGGCTGGGGCCCGCACATGCATGAAGGGGGCCCAGACAATACGAGAAGGGGGCCCAGAGATTAGGAGGGTTCTGGGGCCTGTCAAATTATACTTTAACAACTGGGTAAAGGCACAGGGAAAGGGGACAGAAATTTATGTGAGGACTTTATGTAGATTATGCAAGTGAAGAAGACAAAGAACTTTGATAAGGTAAAGCTGTAAGAGGAAGGAAGATAATGAAAGTATTAAAAGAAAACAAGTAGGAGCATTTTGAGCAGACTAGAAATGAGAGACCTGACAGGAAATGACTATAATTAAGACTACAGAGCTGATGGATCCTGGTGTTATGCACAGCAGAGTGGGGTGCAAGTTGGAGGACTGCCATACTAGTGTTATTGTGTGAACATACTGCTCAAACAGTGCACACTAAATCGATAAGCAATTAACTTCATACACCTTCAAAGTAAATTACATAATATGTATTAACTAGTGTGCTTTGAAAATTGCATTGTGTGTACCCAAGTCATTTTAATCAACCTGCACAAACTAAAGTTAGTGTTGACAAGTTCCAAAGGAGTAGCCATGCCAGTCTAGTTCAGGAAAACAAAAGACAAACAAAAGATCCAAAAACTTTGCCCACCAAAGCTCATGCAAAAAAATAATTTGTTAGTCTTCAAAGTGCTGGAAGACTCCTCTCTGATAAATAAATCTGTTAGTCTTTAAAAGTGCCACAGGACTCTGTTGTCTTGTTTTGTAAAGTTAGCGTGTCTCCCATGTAGATAGAGGTATATCATCCCTCACTCTCAATAAATCCACTCTCACGGATTTAGAGCCAACATCAATGCACAGTGCTCTGATTTTCTGAAACAAGCAGCCATGCACAGCATGCCTCTGTGAAAAGGTGGTGGGCATGTCACCCGCAGCACACAGGGAGAAGCTCCGGATGGAGGAAAAAAGGATGTTAACATGTTTACAGTGAATATAGACCCACAAACAGAGAGCAGGAAAAGTGTATTACTTATCCAGCAAATCCCTGTGTGTCAGAGCCCAGGCACTGACAATGTTGTACAGTAGTGGGGAGATTTATCTGACTCACTCCGCCCGCCCGCCCCTGGCAGCAAACGTCCCCGCGGCTGGGGAAAGAAGCGGGTCTCGGTGACTGAGTCTGGCCCGTGCCCCGCCCCTTCTAGTTACTGTCAGCCTCCTGCCAGCACGCGGGGAGGGGCCACTTCCTGTCACATGAAAGGCACGCGACACCACTTCCGGTCACATGACCCGCCGCGTGGGTTGGGCTTGGCTTGATTGACAGGGCCTCTCTGGTGGCCCGTGACCCTTGGCAAGGCGAGCCCGCGGGCCGGCCCCGCGGCGATGAAGCCGGAAGGAAGCGGTGGGGCAGGCGCGAGGCCGGTAGGTTGGGGCAGGGCTGCGCCTGCGTGCGGCGCCCTCCTTGGCTTTGTCCGCGGGGCGGCCTGTGTGGGGTCCCCGTGACCGGACAGCCGGCACCCGGCCACGCTGCCTCCCCGGGGCGCCGCTCAGCCGCGAGCAGCGCGTGACACCCCGGCCGCCCCTGCCAAGGGAATGGCCCTCGGCCCAGCCCGCTGGGGACAGGCCCGGCCCCTTGGCCCACGCGGGTGTCCCGTGGCTGTGAGCAGACCTGGAGAACCGGCCTGCCCCCGTCCTGGCGGTCCCTCCGCCCAGCACCGCTGCTTATTTCTCTCCAGCGGGGGTGAGAGGGAAGGAGGGTCCCAGGGCATTGAGGAGACCCGCTAGTAGCACGACGTCAGCCTAGTCTGGCCTGGGGGAGGGCGGATGACCACTTACAACCAGTTCTGTTATTTACCTCTGTGGGTCGGGAAACCCCTTGGATTAACCCCTGGACACAAACAGCCTCGCAGGGCTGTTCCCACAGCAGTGGGGTTACAACCACCCATGGGATAAGGCACAGGGACTAAAGGGGGATGGGCAGTCAACATTGGTCTTCACATGTGAAAGGCAAAGCCGCAATATTCAGCAGTCAAAGCTCAGTTCCAGCTGTAGCTTTCTCTTGGTAGAACAGAGTCTGGACTCCATTGTCCTGAATGCAAAGATGATTCTTTAGTCAGACAGCTGAGCACACACTTCTTATTTTGAGTTTCTAACTTCAAAACTAACACAGCCCTGTATTCCCAAGTGCCACTGCAGTTTCATCCCCAGGACCATGGCCTCACAATGGTCATGTTGCTAAATATGCTATACTTCCTTATCTGGACCCTGTACCTTGGGCTTGGGGTGACTGCTGGGATGGTCCTGCATCAGCAAGAATTCTAGCAACTAGAAGGGATAATTCTGGAGTAAAATTGGAAGTTGACTTCATCACATGACATAGGAATGGATATGAATTGATTATGTTGGAAGGCACATTGGTTTTTGGGAAACTGTGTTTCAGTCTTGATAAATCTGTTAGTCTTTAAAAGTGCCACAGGACTCTGTTGTCTTTCTACAATAGACTAACACGGCTACCCCTTTGGAATTTGACCATATAAGGTAGTGCAGAGCCTGTCAAAGCTCTTTGGAGAGTGGAATTACTTTGGGAAGGAAGGTAATATTCTATAACCGATCCAATTGGTGATCAGTCATGCCAGTGGAATAGGGCAGTAACACCATTAGATCATGGGTTCTCAAAGTTTTTGAGAGGGGATCACAACTTAAATGTCCCCTGGATCCTCCCTCCCATTCACAATGACATGACATCTTTGTAGCAAATACAGCAATTACTTAAATGGAGAAGGAATATTGAGGAGGCATTTGTGCATTTTTATCTGTCTTGATCTGATTAAACAATTGGAAACACAGGGGAGAACAAGCAGCAAGTAAAGATGGATGGTGCTGTCTGTGATAAGAGTGAAAATGTTGTCCGTGAATCAGTGAACACAAACAGTTGCCACTTTTTTTGTCCCACAGAATTCATCTTGCTGTAACCGATGGCTGTGAAGTCCTGAGCATTTCTGCTTGTGATGGCGGAGGATCAGGAGCCGGAGCCTTCCCTTCAGCAGTGCACCAGCAACACTTACCGCAGTGCAGAGCACTCCCAGTCCTTACTCAGTGGCCTGCTAGCTCTTCGAGATAGTGGCATCCTTTTTGATGTAGTCCTGGTAGTGGAAGGGAAACCTATTGAAGCACATCGGATACTTCTAGCTGCATCATGTGACTATTTCAGGTGGGTCCAGTGTCATGCTGCATCTGTAATTAGCATCTTTCTCAAACCAAAAAAAACCCAAGAAATTCTGAGTTGTGGATGGAATTCCATCTTTTTTTCACCTGGGACTCCCCGTCCTTCCCAAGTTGTACTGTGTTGCATGTTGCATCCCATGCTTGATTCAGATCACTTTGTCTGCCTAGTGTGCTCAGGAGGCTTCCCCAGGAGAGAAATAGAAATTCAGTCGTATCTTGGAGTATCTTTATTCTTGTGTGTTTAAAATCAGATCCGTAAGATGAGTTGAATGCATTTAAAAGTATTTAATTTGTCCCTGTTCATTTTTCTTTTGTATGACTTTAAAAATCATAGAATCATAGAAACTAGAAGGGACCATGAGAGGTCATCCAGTCCAGTCCCCTGCACTCATGGCAGGACCAAGTACCCTCTTAAACCATCCCAGACAGGTGTTTGTCTAACCTGCTCTTAAAAACTTTCAATGATGGAGATTCCACATCCTGCCTAGGCAACTTATTCCAGTGGTTAATCACCCTGACAGTTAGGAATTTTTTCCTCACGTCAAACCTAAACCTTCCTTGCTGTAATTTCAGCCCATCGTTTCTTGTCCTATCAGCGGTTAAGGAGAATAATTTTTCTCCCTCCTCATCATAACAACCTTTTAGATACTTGAAAACTGTTATCATGTCCCATCTCAGTCTCCTCTTTTCCAGACTAAACAAACCCAGTTCTTTCAATCTCCCCTCATAAGTCATGTGTTCCAGACCCATAATCATTCTTGTTGCTCTTCTCTGGACTTTCTCCAATTTCTTCACATTTTTCCTGAACAAGTAAAGCTAAGCTCTCATTACTCCATGTTGAATTACTCCATAAATAAATAAAACTAAGCTCTCATTAACCCAGGCTGAGTTTTGATTCCAGATGCCTCCATTTCACTCATGGTAGTTGGAAGGACATAGTGGTGCCTTTTTTATATCTGCCCCATTCATTGGAAGTACCATATACAGCGCACTCTACAGAACTGTTAAAGTTCTGTTGGCACAACAAGATTTGTCCTATTAGAGTAATTTCATAACACACAGCAAATTATAAAACATTTGGGCCCTAGTTTTACTTCATGCTGTGGTTGTTTATGTAACAGGAAAGAGGCACTCCAGCTCTGGAAGTCAGTGGGAATCTTTCTGTTGTCACTAAACATTTTCTATTAGTCACTAAAAATTAAAAATACTGAAAAGTTACACCTCACATCATAGATGTAATGTCCTACAACATTTTGATTCCAAACCAAATTAGTTCTTGTGAGCTGCACCCAAAAGTCTTTTTTTAAGCACTTATTTGGAGTAAGGCCAGGATGATCCAAAACACACACACACACAGACTTTAGCTCCTAGCACATCTAGAGCAAATTGGTTTCTTTGCAGTCTTGATGGTATGCATTTGAAGTTTTTGTCTACTTCAAACGACTCCTACTTCTTCAACCCATGAAGCCTGGTGTAACATTTTTCTAGGTAAGGATTATCTGGGACTTCCTTAGGAATCCATCAATACTGCTTTGGACTAGAGAGGCTGTAGGCTATTGAGATGAGGCATGCCTTTCCCCTCCTAGCAGCAAAGGATCTGTTTACACTGCAGAGTGTATCTGTGTCCTTGCACCCATGCCTGCAAAGCTGTGCTTGGCGAGCTTGCTTATGAGTATGCACATTGCTGTGGTATGCATGCCCCATGCTTTGTCTACACTGTCACTGCATTGACACATTTCTGGAAGCTGCTGGGGTTGCTTATGGTGCATGGGAAGTGAGTAGGAGGCTGGGAAGTAGAAAGGCCAGAACACATAGGCCCTAGGCACTGTGGGATAGCATTGGTGGGATAGCTGAACATGTGCCTTTCCTGTGTCTTCACCACAAAGTGGGAGGGTAGAGATGGGTGCTACAAGTGACGAGAGCTGATATTTCTATCCTGGATGAACCATCAAATGCACATGCTGAGAACATATAGGCACGTGATTGACGGCTTTGTGTGGATGGTGGCGGCGGAGACTGGCCTTTAAATGGGTGTCAGTCTATCAGACCTGCTGTGTTGACATTTAATGGAATTGTTCATCTTTGAACTGAGTGCACTCACTTCTTTATCACCCTAGTTCTTTCTGGAAAAGCTCACAATAGGATCCGAATCAACGGGTCCTTTGTAGCAATAGAGGACTGTCGCCAGTCTAGCATGCATCAATGGCTACAAGGGTTAACATGAGCTCTTCTTGGATTTTCAGAGCAAACTGGCTGGTGTCTCTAAAGGCTGTGCTCTGGGTTTCTGGTTCCAAAACAGTATAACCCAGCATATATTCAGGGCAACTGGAATTGGAAACAGGCATGCAGCCTTTGCAGAGCTATCTGTCCAGTTATTAGTCTTACTGAGTGTTTTGGATATCTGCAGAGCAGTATGGATACTCTGGGTTGAACTGTATGTACATAGCTTTGGTACATCCCCAATGTACCATGTGCCTTTGTCTTTCTACAGAGGAATGTTTGCTGGAGGGCTAAGAGAGATGGAGCAAGAAGAGATTCCTATTCATGGAGTATCCTACAATGCTATGTGTAAAATCCTGAACTTCATCTACACTTCTGAGCTGGAACTCAGCCTGAACAATGTGCAAGAAACGCTAGCTGCTGCCTGCCAACTTCAGGTGAGGGACTGGGAGATGGAGCAAGAAGACATGGGAAGAATGGGATATATAAGGAATGGGTACACTCTGGGGCAATGTTCCCTCTAAGGTTTGGCGGCTTGTGTGCAAAATTTTCAAGCCGTGTGCAAAACTTTTTCTGAATAAAATTTTTGTGTAAACTCACACGACAGAAATTATAGGCATTAATTGAAGTTAAAATAATTGTAAACAGAATTAATTAATTGTGTTTAATTGAATTTGAATGAATTTTGAATTGAAATTTAATTTTTAGAAAGGTTTTTATTTAAAATTAATTTTTAATTTTTTTTTTAAAAAAAGGAAGGAAGGAAGAGAGAAAAAGAGAGAAGGAAGGAAGAGAGAGAGAAAAAGGAAGGAAGAGAAAAAGAAAGAGAGAAGGAAAAGAGGAAAGAAGGAAGGGAAAGAAGAAAGAGGAAGGAAAGAAGAGAAGGAAAGAAAAAGGAAGACAAGGAAAAAAGAGAAAGGAAGAGAAAGAGGAAGAAAGAAAAAAGAAGGAAAGCAAAGGAGAGAAAGAAGGAAAGAAAAAGGAAGGGAGAAAGAAAAAAGAGAGAAGGAAGGAAGAGAAAGGGAGAGAAAGAAGGAAGGAAGAGAAAGGAAGTGAAAGAAAGAAAAAAGAAGAAAGAGGAAGGAAAGAAGAGAAGGAAGAGAAAGGAAGGAAGCAAAGAAAGAGAGAAAGAAGGAAAGAAAGAGAGAAAGAAAAAAGAGAAGGAAGAGAAAGGAAGGAAGGAAGCAAAGAAAGAGAAAGAAGGAAAAAAAAGGAAAGCAAAGGAGAGAAAGAAGGAAAGAAAAAGGAAGGGAGAAAAAAAGAGAGAAGGAAGGAGGAGAAAGGGAGAGAAAGAAAAAAGAAGGAAGAGAAAGAAGAAAGAGGAAGGAAAGAAGAGAAGGAAGAGAAAGGAAGGAAGCAAAGAGAGAAAAAAGAAGGAAGAGAAAGAAAAAAGAGAAGGAAGAGAAAGGAAGGAAGCAAAGAGAGAGAAGGAAAGAAGAGGAAACAGGAAGAGAAAGAAGGAGGAAGGAAGGAAGAGGAAAGAAAGAGAAAAAAGGAAGAGAAGAAAGAGGAAGGAAAGAAGAGAAAGAAAAAAAGGAAAGAAAAAGGAAGACAAATAAGAAAGAAAGAAAGAAGCCAAGGCCGCTGGCGGGGGAGGACCCTAGCACGGCCCTGGGAAGCCGCCGGTGGGGTGGAGCTCACCCCAGCCCCGGAGGCTAATCCCGGCCCCGTGCTGAGAGGCCGAGGCCGTGGATTAGCCCGGCCCCGGGCCGGGAAGTCGAGGCAGTCGGCGGGTGGGAGCCCGGGAGCCCGCCGCGGCCGCAGCCACCCTGCTGCCCCGGCCGCGTGGGGCAGGCAGGCAGGCCCGCGCTCCTGCCCCTAGCCTGAGCCTGCCTGTCCCACCGTGGGGGCGGGGAGGGCCAGCCCAGAGGCAGGGCGCAGGGCAGGTGTGCTGCGGCAGAGCCGCTGCCCCGGGGGTTGGAGGGAGCAGTGGGGGCTGCCGGGCTGCGCGGGGGTCCCTCACTGCTGCGCGGGGGGTGCGACGGCTGCTGCGCGGCCGCGCACCCGCACAACTTAGAGGGAACACTTCTCTGGCGAATAAATGAGAGAGGTTGAGGAGGTGAACAAACACAACAGAGGAAGAGTAAAGGGTCATGCCTGGCCTCTTCAGTCTGTATATGTGGATTTGACTAGAACTTTTTTCTGGGTGCTCTAAAGTGTGGATTAAGGGCTGGTCTACACTTCCAGCACTGCACTAGCACAGCTGTGCCACTGTGGTCCTTTGTAGATGCTGCCTGTGCCGAAAGGAGCGTCTCCTGTGGGCACAGATGCTCCGCCTCCTCAAGAAGCAGAAGAGATATTGATAGAATCCTGTCAGCATGGCACTGTCTAAACTGGGGATTAGGTCGGTGTAACTATTCCACTTAAGGATGTGGATTTTCCATACGTCTGTGGGCAGGTCTACACTGACCACCCTTCTCCATTCCAGAGGAGGAGCTGTGTTAGTCTAGGTCAGCAAAACAAAGGAGGATTCCTGGGGCACTTTTAAAAACTAACAAATTTATTTATCACATGAGCTTGTGTGGAGAGTGACAGTCAAAGGGCAATGTGCAAAATACTTAAAATAACTTGTGTATCTCACTTAGACTCCCCTACGCCTGGCACATCCAGTGTGCTGAACTGAAGAGAGCTCAGCTCGGGTCTTCCAAACTCCTGTGAATCCGGTCACGACACATGGTTTGAATGGTTTGCTTTGTCTTTTGCAGATTCCAGAAGTTGTTCATTTCTGTTGTGATTTTCTCATGTGCTGGGTGGATGAGGAGAACATCTTGGATGTGTATAAATTGGCTGAACTCTTTGACTTGAATCATTTGAGCAAACAGCTGGACTCCTACATCCTCAAGAACTTTGTAGCTTTCTCAAAGATGGCGGTATACCGCCAGCTACCCCTGGAGAAGGTCTACTCCCTCCTCAGCAGCAACCATTTGGAGGTCAACTGTGAGAATGAGGTCTATGAAGCGGCGCTTCTGTACCATTATACTCCAGAACAGGTAGAGACAGACCAGGTATCACTGATGGAGTCTCCTAAGCTATTGGAAACAGTGCGCTTCCCCCTGATGGAGCTCCAGATCTTGCAAAGACTCCATGACAAATTAAGTGCATGTCCATTAAGAGAGACTGTAGCTGATGCACTAATGTACCACAAGAATGAATGTCTTCAGCCTGTGCTTCAGAGCTCACAGACACAGCTCAGGTCAGAGTTCCACTGTGTAGTGGGCTTTGGAGGGATGCATTCTACTCCATCCACAGTCCTCAGTGACCAAGCCAAGTACCTGAACCCCCTTTTGGGAGAGTGGAAGCACTTTACTGCTGCATTAGCCCCCAGAATGTCCAACCAAGGGATCGCTGTCTTCAATAATTTTGTATACTTGATTGGAGGAGATAACAATGTAAGAGGGTTTCGAGCAGAGTCCAGGTGTTGGAGGTAAGAGGAGACTACTTTTACCACCATTCTTTTTAAACCAGACAATTATCATTCTCTGAGGCAAGCAGTCACTTTCACGTGATAACTGGCGAGAAAAGTGGGGGATGGTACTGGGACCTCATTGAAAGAAACTGCAAGGATTAAAGAAAGACCAGCCTGATTGTGGAGGAAACTCTGTTTGCACATACATCATTTGCTAATCAACCATGAGGGGGGAAGCAAATGTAGCAATGGTCCGCAGCAGCACAGAATTGGGAGCCAGGGATTCTGCATGCTGATCTTGGCCCTGACACCAATGCTTTCTTACCTTGGTTGATTTTCTTAACCTCTCTCACCCTGTTGCTGTCTCATCTGTAAAATGGCGATAATATTTACCACCCTGGAGGGTTGTTGTAAGGATTGATTAGGTTAATGTTTGTATAGCACTTTGAAACCAGATGTGCTACTGTATGTAAGTATGAAATTTTGTATTTGATTGCATGAATGAGGCAGGAATGGAAGCTTTCTACAACTGTTTCTGAAGAGACACTTCCTTCCTTCTTAGACAGAGGGGAAACGTCAGAGTGAATTAGGATGATAAAAATTTAGATATGTAGAACACGTAACTCAGATACCAAAGGGGAGTGATTTAAGGGGCACAGCTATCAAACATTTAAATGAAATTGTAACATCCTGCTACTTTCCATAAGATTGATGCACAACTAAATAATTGTTTTTAAAAAGTCTTAAATTTTAGGTTAGAAAATTCTAATTGAGCCTGGTAACAATTTTTGGTTTGTTTGGGGTTTTTTAAGTTCCACTGAGATTGGGCTTTCTTTCTAGACTTTAACACCCATTACGCAGGAAACAGCTGTATTACATGTTCTTTGGCTAATAATGTCTGCAAATTAGTAATTTTTATCACTTTTACTACAGTTGTTCTTATGTTTGTCACATGCAAGATAAATTTAAGTTCCTTCCATTTCTTTCAGTCTGCCCCTGTAAGTATAATTCCAAATAAAATATGTAAATTTTATTGGGGTTGGGGGAAGCTAAAGTTGAAAGGGTTGAGTCCCCTCTTACCAGCAGAGATCTGAACAAATCAAAGATACTCCAAATGTTCATGCCCTTTCTGGCATCTTGAGAGCTATTTTTAGCCCATTTTTACAATGTGGAATGAATGCAAACTAACAAGGTGATGACCTGTAGACGGGCAGTAGTGCAAAGGTTACTGGAATAGTAACTGTGTACAGCATGAGAATATTTGCTAATGCATTCTCCTTCAATAAAAAAGCTAATAATTATATTTTGACAGGAGAATTTCACTCTAGTGAATTGCACCTACTCACAGGAAAGCTGAATCTGGACCAGAGACAGAGCACTGGTCCAGAGCCATGTGGTGTTGACCCATGTTCTAACTGTAACACAATGTTAGTGCTCAGTGGTGGATTTGTGATGGTAACCCAATTTGGTCTTATTTCTTTGCAAGATATGACCCACGACACAACAAATGGTTCCAGATCCAGGCCCTGCAGCAAGAGCATGCTGACCTCTGTGTCTGTGTTGTGGATGAATATATATATGCAGTCGCAGGGCGGGACTACCATGAAGACCTAAGGGAGGTGGAGAGGTATGATCCAAAAACCAACACCTGGGAATATGTGGCACCTCTGAGGAAGGAGGTAAGGAATATACATGCCAGCAAATGCTAATAAGCTCCCTTGATATTTGCCATCATCTTTCCTAGATGTTTTTGGTACTTTCTCAAGCATAGCTCAGAGGGCTGATAGAGGTCTCTGGGTATAGGATAAAAAATAGTAAGAAGGATGCTTAAAATACCACTGGGTGTGTATCTTTGCTATGGGTATTGTACGTTCTCTCCAACTGATATAAAATGCTAGATTTGAAAAATTCAATCCTGTTAAGAAATTAATTCCGCACTTGTACATGATCGAGGTAAACTTTCATTGTGCATGACAGAGGTGAATTTGGGTATAATATGAAGACAGTATATTTCTGTGAGGGCCTGGTTGAGAGGTATGTTCTGAAATGGCAGCTCCATAGAAGTTGGAAGTTTGTATTTGGAGGTTTTACACTTCCATTTTTTCTCATTTCACTCATCATGTGAGGGGAATATTCTTTGGTGCTCCAGTGATGTTAGTTTTCTAATAATATTGAATTGCCCATTTGGAATATACTTTTCAAAGAAAAGTAGTTCCTAAATAACGTAGGGTCTGATCCTGAGTGGTACCGAGCGCCTGCAATTCCTCTCAGTTTTCTCAGAATTGCATGTGCTCTATTTGTCTCAGGATCAAACCCTAAACTGGTATGAGCAGAGAGGAAAAAATCCTTAAGTGTATGTGCAGCAAGGACAATGTATGTATGACCTCCCATTGAAATTAGATGCTTGTCTTCCTGAGTTCTTACTAGTTTTCCCAGTAAACATTAATTTTATTATTGTTTAAAAATATTAAATTTTAATTTCATGCTGGTAAAAGGTGCCTGATTCATACCCTTAGAGAATAAAGACCTCTGTTTATTCCCAGAATAGATACAGCATAGGCCGCAATAGTGCAAGCTTCCCCCTGTCTCAGCACTGATCTGAAGGAACCACCTCTCCTCTAGAGTGATAGGGTAAGTCAGTCTCTATGGCCCATTCAGTCCTTGGCCACTGTATTGAGACTGCACACAAGGGTGACGATGGTGGAGGTTTATGTGATGTGGACTCAGTGACCTAGATCGAAACCACTGCACTCATTTGTAATATGTCTTTCCTGAGTTTCCTACTTAGCCAAGCAGTGCTGCTTTTAGGTTTCCAAAAGTCTGTCACAAAAAACAAGGAGGAAATAATAAAACTGCATGAAAAAGTTCTTGATGATGATTCTGGTTAGGAAAGGTAAGTAAAATCCTAATTCACCTCTTCAAGAAATTATGCTGAACCCTACTATAATTTTACAAATTTTGTGGCAGATTAATGATACAAAATAAAACCACTTAATGCTTCTTTTCTGAAAACTTCAATCCCTTTACAAACATGTAAGTATTATTCCCATTTTACAGATAGGGAGATGGAGGCACAGAGAGGTTAATTGACTTGCCTGAGGTCACAAATAACAAGCCAGTGCTGGGAATAGAATCCAGGTTTTATACTCAAGTTCTACCCATTTAGATTATTCTGCCTTTCTGATGACATTGCTAAAACTTGTGAAAGACTTAATTTCCACACAGGGCTTTGAAGAAGGCAAGGGATGAAAGTGATGGTATGAGAGCTGCTAATTCAGGAGCAGTAAGAAACATGAAAGTACTGCAATTGTGGAGGAGTCGGAGAAATTCTAGTTAATTTCAGTTCAAGGACTGATCCTCAGACCTATAGAATATTTGCTTATACAGAATCCTTCCAAATGTTGGCACCTAAGTAATCAGAGGAAGACACCACCTCTGCTGTCATGTATTCTCAGGAGATTTATTTTCCAAGCTTACTGTGCTTGAAGCTGGAGGAAACACACAAAATGAAACCTATCATCATCCTCTTGCGTTTTCTTGTGATGGTTCAGGTGTATGCCCATGCTGGAGCGGCACTGGATGGGAAGATGTATGTTACTTGTGGGAGGAGAGGAGAGGATTATTTGAAGGAATTACACTGTTATGATCCAGGGGCTGACCGCTGGGACAGCTTAGCTGATGGTCCAGTCAGACGTGCCTGGCATGGGATGGCTGCATTCCAGGGAAAACTGTATGTGATTGGAGGTAGCAACAATGACTCTGGCTATAGGAGAGATGTTCACCAGGTGAGAAGACGTCATGGCTATTTCTTTCCTGTCCAGGCACATGACACTCACATTGTGCCATAATTACTTCTTTCTGTCAAGCATAAACACACAACTACCAGCCACACAATTGTCTACCTCTCCTCTATCTAACTGACAAACATTACTTGCTGCTCTCACCCCAGCATGCATGCTCTCTGACTTCTACAATGTAAAATTCTGTCTCCTTTGGCTTCTTGTATTTTAGAAAAAATCACTGCTGGGTGATGGAGATTGCCTGGGCTATATGAACTAAGTGCCTTGGGTACTTTCCAGCAAGGCAATCCAAATTCTGTAGCACTCTGGTATGGGAGACTAGAAACACTGCAGCAGCTTCATTAAAACTAAAAATTGTTGTTTTGAAATGAATTACATATGAAACTGTCAGTTATTCAATAATCTTGGTTTTAATTCCATTTATTTTACACTATCCGCATGCTTTCATTTTTTGATAGGTTGAGTGCTTTGATTCAAGCAATGCTTACCTGTTTCAAAGACACTATATTGAGGCAAGTGGAGGTGGAGTTAGCTCTTGACTGGGAGCAGCTGAGTTTTAGCATCTGTGGTGGCATGGAATTGTGAGAAACACATTTGTTAGCTAAAAAAACAAGGAGTCTTGTGGCACTTTTAAAGACTAACAAATGGGGATTTTCTCCCACAAAAGCTCATGCGACAAATAAGTTTGTTAGTGTTTAAAAGTGCCACAGGACTCCTTGTTTGTTTGCTGAACTAGACTAACACAGCTCCCCCTTTGGGATGTTTGTTAGATATTTCTATTAAAATGAATCAGTAGTGAAAAAGTTAGCAATGTTGGGCTTTATCTTTGGCATTTATACATAATGCCCCATTGTGGCATAATATTGTACAACTATAGCAGGCACCTATTACATATGGAAATGTTTTCATTTTTTTAAAAAAGGAATGTTGCCTTGTGTCTTATTTCTTTATATTCTTACAGGTTGCTTGCTACAGCCCAAGTACTGATCAGTGGATAAATGTATGCCCTCTACCTGCAGGGCATGGAGAGCCGGGTATTGCTGTCCTAGCCAATAAAATCTATGTCTTGGGAGGCAGATCCCACAATCGAGGGATCCGGATGGACTATGTCCATATTTATGATGCTGAGAAAGACTGTTGGGAGGAAGGTCCCCAGTTGGAGGATGATATTTCTGGGATGGCTGCCTGTGTCCTCACTCTGCCTAGGGCCATGCTAATGGACACAGAAAGGCGGACTCCAGAATGGCGCACAGATCGATTACCACATCACCCAGACTTTGCCTCTGAGGTTATGAGTGTATCAGACTGGGAAGAATTTGACAATTCAAGTGAAGATTAAGGACCTGAGGATTTTTTGTAAGGAGGGAAGAAAATTAAGGCCTGGGAAATTGTTTAGAAGTTTATTGTCTTTGGCATAATGTACATTGAATCCATATTTAAATATTTGGAGACTTGAAACATTTTTTCTACACAAAAGGACCTCTGTGTTCTCTCTGTTTGCCACAAAGCGGCAGTGTGAGAGCCACTAAAGAATTTTAATTTTTTCAGTTAAAACATGAGGTTTTTGTCCTTTGAAGGGGACTCTTCTCAAGCCACAGCATGGACAGAAGAAACACGAAAGACCTTGCTTGTCTACTTCCCTTGCTTCAAATTTTCAGCATGAAATGACTTCCTGGTTCCTCTGTAATGACCCCGTCAGCATAAACCCTGATGGCCAGGAAGATAAAATCGAGTGTCTGTCCCGTGTCAGTTGTCTTTAGGTCGTGCAGCGAGTGTGAGTGCTGTAACAATGACAGCAGCAAGAAAGTCAGACTCCTCCACCCATCCAGACATGCAGCCATCCTCATAATAGGCTCCGAAACTTTGATCTCATGCCCACTTCTGAACTAATATTGCAAGTTTTGTCAACAAGGTGGAAGACTCTTAGGAAAAACTACCTTTGTACAGTTATGGTCATCTCTTTAATCAGATGGACTTTCACAGATATCATTTGTTCACAAATGAAATAATAAATCCTTATGATAACTTTTTATTTTTCTCTTGATTATTGGGTTTTTTTCCCCCACCAGAATGTGGCCATTGAAAACTTGGTGGGCCAAATTATGTTGCTTCATTAAGGTCAGTGAGGTTTCAGTAGTGTCTAATTTAGCCCAGTTCTGTTGTTTATCTTCAAGTATCTGTTTAAAAGTGAACAAGAGCCAAGATTGTTTTGCAATGGCAAAAGGGGAAGAAGAAAGAACCTCAACAACATGGGGTAAATAAAAAGATTGGAAATTTCACTGTTCTAAGGTCCAGGATTTGCTAGACGAGTGGCAGGAAAGCAATGTTAGACTACCAGAGCAAGAAACAAATATTGCACAATAAAACATTCCTTTTACTAACTGGCAGTTTGTAAAATCATTTACTTCTGATTTAACATCTTTCTTGATGTTACATTAGTAATTTAGCAGCTGCCATAGAAACCAGTGCTTTGACATCCAAAACCCTTGGAATCCCTGCTTTCAAAAAGTCATAGGGTAACCAATTCTTTTAGTTGGAAACTGATTACCTTGTAAAATAGGTCTAGAAGATTCAATATTGGTAAACTGGATTTCTAAAAAAGATTAAGAAGGCCCCCATGCAGTTCTTTCAATATGCTAATCAACTTTCTGAGTCAGAGCAGTTCCTTCAGTTCTGGTAAACAGTCCTTGATCTCCTTGACCCAAGGCAGTTAAGTGGCCTTGTCTGCAATCTGAAATAGGTGCTCCATAGATCTAAGCATGTGAAGCAAGAGTGCTGTAGAGGAAGACCTTGGAAAACTGTACAAACAAACCTCTCCCCCTCACCCCCCCTTAAAAAAAGGCCCTTTCAGGAGATAATGAACTTAACACCCATACCCTCTTAAAATATAGGCACATTTGAATATTAAGATTGATGGCTCTTTTGTCTGTGTATAGGAAGCTGCTTTGAATAAATGAAGGGACTACATTAAATATGGTGGGGTTTTTTGTTAGTTGTATTGCTTGCTGTGCACCAATTAGTGCTATAGTTTAATTGGTTTGCTAAAGTATCCCCTTATAAAAAAATCTACTTTTATAGTTCAGATCTAATGTAATACAAGTTTTGAAAAACCCTCCGTTTAATGGAGAAGCATTACTAGCAGTGGTAGCCTAATTGTGTATTTTTAAAGTGATATTGTCTTTTGTGACAGAAAAGGATTAATGAGGCTGTGTGGAGGTGGTTTCCCCTCCCCCCCATATCTACCACTGGAGGGCATTGCAAACAATTGCAAATAAGCAGGCCTTTGGGTCAATTCTTGAAGTATAGACCAGGTCAAGGTGAGACAAAAATACACTGTATTCCAAATCAGCTGAGCTAAAGAAGCAGCTGGTGAAATGTTCTGATTTTATATGTTGCTCGGTGCCTTAAACTTTCTTGTGCATAAGTAAACATATTAGATATGGCAATGGAAATGAAGGGAAAAGGCAGCACTTGAAGAGGAATATAGTGGTTAATCTCTTCTTGGTGCTGCTGGTCAAACCACAGGGAGAATGTTTGAGTCAAACTGTTTTGTCCACTCTTTTGTTAGAATATTGATGTTGGCAGTTTCTGTGTCTGGTAGGAATGGCAGTGTGGGCTGGGAGGTGATTCTTCCAGTCTGCTGAGGAGCTTTTTTCAAAGGGAGCCTCTTGGGGGGAACAAGGGGAATGCTGTTGCCTGCTTAAGTGACTTTCTCCTGAGTCTTGCAGTATTCATTAGTGCTTTTTTAAAAGTCCCAGTTGCTGAAGTCACGTGACTATTTTACAATCTCAGCCTTCATTTAAAAAAAAAGTTTCACTCTCTGGGCTGTAGAGAAAATGTGGAATATGTGACGGCTTAACAAAATGATAGCCAACGAAGAAATCCCAAATTTATCATGTTTTAAAATACTGGGGGTGGGCGCTGGCACCAGTGCGGCAGGCGGGGTGAGTAACTCTTGTTTGGTGGAAACCTTCAGCTGCGAAGGGGCGGTGGGAAAGGTGGGAAAGGGGCTAGGCTCTGCCTGTGTTGCACAGGAGTGCAGAACCGATTATCGCAGCGGCCTGTTCCGGCTCTAAAATCTAAGAATCACGTCCCAGCCGCCCAGGTGCTCGAGGAGCCTGTTACGGTGGCCCCAGGCCTGAAACCGGGGCCGTGGGGGGGGGCGCAGGGCCGGGAAGACTAGGGCGGGGGGTGGGGTGCAGAGACCTCAAGCAGCGGCGATGGATGTACGGGGGCTGACGAGGGACACACGAGCAGAGCTAGGGGAGGGCGAGCGGTGCCCCGCGGTAACAGCCCCGCTGGGCCGCGAAGGTGCAGGGAGGCGCCCGCGGCAGCTGCTGAGGCACAAGGCGGGCGAGCGCGCGCCGCACGAGGCCTCGCTGTCAGGCTGCGGGGCGCGCGGCCGCGCCGTGTGTGGGAGACCGGGCCGAGGGCCGGACAGGGCCGGGGCTTGGATCGGGCCGGGCCGGGCGGCGGACGGAGCCGTTGAGCTGACGCCAGGCGCGCGGCGCTGAGCTCGCGGGCGTTGGAGGGAGGCGGCTGCTGCGAGCTCAGGGACGCCTCTGGGAGGCGCGAGCCGAGGCGCGCAGAGCGCCTGCGCGGGGCGGGTTGTCCGGAATCCTCCCTCACCGGCGCAGCCGGCCGCCATTTTGGCGTCTGTCTGCAGCTGTAGGCCCCAGGGAGCGCGGCGATAGGATAAAGCGCGAGCGGAGCGTCCCTCGTCCTCTCACTGCGGAGCTGCCACAGCTGCCGCCCCTCGCCACCCCCGAGCCCTGCTGTGTCCGCCGCCGCGCTGCGCGCCCCCGGGCCCCGCCGCCGGCCGGAGAGCGAGGCGGGAAGGATGCCCCGCCGCTGAGGGAGAAAGGGCCTGACCGCCGCTCCCGCCCCACCCGGCCTCCGCCTGCCCCGTCACAGGCCTTCTCGGCCGGCAGAGCCCTTCCTGCGCCGGGGCCTTTCCCCGCCGCTTGGCTTCCCCGGCCAGGCCTCCCTCTCCGGGTCCCTCCGGCCGGGCCTTCGGGCTCCCCCGCCCCTTGCCATGTCCTCGGCCGCGCGCTTCGACTCGTCGGACCGCTCCAGCTGGTACGTGGGGCCCCTGTCGCGGGCCGAGGCGCAGACGCGGCTGCAGGGGCAGCGGCACGGCATGTTCCTGGTGCGGGACTCGTCCACCTGCCCGGGGGACTACGTGCTGTCGGTGTCCGAGAACTCGCGGGTCTCCCACTACATCATCAACTCGCTGCCCGGCCGCCGCTTCAAGATCGGCGACCAGGAGTTCGACCACCTGCCCGCGCTGCTGGAGTTCTACAAGATCCACTACCTGGACACCACCACTCTCATCGAGCCCGCGCCCAGGTACGTGCCGGTCCCCGCGGGGCGCTGTTCACTCGGCTTCAGGGGGCTGCGGCGACCCGTGGGCTGAGGGCGTGGCAGGCGGCTGCCTGGAGCCAGCCGCTCTGAGTGATCGGGGACTGGATTGGGGCCGCCTCGGGGCCAACGGGTGGGATTAGAAGTTCGTGCTCGGGGCCCCCGGCTGCTCTCCTAGCTGATCGGAGTGAGGGCAGACGTGGGAGCCATGCCGCATTGCCTGCTTTTACTGCTTGTCAGCAGAGCGGTTCCTAAACTCTTAAAAGTGAGGCCCGCTCTGCGCCTTCAAGAAAATAATGTGCATTCTCCCTTAGTGCCACGAGCTGCTGCTAATTACCCATCTCAATGTATGCATCTTACTTACCCCACACTTCGGGAAATGCTGTTGTAGAATAAGTGATTAATGTCTTTAGCTCCTACTTTGCAGCTACCTCACACTTTGTCCTGTATGCAACACGGGCTCATATTTGCCTTAAACTAGGGTAGATCAGAAAGTGACAGAAGGATAAAGACCAATTTCATCACTTATAAAACCTTTCTTAGGAGCCTGCTTTTGGGATCTTCATAAAAAGCTACTATTGAAATGTTAAATAAAATGCTAAAGCCAAACAAAGTGGCATTTAAAAGCCAGTTTTAGCTCACTTGATTTATTTACATGTTTAAAAGCCTTTGATGTCACCAGTGGCAAGATTTTAAAGAATTTTTCAGAAAACCTGATTCTTAATTTAAATTTAGCTCCAAGCTTATTGTGCATTGAAAATTCTATTAATCTTTAAAAGTAATGTAAAAAACTGCTCCTTGTATACTTACTGACCAGCTTAACATTTCAAAAAAATTTATTCTGAACTATTCATTGATTACTTATGCCCTGAATCAGATGCCATTCTTGTCAGTAAGTGCACCTGTACCTGGGCTATTGCTCTTGACAATTTGCTTTCCGAGAGTATTTTGTATTGTTCTTCAGTAGAAGTTCTTTTTTAACAAGTATTGTGTCTGGGTTTTCCTGAATAGCTTGCTAAAATGATGGATCGTTTTAAGACTTTTTTCCCCAGAACATTGGTTTACTTTTGACAAATTTATCAGTAAACTTTTTTTTTCCTTCACTCAACTCCACCCCACCTGGTATTTTCCAGCTTTTTCCCCCCACTGTTGATGTAGTAGCAGTGCAGCTGCAGAAATGGAAATATTAATGTGGACTAGTCATAGGAGTTCTTCTCCTTGTGGGTCAGACAACATGGCAAATATATCTATTTCTGGCCTACATTAGTACTTCCCTTGTTACTGCCACACGTTGTGGTGTTCCTGTGCTACACCAATGGTGGGCAAGACAATGTAAGAGAAGCAGTAATATACAACAGGACAACTGCTGAATACCAAAAGAAAATGTGTATATGATACAGATCTTTTTGCTGTGAAGAAATCACTATTACTGTTCTAATCACTGGGAGCTATTAAACACAGTTTTCTTGCTGTTTCTGAGAGAAGCTAGGTCAGAGTGAAGAAGTAATTATACTGGGGATTGTCCTCTGCTGCAGCTCCCATAAGCTACAAGAGCTTTCAGCTGCTGCAATGTACTGGAAACACTCCACTACTTTCCTTTGTATTTTGGGTCCTCCTTTCTCCTGAATAACTCTACTTCCTGCCTTTGCTCATCTCTTTCCCAAAGAAAGAACAGTACAAAATCAACATTCTTGACCTGTCCACACTAAAATCTTGTCCTTTGACTCCTCATGAATGTCCAGCTGCCAGTTCAAGCTAAACACGGTTAAAATAGCCCTCCCTCAATCTTTCCTCTCAAACCGTTCCTGTTAGCCCATTCTTGATCACTGTAACCAAAACCAAGTCTGTTGGCCTGTAACCAGGATGTCATTTTCTTTTTGCATAACATCTCTAAAATAAAACATAAGCTCCCTAGCCATCCATAGCACTAAAATTCTACCAAGCTCTTGTCTTGCATCTCAATTATTGCAACATTCTTTTCTCTGGCTCTGATAGTCTTGCTTAACTCATAGTTATTCACTAATTTTTCTAGTGTTGCTTTGACCATGTTCACTCATTTTATATTCTTCTATTGGCTTCCCCTTCATCATAATGACAAATGTAAGCTGCTTGTATTCACCTTCACAGTCCATCTCTAACCTACCTATCATCCTTCATTCAGTATCATGTACCATGACAGCAGCCTCCACTGTGAACTTTTCAAACACCTTTGTTTTCTCCCATGCTGCTGCATACAATTCTGCAAAGCTACCTGATTATCACCCTTATGTTCTTCAACTCTCCATTGCTGTGGTGCCCATGGAAAAACTTCACTATCCATTCCGTTGTCTCTTATCTTAGATTGTAAGCCCTTAAAGCAGGGACTGACTTCTTGGGCTGCTTGTACATTAGTAGGCAATGTCCAGGACTTCCAGTTGTTAAAGTAATTCAAATAAAGAAGTACCTTGCTGTGTTGAATCCCTAAGATATGAATCCTTCTCCCACTTCCCCTCCAACCTCAATGAACAATTTGTAACTTTTTAATAATTGCTTAAGAGACTACACAATAGTTGTTAGCTCACTGTTTGAGACTTCAAGAAAGTTCTAGTTGTGTTAAATGCTTCAAAGTGCTATCAAACTGGTAATCTTGTGACATCTGAATTTCTTAGTATCCCTCTACTTTCAATGAACATTTCTACAGTAAGAAATGGTGAAGAGTAAATTTTGTTACCCAGCATATAGAGTAAGGTAAATATCTTCTATTAAAAGTAGTATTTTTTTTCTTTTTAAAACTCAGATATCCAAGTCCACCAATGGGATCTGGATCAGCCCCTACCATGCCCCCTGCAGAAGAAAATTCTGAATATGTTCGGACTCTCTATGACTTTCTTGGGAATGATGCTGAAGATCTGCCATTTAAAAAGGGAGAGATACTGCTCATTGTAGAGAAGCCTGAAGAACAGTGGTGGAGTGCCAGAAATAAGGATGGTCGTGTTGGGATGATCCCTGTTCCCTATGTAGAGAAGCTAGTCAGATCTTCCCCTCATGGGAAGCATGGGAACAGGAATTCCAACAGCTATGGTATTCCAGAACCTGCCCATGCTTATGCGCAGCCTCAGACCACGAGTCCCCTTCCCTCAGTATCCAGTACACCTGGAGCAGTGATCAATCCTCTGCCATCAACACAGAATGGACCCGTCTATGCCAAAGCTATTCAAAAAAGAGTACCATGTGCTTATGACAAGACTGCCTTGGCATTAGAGGTAAGCTTTTCTCAAAGTTCTAACATTTTCAGTGGTTGATAAAATAAGAGAATTTGGTTGAAATGGTGGCAACCTGTGTATGTAACTTATTTTAGTAGTTCATTTGTGTGATTGTCTTCAGTAGACTTAGTTGCCAACTCTCTGGGTACTGTGGGGCTCATGCATGCAGAGGAGTGAAATAGGGGGTGCTCAGCACCCACTCTGGCTGGCTGTCACCAATCAGCTGTTTGGGGCACACCACAAGCCACTGAAGAACTGATTCGCATGTCAAACAGGTGCTCTGAATCAGATAAGTCAGCAGTGAGCTCTCAGTGGCCTTGCCCCTCATCTTCCTGAGGGCCCTCTTTCCTTTTCCCTGCCTAGCAGTACCCACCCTCAAAACCCAGACTCAAGCAGAGGTATGGGCGTCAAGTAACTGAGAACAAGGTCTTCCTTCATATTGTATCTACAAAAAATTACTTCATACCCTTTCCCTTTACAAAGGAGTTATTGCACATACAGAAGATGTACTTAATTCAGCCTTTTACTGTCTTGTCTTTTCCACAATAAGAATTTGTCCTAGGTTGTGCTGTAGGAGTAATGGGGGTGAACACATCCTGCCCTGGTAAAGCAGATCCATCACGGCTCTCAGGGGCAAAGGAAAACTGAATTTGGGTGGCTTGGCTATTCTTCGCCTGAATTATGGATGTTGCCTATTCAGCTTTGTTTTGCAGGGGGAATTCTGGAGGATCTCACTATTAATACTGGTTGGGAAAACTAGTTATAGCTTCCTCCAGAGAAAATAATACTGTTTTCAGTTAGCCATATGTGGATGGTTAGCATGTGAGGCCTACTCTCTCCTGCTCCCATCTTCGTGACATTTATCCATTGCTTTTGGGTAGCCCAACTGTGCAATCAGTACTGTATGCTTGAATTTCCATTGGCTTGTAGGATGTTTTTATAATGTTGGGTATGGTTGCATGAGTTTGGTCCTGGGATGTGTGAAAACTGAGGCCTTGTTTGCATTGGGTTTTGCCCTGATTAGATGTTTGTGTAGCTGCCTCAATTTAAACCCCTAGTATAGAGAAGCAAAACTGCTGTTTGCACTCATGAAAAATAAGAGTGCTTGAAACTTACATAAGTTGCTTGATTTAAGATCACGGGTTATAGGAGTTTACCCTCTCTCCACTACAAGTGTGTATCTGTACAGCTACATTCGTAGCTGGGCACTGAGAGCTGAAATTACTGTAGACAGTAATTTTAACAGCATCTCAATCCCTTTGACTGTGAGACTCACCTTCCTAAATGGCTTTTTAAACTGTTAAGTCAGGTGGGCACTCTTGAAAATTTTACCTATGATCTAACTTGCAAGATGCAAGGTGGTGGTGTAGCCCATTTAAGTCTGTTATAACCCTGTAATGTGTTCCTATAGCTTAATGAACAAATTCGTCTTTGCAGAGTTTAGCATTAGAACTGTTACCTTGTTGGTGTTTGAACAAAAGACTTATCAATGGCCACATCACATTAGAAACTGGCTTCACTGGAAATCTAGCTGAAGTTAACCCATTCTCTCTTGACAGCCCCTGTGAATGGGGCTGAAGAACCTTCCAACTAAATGTTGATGGAAGCAGTGGATTGTAACAATGTACTGCAGAATGAAGTACTGTTTTTTTAAATCTTTGGCTCACTTGCTATCAGCAGGGAGATAAGGGAGAAAATGCAGGGAAAAGAGCAAGTAAAAATACTAATATGGTTTCTTAGCCAAGGAACTTTATGAAGTATTGTTCTCATAAGGAGACTTCTTCTGAACCTTCATGGCTGCTCTTCCTCATAAACATGTCAGAAGCTAAGGCTGTTATGAGGCATGTCTAACTTTTATTCATTTGTGTCCCTCCCAAACCCTTGAGGTCCAGGTGTATTGTTAGAGTAAAAAACTGGACCTTATTTTTCAATTTCCAAATCTCTAGTTAACGTTTTGATGCATCCCTGGGGGATTGCTAACAATTAAAATGCACCAAAGGACTTTAGTGTGGGAGCAGGGGAAGCCATGAACCTATTTGCAAAAAGCCTGAAACTACTATATTTGTGCAAATGATAGAGGCAGTTTTTTCTTAGTTATACCTTGCTAAGTTATCTATGCTTCTGAAAACAAGGCAACACAAGAGGTGTGGATTAGCAGGAAGAGCATGCCAGGGACACTGCAAAAGGGGGGTTGTGTATACTTGTTTACAGCAGAACTGCTTGGAGTAATAACTTGCACCAATGTATTTTTCATTCCCATTCCATAACTCCAGTTTTGGGCAAATTTTGGGGTCACTGCAGACTCTCTGTAGGATTACTTCTTAAACCAGAATATAGGCTTGGATTGTTCGAACCTCCAGCTATGGGGCGTCTGATCAAAAGGATGGCTTTTATTACTTCTATCTTGTATGATGGTCCCCTTGTGCAATCTGGACTGGTGTGTTGCTGTGTCACCACAACCCCCCCAAACCCCACACTCTAAGCTGCTCCCAAGTGAATGAGTACTTTTAACCAATTACTCTTTGGATTATGCAACAGAAGGACCCTAGCCAGTACCCCCCTCCCACATGCAACCCTAGGAGAGCTTATGTTCAGTTATACCCACTGAACAATGTAAACTCCTATAAATCCATCAATTTAATGAAGAAATTGATATGCATGAGCCTTGTTATTCCAAGTGGAGTCCAATACGCTTCCGAGCAGATGCACTGCTTTAGGTAAAACAAACATTAACTACAGATGGATTTTAAGTCATTATAAGTCAATGTATAACAAGACAATTTGGTCAAGAGTAACAAGCAAAACATTCTAAACTAAGCTTAACACTTTCTGCAATCTTTCAAACTTAGATGATTCTCATCACAAGCTGGCTGATTTTCCTTCAGCCAGGCTCACCCTTTGGTCACCATTTCAGTTGCTAGGTGGTAGTTGGAGATGGAAAAGAGAGAGCATGGCAAATATCTCCATTTTAGTATTTACTTTCTCCCCTCTGGGGCTTTGCCTCCCTCCAAGAGTCAGGTGACAGTATCCTTACATGGATCATATCCTGGGTTAATGAACATTGTCTCCTTATAAGCTCACCAGGAGAAGGGCGGTGACTCACTTGATCCTCCTTTGGTGCCCAGGCCAGTCGTTTGTTCCTTGGAGGCTGGGTTAGATTTTTCCTATGTAGGCCTTGATGAACTAGTCTTCTGGTCCTGGAGAGTTTTGTCTGATTATGTTTCAAGACAGGATTACACGTATTTGGGAATATTGCATTAAACTGTAAACATGAAATTACAACAAACCTATTACTATAACAATGATCTGTACATCAAGAGCATCCCATAAACATCTTATATGACATAGGGATGCTCAGCATCACGGCTTTATCAGTCTTTGGGCGGGGGTGTTTTTCTGCTCAGTGATCAGTTTTAGCTAAGGATTGATACTCAGTCACATAGTGCCACCTTCTTAGGAGACTTCTGAAATCATGTTAAGAGAGGCTGCCCCACTTCTGTCTAGTCATAGTGGCTGCAGCTCTTCCATATATCTACAAAAGGAAACACAGCAGCTCCTACAATATTATTCTCTTACCTTTCTCTGTCTCCCTCCGGCCAGTTTTTCTTTAAAAGATTTTTCAGTGATCTTCATTCTGCTTGCTTAAGACCTACATGAACCTCTGAGGCATGGACCAAACACGTATGTACTTGAAGCAGCAGCAGTTTAATGTCATTAAATGAAATAGTCCATGTAAGATTTAATGGTGGGTAGCCAGACTGCAGCCCAACTCCAGAGTGCCAGATGTTTCTCACTGGACTTGAATCTTTATTTACTTACCAGTTTATTTTCTTTATAATTAACAAATAACTACCCCTGGTTGAAGGAGGCTGACGAAATGAAGCATCTGTTTACCAACTCAGTTATAAGAACATACTTATTTACTAGGGAAAAACTGTGTATACAAGCTTGCTAAAACTAAAATAGAAATAGCTTGCTCTAGGTGTCAGTGCTACAGCTAGTGGGAATGCTTTGTTTTTAAGGCTATGTACACACAATCAGATTAAAGCGCAACACGGCAATCGCGGTATAAAAACACGTGACCTTTATTGCAGGAGAGCACGTACACGTCGCTCCTTGCAACGCAACAGAATGCTTTGCAATATCGCGGTGTAGCGCAATGAATTCTGGGCACCTATCCCACAGTTCAATTTTCCCTCAATCGGTGCTTGGAATCATGGGATGAAGGAACGCAAAGCGCCATGGGTAAACTCATTTTCCCGTGGTGCACTGTGTTCCCCTTGCATCTTCCTCGTTGCCAATAGCAACTCGCGCCTATCTTCAACAGTGCAGTGACGCACTACTTGCGAGCAATCACATCTGCGACAGCATGGATCCTGCTCTAATCTCCACTGTTGCCTTCAGCATTCTAAATACATCTCGGCTGATTGCTCAGTATGCAATGAGCTCCGAATCAGACGAGGACGCCGAGGAGCAGGGGCTGATCGATGCCATGCAGAGCAACAGCACCGCATTGCTCAGCTCCTTCACCGATCATCTGCACACGGTGCAACGCCGTTTCTGGTCGCGAGAGACGAGCACAGAGTGGTGGGATCGCATTGTTATGCAGCTGTGGGATGACGAGCAGTGAGTACAGAACTTTCGAATGCGGAAAGCAACCTTTCTGGAACTGTGTTCAGAGTTGGCCCCTGCCCTGCGACGTAAAGACACCAACATGAGGTCAGCCCTAACCATGGAGATTGCTGTCTGGAAGATGGCGACTCCTGACTGCTACGGGTCGGTTGCAAACCAGTTTGGAGTCGGGAGGTCCACCGTCGGATTAGCCCTCTCACAAGTGTGCCGAGCCATCAGTCGCGTTCTGCTACGGAGGACGGTGACGTTGGGCAATGTTCGTGAGATTGTGGACAGCTTTGCTGCCATGGGATTCCCTAACTGCGGGGGAGCCATAGACGGCACACACATCCCTATTTTGGCTCCAGTCCATCTCGCGACCGAGTATATAAACAGGAAGGGCTACTTCTCCATGGTGCTGCAAGCACTTGTGGATCACGGGGCGTTTTACAGACATCAATGCTGGGTGGTTGGGAAAGGTGCATGATGCCTGCATTTTCAGGAACACTGGTCTGTACCGGAAGCTGCAAGGGGGTACCTTCTTCCCTGATCAAAAAATTACTGTGGGGGATGTGGAGATGCCCATGGTCATCCTTGGAGACCCGGCATACCCACTGATGCCATGGCTCATGAAGCCGTACATCGGGAACCTGGATCGCAGCAAGGAGCGGTTCAATTACCGATTGAGCCGCTGCAGAATGACTGCGGAGTGTGCCTTCGGCCGCTTAAAAGGGTGTTGGTGCTGTTTGTATGGGAGGCTGGACTTGGACGAGGACAACATCCCTGCTGTAATTGCGGCGTGCTGTGTCCTTCATAACATTTGTGAAAATAGGGGAGAAAAGTTTTCCCCGAGATGAGCTATGGAGGCACAGCGCCTTGAGGAAGCATACGAACAGCCAGCCACTAGGAGTATGAGGGGGGCCCACTGAGGAGCTGCTCGCATAAGGGAGGCACTCGGAGCATTTCAATGATGCCCTCCTATAGTTCACTTCAAGGACGCATCAACTGCACCTTATGAGATTTCACTGTGTACAAATAAAGCTACTCTTCAAATTTTCTGTTACTGTTTTTATTAAAAGATAAAAAGGGGGTGGTGGTAGTTGGGGGTTTTTGGAGAGGTTACAGATGGGTGTAGCTGCGGGTCTCTAAAAAGTAGCTGTGTGAGGGACTGGATGTTGCAGTATACCAGGGGAATGGGTGGCCTTCAAAGAAATGCTTTGAAGGACTACAGGGTGTGGGAGGCAGACACGGCTGAAGTGTGTGGAGTGGAGCCCGTGCATTAATCGCCTGGGTCTGCAAAGCAATCATGCTCTTGAGCAGTTCTGTTTGCTCCTTCATGACACTTATCAGTTCATCCTTGTGTTTCTGCCTCCTCTGTTGGGATTCCTCTCTCCAGGCTCGATTCTCCCTCGCGGATGCCTCTGTTGCTTTCAGCAGCTCCTGAAACATATCCTCCCTGTTTCTTCTAGCATCCTGCCGAATGTTTCTCATGCGGTCAGCTGGGGTAGACACTGGCCTTGTGAAGGTCGAATCTAATAGAAAAAAGAATAATAAAGCTATTGTTAACACATAGCCTAGATAACCAATGTAACTTTCCAGTAGCACATTCCACTGGAAGGTACAAGGGAGTCAACATCCTATGCTTTGCTGAAGCGGACAAGGTACGTCCTAATAGAAACCTTACTGGGGGCTAACATTCTGCACAGGGCACACTGATGGAACCCAATCTCTCTCTCCTCAGAGTGCCCCTGCCAGCTAGAATACATATCCTACATGCCACCGGCTGCCAGCCGGGACCGTATGCTGCTGCCATGGTTCCCAGTGCTGTAGTTGCAGTTGATGAGGCCGAGTATTCTTATACGGGAGCGTAGACACATATGCTCTCCCATCTAACCTGAGTAGGAGGCTCTGGCGGTACATCGAGGAAACCTTTACTGACCTAAATACAGATGACTTTTTTGACAATCACTGCTTGTGTTGATGCACTTCTAATGAATGCATAGTAAACAGCGTGCACAGCAGGGACCGAGATAGCAAGCACCCCCGCCCCAGACAATGATTTTTTTAGCAGGAGCCATAGCTGCACAGAAGAGAAACTTACCTGAACCCCCTTCTGCCGCCTCAGAGGACACGCTGCAATTCATGTCTTGGGTGGACATCTTAGCGGGGGTGCAGAAGAGCTCCTGGCTACATGCTGTTGCACTCTCCTCCAGGTCATCCTCGTCCTCATCCTGCTCAGCTCTGGCATTCAGTGGAGGGGGGGGGGGGGTGGGCGATGTGTCCACAGGATTCTTTGGAGTGGTTGTGGGGTCCCCACTGAGGATGGCTTCGCTCTCCTTGTAATACCTGCATGTAGCAGGCACTGATCCCGAATGGCGGCTTGCCTCCTTCACTCGGTGATAAGTTATTCTTAGCTCCTTCACCTTTGATCTGCACTGCACAGTGTCTCTATAATAACCTCTCTCGGACATGGCCCGAGAAATTATACCATATGTATTGAAATTTCGCCTGCTGCCGCATAGCTGTGCCTGCACAGCAGACTCTCCCCAGATGCTGATCAGGTCCAGCACCTCTGCTGTGCTCCAGATGGGTGCGCGTCTTCCACAATGGGCCGCCATTGCTAGGTAAGATCGGAGCTGCACTCCACTCCACGAGGAAGAGAACAGGAAGTGAAACAGAGGAGAAATTCGAAAATCCCAGGAATCAAAACAGGGCGGGGACTGTTTCGTCCCGGCCACAGAGCGGGTGGGGGGAAGACCAGAGCGGATGACTTCGGAATGCTGGGACACTTCCGGAGGCCAATCATGGCGCGGTAAGCGTACACACAAGTGGAAAGGCGCAACAGCTGTTCCGCGTTAACTGCTACCACCCTCGTCGAGGTGGTTTTTGTATTGCGCTACAAGTGGGCTGACGCGCAAAGAGCCCTATTGCACGTGTGTACGCTGTTGCTGTTATCGCGCAGTAATGACTCAATGCGCGATAAAGTGATCGTCTGTACATGGCCTAAGATCTAAGTTGTTTGCAGCTTGCAGTTCTCTAGATCAGCACAATTATACTGTAACAGTGCTTTAGCACTGTCTTGATCTAACAGTTAGAGATTATATATGATTACATGACTATACATGAAAAACAGAACAGTTTATATTAACTAGCATTAGCTTTAATATGATTGTGTACATAAAATTTGTGAGGTAATCATTAGAGCACTATCTGGAGTAAAAAAAAAAAAAAAAAAATCTGTTGAATAGTAGCCTCTTGACTATTTAACTTAAGAGTTGGGAGCAACTTGAGGTATTCTGCCCTGTAGACAGATGTTGGTCTTTCCATTATAAGTCCACATTTTTCCCCATGTTCAGTTCTATTAAACAGGCTGGTAGAAAGGAGGGAGGAGCAATTAACTGTATAAAACTTTGTTGCAAAAACACATGGCTTGGAGAATCAACTTTCTTTTCCATAAAGGCTTCTTGACAAAACAGTGTGTTAGAAGATTGATTGAAGTTGGAGTGTTTTGAAACTAACATTCTTCAATGCTATTCTAATGTCTGAGGTTTTTTTGTTTTTTGTTTTTTTTTAACTGGGAGTATTCTATTGTCAAAGTAAGGGTGATTTATTTATCGCATGAGCTTTCGTGGGAGAAAATCCCACTTCAAAGCGTCTGACGAAGTGGGATTTTTCTCCCACGAAAGCTCATGCAATAAATAAATCTGTTAGTCTTTAAAAGTGCCACAGGACTCTGTCTTTCTACAATAGACTAACACGGCTACCCCTTTGGAATTTGATTAACAATGTTTACATTAGGAAGATTCATTGCAACCTAATTCTAGTATGGCATTTTTTAAATGAAAGTTTAAATTTTACAGAATTTGATGGCATTTGCCTAGGACAGATTCCTATTTACTATGGACAGCAACCTTTTCAAGTTCTACTTACAACCAGCTTAAAAGTGACTTACTGCATTTTTCAGCTGGCATTTGATTGCAAATGTGTAAAAATTTGAGTATCACTGAAGTATTTCACCAAAATAGATCTCCACTCACCTTCATTATATAATTGACTTCTAGAATCTCTTGAGCTTGTTACAACTAGGTTACCCAACAAAAAAACAATTAATAGTAAAGGAAAACTGAGGCACAAGTAGGACAAAATGTGCCAGTACTTAGAACTTCCTAATTCCCTTGATGTACAAAGCTGAGTGGCAAAAATGAGACTACTTTTCTCATTAAGGTTTCAACATTTATACAGCAATGATAAATTTCTTCTGGGGGAGAGAACAGATGGCATGTTTAATATTTACATTTGTTTTAAAATTACATCTACAACATCTGTTTACCCACTACTTCAAACTCCATAGGTCTACAGAGACATTCCAAGTGCTTATTTTAAAGCATTACCACCAGAACAAGTCCAGAGACCTTGTATTAATCAGAGGAATCCTGGCATCAATTTTTTGATTATCTACTTATTAGATGGGGTGTGTTAACACCTCACTTCAATGCCTTTGGCAAAGCTGTTGGCTTACTGCTAGGTATTTTTCTGGATGAGATTTTTAATCTTGCTATATTGGAAGTCTTCATTCCCCCCATCAGTGTAAATGTGCTGGTGATCCTTGAGGATTCTGTACTTTGCCCCATAAGAGATGCAGCATATTATTTACAACCTAGGCAGTGGGGAAAGTTAAGGGAGTCTTTAAGCTACCTTTGCATCTATCACTCTAGGTAACCTATCCCTAAACCCTAGCCAGTTGTGCACCACAGCAATGCTGTAACCCTGATACTGGGTGGTCTTCCTCAGTCCCTACACTAGATCCTGTTCCTTCTGGCATAGATGGGACATAAAAACTAGATACAATCTGACCCCTCTTACTGGTATAAAGAGACTTAAATGGATGAGAGACTTGCCTCTGTTCTGAATGGCTAGATTCCTTAGCCTGGACATCTCATTTCTCTGCCATCCTCTACCTGGTCTCTCAGCTTTGGCACACAATTTAACAGCTGAAAAGACTGTATAATTTCCCTGCTATCCCAGTGACATGGCATGACTGCCACTCTATATCATACCAGCTTTCTGCCTTCCATGTGGTTACTGTGCTGCTGATTTGTGCCTTTCTTTGCTGCAGCAGTTTAGTACCCCCACCCCACCCTGCTACTGTCCTGATCCAGATGACCTTCAAATACTCTTATACATACATGTTCAAATACATTGTGTCTGAGCCTGGTTCTGAAGGGTAGCCAAATCTTCACGGTCCATTCAGTATTGTATACGATCAGCAAAAATTAATGATTTGCATCCCATGTTCCATAGTCAATCCTGTCTCCAAACACACATTACTTGTGCCTTTGTGAAATTGTTCATGAGTAGCTGTAAAATTCATGTGTGTGTAATCTTATAGTTTTCTGTAAATAAAGTGACACACACCAAACTTCTTTATAGTGCATGAATCAATTCCAGATGGAAGACACAGTATGGAGGAGTCTAGTGTACACGAGTAACACGTGGACTAGCATATTCCAACAGCTATATTCCCTGGGGCTTTGAATTCATGCTGTAACTGGAATGTGATCTAAACCACATTCAGATTTTATCATTGGGTGGGACTAAATGGCTGCACCTCTAAACAATTACTCATTTCAAGAGTCTAATATTTTACTAATCCCTCCAAAGATATCAACATGATTTGCAAATGAAGTTACCCTCAAAACATCTGAGTTAGCTAAGCATTGTCCTTATTTATAAATTGGAATAATGACTCTTGAAGGTGACTTGTCCAGGTCATAACTTGTGGCAGAGCTGGGAAAAGATTCTTACCACCCCCAACTTTCCCTCTCTCTCTCATCCATTACCATGCTTTAATTACAACAATCCTTTGTAGTGGATTAAATACTTTCAGATCAAATATTTTCATATTTTTATTCAGAAAAGCATCGGAACATTTTGAACACTTCTACAGTTTGCTATTATTGACCTCATTTTTCTGAGAACATTGTCTTTAGTCAGCATTTTGAAATTTTTTTTTCAGATATAGGAAGTAACTGATTAATAAATTCTCAAACAAAATTCTTCAACCTAAAATACATCCCATTCTGTCTTGACATTAACACATTAACTTAAAATCGTAGAAACTGGAAGGGACCATGAGAGGTCATTGAGTCCAGTCCTCAGCACTCATGGCAGGACCAAGTACCATCTTAAACCATCCCTATAGAAATTAGTTGATTACATGGTTCTTAATTTCATCCCAGTATTTTCTGTGCACTGATAGGCTGAATAGCTGTTAAGTGCTTACCTCCCCCCTGCATCTTCTGTCTGGCAATAAGAAGGGAACCTGGCAAGTGGAACTAAGAACAAGGACAAAATAATCTGCTCTTCGAGGCCCTCTACCAAAAGACAGAACTCCTGGCAGTACTTCCACCAGGGACTTGGAGTAGGAGCTCCTCTTCCCCGCAGATGAATCTGCATCATCTATGGGGCAGCCCATCTGCCACCTTCCATACAAGATAGGGAAGGGAGAGAAGAAAGAGGGGAACAAAGGGAGGGGGGGCAGAAGTTAAAAAAATAGACTCTTGGCTTGTCTCTGCAATGGCTGCTCACCAGTGCTGTGGTTCTCATGCTTTATGAGGCAAGGATCTGGGAGACATGCTGCCCCAAACATCAATGCCACACTGGAACTTTCTACTAGCCATATGTAGGCCACTTATTGAGACTCAGCTTGCACTCCAGTCCCGGCAGCTGGCTCATCCCGGGGTGGGGGACATCATGTCTGCTCAAAATCTTTGTTTCACCATCCCTTTTCACAAAATCTTCTTAAGGAGTGCTTTATTTTTCTTATTGTATGAAAGGTGGTTCAGAAGCTTCCAATTAAAGAAAACAACTTATTATAGTTGAACATTTTCTTTAGAAATGTGTGATAGGTTCTGGTGCACCGTGTTTACATCCACTTGTCTAAAGCATGTTATCTCTCAGTGCTGCTCAACAATGTATTCAAGAGGAGGAGACAGTCACATTTTGTTAGGAAACCTGTGGCCACTAGAACATTAAGAGCTAGCCCTAGAGTAAATCCATGTTAAATTAAATTAACTTTGGTGTACAGCATTGTTGCCTGATTTTTAGGTTCTTAACCCCATTCTACAAATATTAAAATTATAGGCTTGCCAGCTGACCTGATCATAAGATACTGAACTTGTCCCAGAATCAGGCTACATACAGTTTTCCAAGGAGGATCCTTGGGATGTATGAGAAGGACGTTCATGCTAAAAATCAAAATACAGCCTGAAAGACTGATAGAATAATGACTAAATGAATAATCAGAATTACAAAGGCAATAGGTATGAGATACTATATACAGGTTTTGGATTAATATACTCACATCCTTTCTGGATAAGAGAGAGAGGACCAGCCTTGCCCCTGTATACTGGTGTCCAGGTTCCTAAATTCTTGAGTGGGAGGTAGAGAGCTTACGAACTGCTCAAGAGCTAAGAACTATAGAAAGACTAACGCTAGGATTAATAAAATACAGAACATGAGGCATAAGACCCAAGACGTTCTTAGTTGTCCCTCTTATAACCTGAACACTATGGTATGCCTACGCTGGAGGCTCTCAAGTTGATTTACAAGGTCGACTTAAAGTTGACCATGTTAAGTCAACTTAGAGAGTCCACATTGAAAACTCCTTGTCAACTGTCTGCACCCACACTGGCTGGCAGATGCTAGGTCGACAGAGGAGTGGTGCGTTGTGGGTAGCTGGGAGGGGGGCTGGAGGCCAATTAGGTTGACATAAGGGCACTCCCTGGTCCACACTGGCTTAGTCAACTTAAGCGTTAAGTCTACCGTAAGACATGGTGTTATTAAGCTGACTTACGGAAGCACTTAAGGTGACATAATAAAAGGCCAGTGTGGACAGAGGAGTCTGTAGATCAACTCAACCTTCCTTAAGTTGACCTAAGGCTCCAGTGTAGACGTACCCTTGGTGCTGAGCTTGATAATGCCAGCTCTAATCTTCCTTTCTGGAAAAGTGTTTTTTATTGGCGGGGGCCAGGGGGCGAGGATTCTGAAGCAGCTGATATCTAGAGTGCCGTCACTGTCTACTGTGCATAGCTATTTGTTACATCCAAAATTTGATTACAGCACTGCCCTATATAGGGCTAAAACCACCCAAACTCCACTTAGTGCAGATGCATATGCTTGTAATATTTGTTCCTTAATTTGAACTGGCTTCCAGCTCAATTTTAGGAGCACCTGAAGTGGAGCTAATGATGGTTTGTTAAGCCATTTATGGCTTAATCCTATTGTGTCCAACTAGTTGATCAGCCAAAGTGCTCAAATTATAACCCCAAGTTAAAACATCTTGGAGACAAAAGTATATTTTTAGTAAAAATAAAATAAATAAATCTGGATTTCAATTGTATTCATAGTAGGTAGCAATTTGAGCTTCAGGTGAGGCAATGCTTTGGGTGAGGTGGGATCTCCCTTCTGTGGAGAGTGCAGGTAATATTGAGCCCCTAAACACTGTCAGTTTATTTTGAAATGGATTTCCTGTTTAAAATTCTAAATGCTATACACGTACTTGGAGTACAATAAATGCATTTTGATAAACCAAACACACAAGCTGGAAATGAAGCAACTTGCTTTCTTTCAGCTGACTTGCAGAAAATTTGAACAGAACAGAAATAGGAAATGCTTCATTAGTCTCCAGCCACTATACTTGAGTCCCACTGATAGAGAAATTTGTCGGAAACATTCAGAAACTATAACCTGAAACTTTGTTTAAACAAAGCCAGTATTGAGCGTACAAAATATTGCATTTCTCCCACTGATAGTAGTTATAAATTGGGAGAAAAAGGGTTTAAGTGAGTAACTTTTTAAGGAAGATAGATTTCTTTTGAAAGGTAAACAAACTATGATCTTGAGTCTCATATCATATTTCCCTTTGAAGTGGCACAGTTAAGTTAAAAAACTTCAGTTTGAATTTCATTCTTTAGATTTAGCATACCAGAAATTACTTAAGGAGATGGAAAGAGCAACTTATTAACTTTTTAAAAAGTTGCTTCTGAAGGACATTGTGTTTACTTGTTCCTCTTTGTGGCTTCCGTTGCAGTCTGACAATCAAACTGTGTACCATAATGGGTGTAAGGAGATTGCTGCTGTAGGTGGCTTAAGTTATACTTCAAACTTTATCAAAGAAGTCTTGCTTAAAGGGAATGTGTCATCCACAAAGACTTTGTCACTTAAATAACATGCCAAGTAGCCTTATTCATAAATAGTCCATCTGAACAACTAGACTGAGCATCTGGTACTAATTTAACTTTCTGTGAAAAATAATTTTCTTTATGTAAAAGGTTTTGTTGAAAAGATGTAAAAATCTTATTTGACTAGAGAGATGCAGTATGTAATGGCATAAACATGGTGTTTTACAAACCTGTAGAAAATAAACTCTTGCTGCAATTTAAAGATTCTGGTACAGATCCTTTTTAAATTAGATGAACCAGTTCTAAACATTACAACTGTTTTAGGTAACATGTCTAAATAGGTCATGGCCGGGGCCAAATTGTGGTGTTGGAAACCGACTAGGCTACAAGTGGATTTATTTTACAAACAGCTCGGTAGTTTAGTGATACTTTGCATTACAATTGCCACATCTACTAAGTATCCTTTTCAATACTAAATATCAAGGAAAACTGTGCACCTGGTGACTCCCCTTGAAACATTTAGCTGCCATTTCTTCAGTGAATGGGTAGATGACACTTAACATCTGGAAACCTTTCTCCCCACAATAGGCAGTGGTCTCTACTATTCCACACTAGAACTGGTCAGAATCTTCCACATTTTCGTCTACATTGTTTTAAGAAAACAAAACAGGTTTTCAGTCGGCTAGAGCTGGTCAAGATTTAAAAAAACAAAAACATTATTAAAACTTAACCCTGTAAGCTACATAATTTGAAATGTTTCACTGTTCTTCAAGTGGCTCCAGCCCCGGGCTGCCTCCGCCCCCAACTGCAGGAGGGCCCCCTGTTGCCAGAGACAGGCTGCACCATGAGGCAGGTGGCCCCGCCACCCTGGGCAGAGTGAACAGGGGCTGGCCCGCCCTGCCCCACCCCTGGGGGCAGGCAGGCTGGCTGAGGCAGGGCAGAGCCCAGCCTCTGACACCAGGGCCCACTCCCTTAATCCTCCAGAGCAGGCAGAGTAGGCACACTCTTAGCACTCCTGTCCTGCCAGTGCTGAACTGGGCTGGTGCCAGATTATTGCAGGGGTTTTAGGGGCTGGAGCCCAGGGCCCCCTTTTTGGCCAGGGCCCAGGGTTTAAGCCCCTGTGATAATCCAGCCCTGAGCAGCTGTACTCTGCACCTTGCTCATTCTGCTGACTTTCTCTACTTCCTGCCAATGCAAAAGGTCTCCTGTCCCTAATTAATGTGTGCTCTGGTATTTGCCTCTGCTTGCAGTTGCTTTCCTACCTATCAGCAGAGTTAAATTAAATGGATTCTTGTCCATTTCACTGCTGCAAAGGTGTTGACTAGCAAAGAGAAAACTGACAAGACTTCATTTTTCACTGTTATTTGGGAGAGCTATAAGTACCAGCAGAAGCAAGTACTGGAGGTATCCACAGACTTAGGACGACAGCAAACTTGGAGAAAATGTTCAGCTGTAATGACTAGAAGCTTTTCTTGAAAATGAAAGCTTTGATTCTGACCAATTAACTATGTTGGTCCCAAGGAAGCTGGTGCATTCTCTATAGATGAGCAGATACATTTGTTGACGCCCTGATTCTCAAACTTGAAATTGAATTTAGTATAGTGACATAAGGAAAAGCCAGCACCATGTGTAACTACTGAACTGTCTGAACTGCGAAAGTGTTTGGAAAGCTATGTTAGACAAGTAAGAACTGTAGCAGATGCTAGTAATGATGCAGTGTAATTAGGAACAGAAGAGGATGGCAGGTGTTAAGGCTTGAGAACTACTGCGGCTGGAGAAGAGCTGTATATAACTGTTCTGAAACTTTAAAACATTAGGAATATTTCAGACAATATCAATCAACTTACTTTGACACTAGTTGGTAATAGAAATGCTGGGTATTCTACATTATGCACTGCTCTTTCGAAGGTATAGTACGTTTTGTGTGCAATGAAAGAGGATATCCTGCCATCAGGGGGCCTGTATTACCTTCCAGCTTGTTGAGCATTAAGTTCCTTGGTTCATTTTCATTTTGAAATGAAGAAACATACGCCTGTGGCAGGAAAACCTTGTTTTAGTATTGCTTCTGCTCTAAGTTCTTAAATAGCAGGTGAAAACAGTCAAAGTTAAAATCTTTATTACAGCTTTTATAAAAGGTTTTTCTCTAATAGGAATGTAGCATTGATTGTCTCATTTGTCTGACTACTGTATCCCCTCAAGCAATAAAAATAAGTTTAACTCTGAAATTCAACCTAGTTTAACAGCACTGACCCAGTTAAAGCTGGAACCTGCATTCCTTTGAAATATAGACCTTGCGTTTCATTTACACCAATATTAAAGAGATATTGTACATGTAAGCTAATAGTGTTGCACAACTAAAGAAAAGAACAAGCTGTGCACTCTCCCAAAGGGGAGACAGAAACACCATCCTTTTTCCTGTATAATTCAGTTAATTTACTCCTGAAGTAAATTTAAAAAAAAAAAAAACTTTTTTAGTGAGCTGCAAAAATGTTGAGAGAATAACTTACTTTGTATATCTTTATATGAAGTCCTGTATTGTGGTAACACTTTTTTTCCATGCTGCAGGTTGGCGACATTGTGAAGGTTACAAGGATGAATATAAATGGTCAGTGGGAAGGTGAAGTCAATGGCAGAAAAGGGCTCTTTCCTTTCACACACGTCAAAATAATTGACCCTCAAAACCCAGATGAAAATGAGTGATTCCTGATGCCCAAGCTACACTGCTGCTTCATTTTTCTGGCTCTGATAAGCATCATTTGAGGTGGGGATGATGACTGTTAATGGCACATTGCTAGCATTGCCCATTTTTCTAGCTTGCTGCAGTTTGATGGTTCTTTTTATACACATTTGGAATGCACACAACCGAAGTCACCTGTTGACCATACCATAGTTTCATCCAGAGTGTAGTATTGCTTCTAACTATTTTGTCATTTAAAATGGAGAGGACTGAATCTACACAGGCATATAGTAGCAAGAGAATAATCTTTCCTGTTGAGGCTTTCAGTGACTATGTTCTGGCCTACTCATTAGGAGGAGTTCCAACCCTCAGATCAAATAAACTCTAGCATCACTGTCCACCAGAGCACCAACAAAAAACCTGCAATTTTGAGGCTGAGGGAAGGAAAATCTGGATTGAGAGAAAATCTGTTCTGAAGTAGCATAGTCAAAATAGTCTCTGTAAAGACAATAATTGGATCTTGTGCATTTTCACAGCTATTTAACAAGGCTGTTTTTGTGATACAACTCTAAGCTTGCTGTTGACCTAGAAATAAAGTTTGTATGATGAAAGCCAACACCCATTGAAACAACGGCATTGAAGTGGAGACAATTTATGAAAACTTTAGCTGTGGACATTGTAAAGGGTAACTCATTTTTTCATATACCTAAAACCAATTCTGCTAACTACTGAATGCAGATATAACAGTTGTTGGATGATTTGCAAGCACTAGAAAACAAGCTTTAAAGGGAAACACTTAAAGCAGATCTACACAGACTTTTGTACTCGTGTAGCTCTTAGGGAGGGGCGTAGGGTTTTTAAACAGTTTCACTAGTACAACCTGTAATATGGGGGAAGGAGTGGAGAGAGCTCTAGGTGCCTTTATACTGACATGACTTATACCTCTGTGTATAAATTACATTGGTATAACTGCATCCACACCAGAGGGTTGTACCACTTTCATAGGTAAATTGAGTACCTTATGTAGTAGATGAACTTAACTCTGACATTTTCTGCCTGCCACTTTTTAAATGCATTTAGAAGGTGAACTGAATTTAAAAATAAATAAATAAATAAACAGAATACATGTGTAAATGAAAGTTTACAAAGCTTTTTTTTTTTTTTAACCTTGGGGGGGGGTGTGTGTGTGCTCTGTTATATTTTCCCTACAGATGTTGACTACTTTAAACAACAGGATGATGCACTTAACCACCACTTTAGGTATTAATGATGCCTTCAAATGCAACAAAAGATGCACAATTGCAAATTTTGCTCTCAAAATTTAAAGAAATATACTTTAAACATTTACACTTGTGATTTTCAGCTTAAGTTTGAACATGTATTCTTTTAAGGATATTGAACTGTTTGTTGAGTCTAAAAGTTGCTTTGAACGCTATATTGAAGTGCCTAGAGAGTCTTAGAAGGCACTGAATTGCAAAAATACAAAATTTTCCAACCACTATTACTTTTCTAAAAATGATCTCTCAACTTATCTATTAAATATATATACACTGTAGTGGTGATCAAGTGGCTGACAGTCTGGAGAAATTCTTAAAGCATTTTACTGCCAAACAAAGTTACTGTGAAGTAGAATAGCACTGACTGAAGTGTGTGGTGCTGCAGAAATGCCTGCTTGTGAGTAATAATGCTGTCCTTTGTGGTGGAAACTAGAAAGTGAATGACCCTGTTAATCTGTTTGTGTCCTGACCCCCTACTTTAAGTTATTACAAAGCTCATACTACTGAAAGTTGCACTAAACTCAGTCTGCCATAAGGAAATCTCATTTTGGGCCTGACTCATCAGTACAGGGTTTTTCATTTTCTTTTTAAACATTAATTTTCCAAATTGTTTTTTAAGTAAAATAAAATTTAAACATTTCCTTAAAAGCTCACCCTCATTGGATATACTGTGTCCTGGAAACATTGTCAAACTATTCTAATTAATATGTTGATCCCACAAAGAAGCATTTCACTACAAAAATCTCAGCCAGTGTCAATACAACAGAGCACAGCATTACATAGTGGCTTCTAATGCAGAGAAGAATACCCAATTACTATGAATCTAGTACTGGAGCTCTTAAACAGTTCCCTGTATTAATAGTAAACTACACCTCCTCTACTTAGCCTGTTCAGTGTGATACACTTAAGTTGATTGTTAACTGTGCATAATAATGTCTTCACTATTTTATTATGAGAAGTATTTTCAGAGAGAGACACTTCATTTGATCAGTTTGTGTTTCCCCTTCAAAGACTGGTTTCTTGAGATCATGTGTTGCTTGCAATGCTGTCTGTTGCTTTAGAGAGCCTTTTCAAAAATTCCTGGATATGAGAGAACCCTACTGTCAATGTTGCTGTTTCCTGAGGGTATAAAGTATACTTAAGTTGGGGCATAAAACTTTATCAAGTGCGGCTTCAATCTATGCAGCATTAAATGGATCACTTTAATTTTTATGTAAATGTCTGGGTTTCAAACTAGGAATTGTCAAAACAATTAATCATGGAAGGTTTGACTGTTTGACCTCTCCTGTTGTATACATGTATATATTGAAGCCTCAGACCCATATGATGATAAATGAACTGTTCTAATTAGTGTCCACATCACTGGATAAGCACTAACTCAATTCATGATTGTTTACAAATCAGGCAGGAATAAATAAAGGGAAAAACCTTTTTGTGTTGGGGCTCTGAACATTATTTTTGTAAAGGGAAAAGAATACATTCTTTGTGCCATTTCATGTGCCTGTAATCTAATTTTTATATTTTATTAACATCATGGGAATGAATGGGCTTTTTGTTTATAGTAAAAATTTCAAGCATCTCCAAATATCTGCAATTGAGAGTGAGACCTGCCTAAAAAGAGACTGCCTTTTGGGACCAGTAGAAGTGTTCCTGTACAGTTGTCATTTTCTATTTTCTTGTATTTTAAAGGAAAATGTGTTGGGAAGAGGAAATAATTTTTGCAGAAGGAAAGGTGGCCTTGTATTTGAGACAGCCTTCACTGTGTAAACATTAAAACAGTATGTAATTTAAAGACGTGAACTTCAGGCAATAAGTAAGCTTTTAAAGTTTATTTTGGAGATCATAGCTTTTTATTTTTTGTGCTATAAAATTAACAGTATTAAATGAATTATATTCTTAGAATACATGGAGTGTCTCTTCTTAAGACTAGTGCCTTTTTATTTTCTTACTCCACTTATTTCATAGTGCTGGTCCCAACATCAAGCCAGTGTTATCAGTGCCCTGTTTGTACAGTTTAAATAAAACTTGCATAAGCTTTGTAACATTGTGATCTGTACCGCTTTCTCCAGTACCATTAGCAGAGATGTAAACTACATCAATGAGACATCTAACTCCCAGTGACCATGGAAAACTGAAGCAAGGCAGGACAGAATATTTTTAAAACTACTGTCCCCACCAGCTCTGAGAAACAAGTGGGTTTATTTGCTTTTCTCCCCCCATGTGCTTCCCCCCCCCCCCCCCCCCCCCCATGAAATACCACTCTGAAGAAGGCTGATCTCATCACTACAGCCACCTATAGACCCTATCACTGCAAGTTTGTGGACAGTCACAGCATAGACTAAATATTATATAGCCTGTTTCTGCAGTGTAATTCCTGTCTGAATTTAGTTATGCTATTCTTATTGGCAAAATTAAGTTCAAAGTAACACAGTCCTGTGGCACTTTTAAAGACTAACAGATTTATTTATCGCATGAGCTTTCATGGGAGAAAACCCCACACGTGATAAATGCGATAAATCTGTTAATCTTTAAAAGTGCCACAGGACTCTTGTTTTTCTACAATAAACTAACACAGCTACCCCTTTGAAACTTAAGTTCTAAGTGTTACTGAAAAGAACATAAGACCATTTAAGTGTTCAGTTTACTATGCATGTAGGGATAAGGACTCAAGTATGGTCTACACCAGGGGTCGGCAACCCCAAGCTGAGCCCGAGCAGCACATGGCACTGCTCAGGCTCTGGCCCCCCCCCCCCCCTCCCCAGCGCGGCCAGAGGCCATAAGAACCATGTGCCCCAGCTCCAGGCTCGCTCGCCACACTTCCCTGTTGGGGAGTGAAACAGAAGCCACAGCGCAAGGCTCATCGCCCCTGCTGGTCCCACCCCATGATTGGCTCTCACCAGCAGCGGTGGCTCCAGGCAGGCCAAACTGCCCTCGTGCCAGCATGGCCAGAGCCAGCTCCCGCCAGCAGCGGCAGCTCTGGGTGGGCCGACCCACCCTGCTCCCCTCCTGCTGCCCAGCAGGGGGCAGGGCCATCAGCTCTGCACTGCTGCTGCTGGCAGGAGCCCGGACCAGGAGCCAGAGGCCTGGCCCCGGCACCTGCTGAGCGTGCGGTTGGCAGGGCTGGCATGGGGGCCAGCAAAGGTTGCTGGCCCCTAGTCTACACTCAAACTGCATGCACTTAAACTAGCATTTCCTGGGTAGATCAGGTTTAAATTGCACATGAGGCTTGAAAAGGGATTAGTTGTTCTTTACTTCAAGAGGAGTATGAACAACAAACGTGCATATATAGTCACTTTTAAAACAGAACCCAAAAGATCGGAACATTACTCTTTTCTACTGAAAGTTTTTCCAAACTGGCTTTGACAATAACTAATTGAACTCCTGTTCTCATTCAATACCAAGTATAAAATCTAATATGAAAAAAGACCGTAACACTGAAATAAAAGTAGTTTTAGTATCAACATTTTGGGAGTAGGAAACACCTAAGGCACAATTTTGGGAGGTATCTGGGACGCAGATAAAAGAATACTGGAATTTCGCTAATGTGTCAACATTTAAAGAGGGCAAATAGCACTATCTTACTATTATAAGCCTGTTAGCCTGACCTTGATTGATTATGGGCAACATCATAGAGCATTTGATATGGGACTCTTTATTCATAAAGACTTGAGAGCAATAAAATTATCAACCAACATGGGCTGTGGGAAAACAGATCATGTCAAACTAACAATCACACATACAATCTCATTTTTTTAAAAACTTAGACTTATTGCAAGCTATTTGGACTTGCTGCCATACAACATTTAAGAAACTAGAGTAACATAAAACTAACAGACCACACACTGTGTCAAACATTTCCCTGCATTTATTTTCCTCCCATTCTGTAAGTTCAAAGCACCTGACAAAGTGGGATTTTCTCCCACGAAAGCTCATGTGATAAATAAATCTGTCAGTCTTTAAAACTGCCACAGGACTCTTTTTTTTTTTTGGCTGACCTAGACTAACAGAGCTACCCCTTTGGAAATTACCATCATAGTGTACCTCCATTATTGAGACCACTTCTGATGAAGTGCAAGAACTGGATGCTGTAAAAAGGATGTTGACAAAAAAAGAGCTCTTTTCTGAACCATCTGCTTAGAGGTCTGGAAGGCATACCTTACAGTGACAGGCTATGAAACCCCTCAATCTATATAGTTTGGCCAAGAGAAGTTAAGAGGTGACTTGACAATAGTTTATAAATACCTATATAGAGAAGATTTTTGATAGAACAGGATTCTTTAATCTAGCAAACAAAGGCATAACAAAATCCAGTATCTGAAATCTGAATTTAGACAAGTTCATACTATAAATAAGATGCACATTTTCAACTTTGAGGGTAATCAACCATTGGAATAATTTACCAATAATTTACTCCATCAATTGAATCTAGACCGGATCTCTTTCTAAAAGTTATGTTATAGCGTCAACAAAAGTTATAGGCTTGATATAGGAATTGTTTGGCAGAATTTTATGGCTTGTTCTATGCAGAAGTACAGACTACAAGCTCATAATGGTCCATTCTGGCCTTAAAGCAGGGCTTGACAAAATTGGCACCATCAGTTTTATTTTTGTTCGTCAGGAAGCACATCTCCACTGCACTTCTGCAGCAGAGCTAGGTGCCGGGCTACAAGCCTTGGTCACCATGGAGACCTGGCACCTGGATTTTGTTAAGCCCTGCCTTAAAGGATATGAACGTATTCCTTCAGAAATAATGTTAGCAAGACTTTTCCCTCCTGTTCTGCAGGGGTGACACCCACAAAATGATGGTTTAAAATTTTCCCCTCTAGATTAGATTAAAACATTTAAAAGGCGCTGGACAACTCCACCATTAACATAGACATACATGGGTAATGGACGCATGAGATGTTTCCTCTTGCTTTGTCAATATAGTTCAATTCCTGACCTGAGAGAAATGTTTTATTCATCTATCCACCTTGATACTGTACAGCATTCACTATACCCCCCATTCTATTTAAACCTCAGTCTCTTCAGTAAAGATAACGATTAATGCCAATTGTGTTAGTGACACAGGTGGCGGTGATCAACTGAAGTAGTAACTAGAAAGACTCCACATCTCATGATTACCACTCCCCTAAGATATCAAGGCTTTCACAGCTATGCCTTATACTTTATCTAGGAGTAGATAAGATAATGTCTTTTACTCCAGAATTGTCGCTTGATATCACAACCACATGAACAGCTGT
>ML685811.1:9747503-9767181 GCA_007922175.1 Pelusios castaneus
GGAAGAGTTGGAGAAAGGAGCCGCTGGGCACAAGGACAGGGAAAAAGGGGGGTTGGGGAGACCCTGCCTGGAGAAAAGGAAGGGAAGGGGAAAGAAGCCTGGGCATGGGAAAGGAGGGAAGAGGAGTCCACGTGGGGTAAAGGGAGGGCAGGGGGTGAGGAGCAGACCACACAGGAGAGGAGCCTGAAGGCAGTGGGGCGGGGTGGGCCAGGAGGGCTATGCCCAGCCCCTGGGCCAGCCCTCCCTGTCCCCAGGGCAGAGCAGGCAGACCCAGGGACAGAGCACATGGGGCCCAGCCTTTGGGCCGGCCTGGCCCAAACGGCCGGCTGCAGGGCTGGAGCCAACTCCAACCCGCCACCCCCCCCCAGTGGGCCTGCCGGGCTCCCCCCCAGCAGGCAGCCCCCCACCAATAGGGAGCCTCAGCTGCTGGAGCCGGCTCCCCGCACTGGCAGCCTCAGTCTCCTGGCCCAGGACTGGCTCCCTGGGAGGCGGAGCGGGCCAGTCAACCCGCCACACTCCCCTCCAGCATGGGGTGGGGGGGCAGGGGCCTTGCTTTGGCCAATTGGCCCTGGGCCCCGCTCCCCCCATGGGATGGCCCTGGCCACAGAGCACCTTACTACTGATACAATCACCACAACTCAACAAATGAGAAGTTCTGTGGCACTTTTAAAGACTAACAAACTTATCGCATGAGCTTTTCTGGGAGAAAGTTTTGCTGAACTAAACTAACACCGCCAGACTACCCCTACTCAGGACTTTTTGCCGCCTGCCACAGGCTGGGTGTCACAAAGGCAGGGTCTGTGATCATCACATCTAGAGCCCACATCAGACTCCACCGCATCGCTGCATGTTAACGGGGATGAGACTGTCACTGGAAGGGTGCGGGACCTGAGCATTCAAAGGAGAGCCCAGCCTGCCCTGCGCCAAGACCCCCACTGCCCAGAGACCCCCCACTGAAAGATGGCGGGGGGGGGGAGACGGAGCAGAGGGAGCAGGGACGGGGAGAGACAGACAGGGGACAGATGGGGGGCGGGGCGCTGGCAGGGTACGCAGCTCCCTGCAGACACACCCCTTAGACAGACGCTGCACCTGGAGGCCAGCGAAGCGCGGTCCCCAGCGGGGTCAGCCCCATGCCCGGCGGTGGGGGCTCTGCGAACGAGGAGCGGCGCCGCCCCTGAGCACTCTGGGCCCCGCCCTCCCCTCGGCCCCAGGGCCCCTTTTCCCCGTCACAACCTCCGCCGGTGACCCGGCCGCGCCGAGCCCCCGCTCAGCCCCCCCACGCGCCGCTGGGCTCCGGTTACCCCTCAGGGACCCGCCGCAGCGAAGGGAAGAGCTGCTCCCGCGACGCACCGGCTCGGAGCCTCCGCCAACGGCTCCCCTCCGCCCAGCCCCTCAAGGTAGCCACGTGACCCACCCCGTCCGGCTACCACCTGCCCCGGCCGCCACTAACGCCAACTCTCAGAAAGTGCTAGAAAGTCTCGTTGCCGCCTCACGTGTGATCAGCCAATCGGGTTATGGCCTGATGATGTAATGCCTCGAGCTCATTTTCTAATTGGCTGACTGATATGGCTTCCTTGCAGCCGCTGTGCGTGAGAGGATGTGTGATTCGTTCAACTCAGCTGGCTGGGGGGACTCCTCAGGGCAATAAGCCGCGGTGTTGCACGTGCTCCCAAGGCGGCGCCTCCGTTTTTTTCCTCTCACGTGCCGGCCAGATCTGCGAAAAACCCTCTCAGAAGCTGCTTCGCTTCATCTGGTCTAGGCTTCAGGCTGGGTCTGCACATGGAGCTGGGCTGGGAGTCCCAGCTGGCTCTCATGGCGCGAGCCCTAGCAGCAAGCAGGGCTTTCCCTCCCGAGTGCAACCTCCATGCAGCTTGCGGGTCTGCGCCTGGGGAACTAGCCCGAGCTGTTGTGTCGGCCTTACGCCAGCAGTTCCCCTTCTGGGCTTCGCCCTCTAGCAGAGATGGGTCATAGGTCCAGCGCTAGCCTCAGGCTGCACCAACCCAGAGATCAGCTCACCATGGTCTCTCACTGGTCAGCAGTGCGGTTGCACATGTTGTAGGCGCAGTGGAAGAAAGTTGAAAAACCAGACCCACAAACCAAAACAAACATGGGTTTATTTTCAGCTTGAAAAGAGCACAGACTTTATTCCCCATGCATGTGCCCTCATCTCACACCAGCATCATGCAGTAAACAAGCAGAAAACTTAAAGGAAATAGAGTATTCCTGTTGGGGCTACACCTGAGGTCACACTGGGTAAGTGGGGGGGGGGGGCGGGTGGAAGGCCATGAGAGCCGAGGAAGCCCCCCGTGCTCCAGGCTCAGAGATGGCCAGTCCCGATTCCAGGACACAGCTGATAATATGTCCCTGGATACCAGTTTTGTCCAACTGGATTTTGCAGCCTGGCAAGAATCTTTTACTAAAAGGAGGAGGGGGGGAAAGGAGGAGGAGGCTTGCGATAGATAGCAGGGACATGCACTGAAGTAAACTCAGCAAGAATATGAATACCCACATATATAAGGGTCTCTGCAACTACAGGGTTTTGCACATGATTTGAGACGTGCCTGTCTCCGTGTGCCTGCTTGAGATCTCAAATAAACTTTTGTGTGCTTCACCGTCCCGGTGTCCTTATTGGTGTTACGCACTCCGGGCAACGAACCCACACTGTTGCTGACCCCAGCCCGTCTTCGGGCGTCCCACCTGCAACAGTTCTTGGCACCCCGGATGATGGGACTTTAGGGGCTTCAAACAGCCTTGCCCAGACCTCACTGAGAGCCAGGGCAGCCGTCCCTGCTTCAACGCCCATGTGCGCACCAGCATTTGCTGGAGGGCCTCGTTGCGTGGGAATGTCCAGCCTGGTGAGCACTTCGGTGCAACGCACCCTTGATAAATGGAGAACCGCTGCCAGAAGGTTGGGCGACGGTGTGGAACCGGTCCGCATACAGGTAGGACTAGTCCGTTTGGTGGTAAATTCGTTACCCTGGGGACGCCCAGGGGTAGTCCCGGGAAAGTATGGGACAAGGACAAGGGAAGGGCTTGGGGTATTGTACCCCCTTGGAATGCATTTTGTTAAACTGGAAAAGCCTGGGGTCGGACTCCATGACTAAGAAACAATTAAAAAGGTTTTGTTCTATAGATTGGCCTCAGTACCAGTTAGAGGACCGGGAGCGATGGCCCCAAGGGGGCTCCCTTAATTATAACACCATTCGCCAGCTTCTTTTGTTTTGCCAGCGCACCGGGAAGTGGCATGAGCACATGTATACCCAGCTGTTTATGGCTCTATGGGATTGAAAAGAGCTGCTACGGAAATATAGTCTGGTCGTGACCGGGTTGGAGGCTTCTTCGAGTACACCATCCCCTCCCATGGTTGTAATAGCGGAACCAGCGCCCCCTTCGGCCCCGATACGCCCTCCAGCTAGGGATGAGGGCCCCAGAGATCAGGAAGGGGGAGGGTCCCAGGGCACATACCCTCTAGTAGCTGAGACTGTCATCACTCGTCCAGGGACCGACAACCAACCATTAGACCTGCCCGGTGAAGACTCCCTAACTGTCATTGGGGCAACCGGAAAGGGGGTTAAATGCCCTGACTACACCCCTGCAGAGAGTACTTTGGGAGACAAACATATTTCCCATCGCATAGTTTACCTCCCCGACTGTCCGACCCGTTTGTTGGGAAGAGACCTACTCTGTAAGCTGGGAGCCACTTTGCATTTTACTCAAGACGAAATTACTCTCAATATACTCCCAGAGAATGCCTGGCTTATGGTAGTGGAACCTCAGGAAAAAGCCCAAGAAGCTCTGGAGTGGGCAGATTGGGAGGATTAGGTTTATCCCCTAGTGTGGGCCACAGAGATCCCTGGGAAAGCCTCTCACATTACTCTGGTCACAATCCAACTCCTCCCAGGAAAAACCCCAGTGAGAATTCAGCAGTATCCCATATGGCAAGAAGCGCGAGAGCAGCTGCGGAGTATCATTGACACATTCCTAAGGTGTGGGGTCCTCTGGGAGTGTCAGTCGGCTTGGAACATTCCCATTCTGCCAGTTAAGAAGCCGGATGGCACCTATCACCTGGTACAGGATCTTAGGGCTGTGAATGAAAGGGTGAAGCCTGTGCACCCTCTGGTGCCAAATCCCTATACATTGCTTGCCTCTATAGGGGAACAATATATGTATTTCATTGTTCTTGATTTAAAAGATGCCTTCTTTACCATCCCGGTGGAACAACAGTCCCAGGAACTTTTTGCCTTCGAGTGGGAGGACATGAAGCAGGTAAAGAAACAAATGTGCTGGACTGTTTTAGCCCAAGGCTTTAGGAACTCCCCCACTATTTTCGGCCAGGCACTTGCTGGGGACCTACAGGAGTGGGACAACCAGGAGGGGATACTCCTGCTGCAATATGTGGACGATCTCCTAACAGCCCAGGAACTGGAGGAATACCTGAAAGCAACGGTAAGCCTGCTAAACTTTCTCGGGCTCAGGGGCTACTGCGTGTCACGCAAAAAGGCTCAGATTGCCCTTACCGAGGTCCGGTACCTAGGGTTCCATATTCAGCAAGGGCAGCGACGGCTTTCCACTGAAAGAAAGGAAGCAGTTTGCCAAGTCTCCACCCTGATTAATCGGAAGCAGCTGCGGGCATTCCTTGGAATGGCGGGGTTCTGCTGTATTTGGATCCCTGAGTTTAGACTTATAGCTAAGCCTCTTTATGACTGCCTCCAGGGTACAGATCAAGAGCTATTCCACTGCCCCACTGAGGCGGAAGCAGCCTTTAAGGCTCTGAAGCAAAAGTTGCTAGAGGCCCCAGTCCTCGGACTCCCGGATTTGTCCAAGCCATTTCAGCTTTTCGTTCCCGAGCGAAGAGGGGTGGCTCTTGGGGTTCTCACCCAATATCTGGGAAACTGGCGATGCCCGGTGGTGTATTTCTCTAAACAGCTGGATCAGGTGGCTATGGGGTGGCCAGGATGCCTATGGGCAGTAGCTGCTATGGTACTAATTATTGAAGAGGCTGAGAAGTTAACCCTTGGGGGGGTAGGGTAACGGTTTATACACCCTACATGATCCGAGCCCTCCTAGATAGCAAGGGAGGTTTGTAGCTCACGCAGGCTTGAGTGGCCCGATACTAGGCCAAACTCATAGAGAATCCGGAGGTTCAACTGCGTACCTGCTCAACTCTTAATCCCGCCACCCTCCTTCCTGACTCCGAGGGTACAGAACATGATTGCCTAGAGACTGTGGATTTACAACACTCCAGCAGGGCAGATCTCAAAGATTGGCCCCTGCCTAACCCAGACTTTGCATGGTATCCTGATGGGAGTAGCATGGTGGTTGGCGGCCAGCGAAAGGCAGGATATGCTGTGGTCTCCCTCTTCGACACCATTGAGGCACAGACCCTACCGCCTGGGACCTCCGCCCAGCTGGCAGAGCTCATCACGCTCACCCGAGCACTTGAGCTGGCCGCCGATAAGCGGGTTAACATCAAAATCAAGCAGAAGCAAGCCATGACAGCTGTAAGGAGAGGTCAGAGAATGGAGTCTAGAGTACAGATCTGGGGTACTAAAACTTAATAAAATGACAAGAAAGGTGTGCCATCTGTAACCACAGAAAACAGCAGGAAAGGAAAATCAATGTAATGCTCTGAGTAAGAACAGAATGATTCACTGAAGAGAACAGTGTGGGGATGTTATGTAACACAGCTGAGGAATAAAAGGCCCTTCCTGGGCATGAAGCTGGATTTCCTTATTCTATATTCCCAAGGCTGGAAGTTCTGCTGAGTCTGACTAACCAGTTGTACCAACAGGCCACTCACGGGTGCCAACCCGCACAGAACTATTTTTGACAACTTGATGAACAACCACCATGTCCCTATTCCTAAAGATCCCCAGGAATCCTTTCCTTTGCAACAGGACTGCCTAGTTCTCTTTATGAAGGGCTCTGACTCACCTTCCTAGATTTCTCTTCAAAGCACTTTACAAACATTCAAGTAATTTTAACACCACCCCTGTGATGCAGGGAAACATCCTCATTTCGCAGAAGGGGGACTGAGCCAAAGAAGTGAAGTTAGCTATCTATGACAGTAAAGGGATATAGATTCTTTTCTGTTACTTTGCTAGGACAGTGTGTCAGTCTGGTCTTAAGGGGGGTCAGCATAGTAGCCATATGACCATAGTCTCCTGGAAAAGAGATGAACAGGGAAATCTTCCACAATTTACATTCAGTTGGGTTCCTTGCAATATTTAAAGGTGCTAACAGAAATTTGCAGCCATTTTGATCACGCAAGAAGTCTAAAGTCTTAAAAGATGGTGGCAAATTAGTTACTTCACATTAGTTATTCCACCCAAACAGGATAGTCTTTTGCACTTCACCCAGTCTTCATCTAAGCTGGTGCTAGAATGGTATGAAACAGGGAGGATAAAGGATAAAAACAAAACAAAAGGCACTTTTTTTTTTTGGTTCCAGCCATGCCCCTTTGTTAGTGATCCACTTGCCCCAGCACATGTGCGCTGCATCAATCTATTTGGGGCAGAGAAGAATCTGAAGGAGTAGCATGGATGTGGCTGCAACAAAGTTTCTTCTGCCCCATATCTCATATCCACTCCATGGAGCTTTGAGGAGGCACTCAACCTCTCTGTGTAATTCACACTCACAATGCAAAGGTAATCCGCAATGCACTAATTATGAGGAAATCATTAGTCCTGGGAACTGAGGGTTTAATGGAGTACATTATTTGTAATTTGCAATAATTACTTTTCAAAAGTAATTTTAATAACACACAATAAACACAATGCGACACTCCCATGCCACAGACAAAAAATGCTGACTCACACACACACCGACGATGACTCACTTACACCATCACACACACACGTTAAAGGAAACATATGAACCTTGACACAGATGGACACATCCACATCCACTCACAAGTAATACTGCTGGTCCCCCACTCCTCCCACACACATACACACCTGCTTACTCACTCAACTGTGTGACATCCAGTACCCACTCCAAATGACACACCCCAACTCCCCACTAACTGCTACATACCAAACTGTAGTTTATTGAAAGTGTTACAGGAAAACATTCTCTTAAATAATGTCAGTAGTCTAGGCTCATGTTTTTCATCACATGAGAAACAGAGATAAACGGGACTCCTCTCCACTTGTGGTCCTGCACTGGATACTGCTCCACTCAATAAAATTAAAAAAAAATAAAAACCAGAGTAAAATGCCAGGATCTTCATTCCTAACCTGTGAGCCATTTACAGCTGCTAATGTAATGGCATCGCTCTTCCAGATAGAATGAGGAAAGCGAGGAACGGGAAGCTGCTCTCCCGCAGGCTGCACTGAGTACATTCCTAGAGGGGTTTCCAAGGCAGCCTCAGCGCATTGACCTGGTTGGACAGTCTAAAGACCACAGCAGGGCACTGACTGTTTCCAACAATGAACACATCAGGCAACTTCGTACAGTTGGAACATTTTTTTCTAAAAGCAAATGTGCAATAAGAAGTGCCAGTTTTGGTTAAAGATTGATTCTCGCCACGGCCTTTGACAGATTACTGGGGGTAGAACAGTAACTACAAGTGAATGGGCCACTGTTCTGGAGCTGTGGGAGAAGTCAAGGTGGGGGACGTTTGAGATTTACAGTGAAAAACCCCTTCCCTCCCAAGGAGGGAGGTGAGCATAACTGAGCTAGCAATGCTATTCATGGCCCTGTTTCTGTCAATAACAGGCCCTTCCGAGAATTCCCAGGGCACCTCTTAAACATCACCAGCTCAAGTGAAAATAGTAACAAAAAGGACAGCGAAAAACATTGGAGCACCAGGTGTGACTTGAGTAGGGCTAAGGGAGCAGATGTGTCGGGGACAAATGGAGATCAACACAGATGCTTGCAGCTATTCTCTTGTGTGCAATGAACTCTACTGTGCCTGTGTGACTATTCCAACTCTGCACCAGGAGTGCATGCCCTTCAGCATCTTCTCTCTTAAATACCTTTGGGAGAAGGGCCATCACTGTGGCTGTACTTTTTACAGTTCGTTAACAGCGTTGTCTACATTAAATGAAGAAACCAATGCAGGGACCTTGAAAAGTTGGTTGTCTTGCTTGTCCTTGCAATGATGTCTATATCCACACAACCACCACAAGGCTTATGGCCGACCTGTTTTGGTGTGCCCACCATTCTGTGACACCTCAAGCGTCTCTCCTGGCTAGCATGCTTCTGGGAGCAGAGATTTTGGGGCAATTTCCAAACACAACGTTGTTGGACAGTTAGGAAGTCAGCTGAAGCAGTGCAGCTGCAATGCTTGTGACTCCCCACCCGCCTTTGGGAGACAGCATTGTAGAATACATTGATTCAGACAGACCTGAACAGAAGGCGTTAACGCAGGAGCTACAATCAACCAGTCCAACCAATGCTTGAAAAACCCCTGGGACAGCTGTTGAGTGGGAGCACAAGTCGTTGTATGGATGTTGCAAGGTTAAATGCATCCCAACCTACAGTTTATTGCAACACCTCTTTGCCTAGTGTAGACGGGGCCACAAGATGACAATCCCAGAGCAAAATTTAAAGTGGTTTTCCTTATACTGTTCTCTGAATTCTTTCACTGGGAAGCATCCTCCCCCTTCACCAGCAGGCATAGGGGAACAAAGGGTACTGGCTCCAGTCTGCCATGCTCCCATGGGCATGCCCCGAAGCCCCTTGAGTATTATAATCTGTGGAGAAGGGAGAATAGCTCATTGCCCTGTACTGGCTGTGGGAAGGTACCATCCATTGGCCTAGGCCTTGCTCGGTGCCGTATGGATTGTACACTGGACCTCGGGCCCCTGGTTTCCCAGCAGAGTCTACAGCCATGTTGACTACCCCAGTGTAGTCCTGTGGATGAGGTAGTGGCGGAGGGAGTGTAGGCAGGTTGGTGAAACCTTCTGACAGTTGTTTGGCATCTTGCTCAGGCACCGTGGCTATATCCACTCGGTGGGATCTGGCCCGGAATTCATTTAAAAGGAGGATGTCACGAGTGGGCGCCTGCTGTGTATCCCCATTGTCATGGAACCTGTGCCCAGAGGGTGGAGAGAAGAGCAATGGGTCAAATTGACCATGGCATAAAATTCTTGAATAGACCAGAACTGCTTGTGGTTCAAAGGCATGATCCAGGGATGGGGGGGAGGGAGAGCCAACAATATGGGGCAGCTGCCTCCCCATTCAGTTTTAAACATCAGCTAGCCTTGTGAAACAAGTGCACTTATTAAGCTTATCTGTCTCTATATCTGTCCTCCTTACTGCCTACTGACATCCCTCCCTTCCTATGCCCTCTTACTGTCACTCCTACCCCTTCCTCTCTCTAACACAGGAGTGTCAAACTCATTTGCTATGGTGGGCCAGATTTGACTTAAATGTTCTTCAAGTGGGCCGTAGATACCATAAACCGAAATATTAGCTCCTACACTGTCGTGGCATCACAGAGCTCCGTGCATGTGAGACTGTGCTCTGTGATACCGTAAGACCACACTCTCTCTTTCTCTGTTAGGGAGACAGAGTATGGTCTCACGGAGCGCTGTCATAGGCTGGATGGAAGAGGTTCATGGGACATATGTTCTACACTCCTGCTCTAACAGGAAGCACTTGGTTTCTCTCATGGAAATATCCCATAAGGAGTGAGGCTGCAAAAGGGAAATGCCAATTGTCCTTTCCAGTAACTATGGGGAGGAACTGGACCCTGCCTGCCACACATACACAACTGGGAAGTGGGACTAACCTGTATGTCTGGTAGGATGAAGGTGTGGGTACTTGCTGCTCTCTGGCAGTCACCGGAGCTGGTGACACTGCAGGGATTCCATGGCTGCCGTTCTGCTCGGAGACCCAGAAGGGGTATCCGTTGCTGACAGGAATGGAATTAGTCTCTTCCTTCACTTCCACATTCTCATCCTTCACAAAATCTGACTCACAACAGAGAAAAGAAAGAAAAAAAAGGAGAGAGGGAGAAGAGAGAAACCAGAGCTCAGTAATGGTGTGTTTGCAACTCAATGAAGGCTGAAGTCCCCCAGAGAGAATGGGAGACCAGAGGGTTAAGGAGTTTGCAAACAGTCTAAAATGTCTAATCATTAGCTGGAATCTTCCTACATTCCATTAATCAGAGACAAAAGGCAAGTGTTTTTCTTATGTCTCTGATTCTCAGTGTGAGATTCGGAAGACGTTGGCAAGCAGACTAGAAATTCAGCTGGAAATCAAGAGATTGGAAAGACCCATTTGATCAGAGCCTCACAAACTGTTGCTGGTCACATGGTGTTGGCTCCTCCTCCTCTCTAAACGGCACTAAAAGACAGCTAAAAAGACATTAAATATTTCCCTAATATTATTCTTTCAATTGCTGTAGCTGCCATAGCAGCATTATTAGGTCATCAATGGGAGGGGAAGTGACTTGTGCAAGCATAAGTGGGAAGGGAAGGGTTTACCAGCCAATCTCTACAGGATGGTCCACACTACAAAAATTTTGAGCATTGCTGTTTTAAGTCATTGTGTCTGTCATAGGATGACCCTCTCTTTGGATGCCCTGCTGAGACTGGCTGCAGCACGACATGCCCATCTGTCTCAGTTTCTCCATCTGTTCACTTATGAAAAGAATAGTGAACCTCAAGGTTCAGTACACAACTTATTTCTTTGCATAATTTATTCCCATATACCAATGCAGTAGTTTCCCCCAAACCTTGTAGTAAGATCATTCTCTACAAACCCACAGTAATGATATAAAGGTACAACCATTTTCCCATTCCCCTCTTCAGGAACATCATCTCCAGGTCCTCCACCAAGAGTCAAGAGCAGCACTTTGTTACCAGTTCCTTTTGCCTCTGACACAGGGCCCCTCTCTCCAGGTCATCTACCTGACAATGACCAGATTCCTGACTCTACCACTGCCTCCACATCAGGTCTCCTGCAAGTGAGCACCTCACTTCATTCTTGTGAGCCCTTCTCCAGTTTAGGGAAGGTCTCTCCAGGACCATTCCTTTGTTATGAGTGTCTTCATGCCAAGGGCACCTTGCAGCATTTCACTGCCTATGAGTCCTACCTTTGCTCAGGGCATATCCCTCCAGAGTCGACTCTTTTGCTTCCATGTTTGGCCTGCCCTGACCACACTGGAGCTTCCCCTTTCCTTGTCAGTTCTCACCAGCAGTTCTGTTCCAGCTCTCCTCACAACTCAAGTCTCCCCTGGGGCTCCTCTAATTGTTCCAAGTAATTCTTGCCAGCTCTGTCCTGCTGCTCCCTGTCTGTTTGAGTGTCAGGCTAGGCTCTCAGCCATCCCTCTTGTGTCTGACTGCGCTCAGGATCTAACTCTCCAGCCCTGGACAGCCCTCAATCACCTGCCAATCTCCTCACTTCAGGACCCAGGGCCCTTCTTTTAAACTCAGAGGGGAGTCAGATGACCAATCAGAGGTGCACTAGCCTCTATCCTTTTAAAGGGTCATTGTCATGCTCTGGCACTGTCCGTCTCCCTGTCAATGCTAGGTTGTTGCCTTCAGGACATTTATTAGTCCATTGTCCAGTCTAGTTGTAAAGGTTTCCAGCAACAGAGCTTTCTCCATGTCCCAAGGGAGACTGACTGGAGTGGAAGAAGGTAGTTATTGCATATTACAAATGGTTTTCTGATGTATTTCTATCTGGAAAGCTACTTGTGAACAGCAGCATACAAATCCTAACAGGGAGTCCCCCAGCCGTGTGCTAGATGCTCCAATTCTGTGCACAAAGATTCCTCATTCAAATGGAGGTCCCGTCTTCTTTCACACCCCTGCCCTTTCTTGTGGCAGTTAATGAAAGGCCAGATCAGCCCAACAGATTTAAATTTTATTGCGCTCTGGAGTCTTAGCTCTGTAGTGGCAGGTCAGAAATTGCTCAGAGATCAAAAAGCCATCTTTGCTGGCTCTGCAGCTACCTTCTGTCCTCCCCAGTGCTTGGGACAGCTTTGTTCTCCCTTCCTGCCGCCATTCAGCATGCTGCCCTTCCACTGCACCTGGCCGCTGGCACCTCTGCAGCCACTGTCACCCAGAGACTGGACAGTAGGTCTTTGAGGCCCCTGTTGCTACTCCTGCCTCCATCAGACTTTCACCTGCCTCACTCCTCACCTACCTCTCCCACACTTCTCTGCCTGGACTCCTTGACACCCAGGAGCTCCCACCCCAGCTGCCACTTTGCACTTGATCCTTACTCCTTCAAGTTGTACCCAAGTACCATTTATTCCTGCTCCTTTGCTCATGTATTAAGGAGTAAGAGTTAATGTTCCTTTTCTTTTCTGCTTAAATAAGAGCTGCAGTGTCTTCCAAAATCGCTGCCCTTAAGGCCCAAGGCTCACAGGCCCTATGGAGAAAGAAGCTTTAACAGGGCTGTGGTAATGGCTCTTTTACTCCCATTGGCATGGTCCTTGTGAGCAAGTGCCTCCCCAGGTTTGTTGTTGCCAATATTACCAGGTTCCTCAGCACCAGTCTCCATTTCTTCTGGCAGCTTCCTCTTCTGGCCTTTGATTGGACTAAGTTTCTGGCCTTTGGCTCGCCCTTCCCTGCAAAAAGAACAATGTTTGAAGGCAGTTCGTACGCAACCTTCTTACCTAGATGCCTGTGCTGGGGACTCTGGTGCAGACACAAAACCCTAATACACCAGGAGAAGCAGGAAGGGCAAGCACCCTTCAACGTGTGCAAAGAGAGAGGGTAAGGGTTGATGTCTCACATGTTTCTGAAGTTGCGCATTGGCTGGCGATGCACCAGCACAGCAGTGGGACTGACTTCAGGGGAATGCACTTGTCCAATGGTGTAAGGTACAATTAGTCATGGTGACTGCCACTGGAAAATAGGGATCAGGGAGAAAGACTGAATTACCCCACCAGCATTCAGGTGCTAGGACAAATCAGTGAATGGATTATATGATTTTTACAAATTGCCCAGTGATATTGGAAAATATTGGAGGTTTGAATGGCAATTTTGTGAACATGATCCAAATGTCACAGGGCTTTTGTTTGGAAGTGGGAACATGGGCCACCCATTTTCACTAAAAAATGCTCCTATTAGGTGAAAAACAATCTTGAAATTTTCTTTGGATGAAAATTAATTTTGACTCTTGCTCCAAAAGTCAAGGCATTTGTTAAGCCTGAAACCACCCAAAAACCCCTGCAAATATTTTTGTGAAAAGTTTTGATTCTAACCATGCATCCTTTCTCTCCTCTCTACTATATACTTTCATTTGCCTTTAAGTTTTCCTATTATCTCATGCACGGCCCTCAGGCCTGACAGAGGTCCTCTCTCATGATGGCATCTAACTTTTTCTTCACAGTGACTGGGGGAAGGAAGAGGATGAGAGGAACCTGGATGTTAGAATTAAGCTGATACCAAACAGGCTCAGTGATCTATGTAGATCCTCTATTCAGTCAGGATAGCATCTACCTTCGAGTGTTCTTCCCATGTTCCCGGAAGCCCTTAGCAAATGGGTTGTTGTCAATCTTGAGTTTTGTGATCTACAAGTAGACATGAGATCCAATATTAGAATGAGCAAGATCCATGGCGCTAACAATCACTCTATGTATACACTTCTCTCGTAGGAACTCCTGTGGTCTCAAGGCAAGCACCTCACATCTTTAGTGTATTTATCCTCCCAACAGTCCACTTGACAGATGGGCACAAAGAGAATAAATGACTTGGGCATGTTCACACAGGAAGTCTGTGGCAGAGTAGGCAACTGTATCTGGGTCTCCCAAGTGCCAGACAAGTGCCCTAAGCACCGAATTATCCTCTCTCTAATGTAATTTAAAATGTTAGCAATCCAGGGCTCACTTTAACTTGTCAGATACAATAATTCAGAGTCCTGCCAGGCATTAAAGCATCAGTGCTACAGAGCCATGCAGTACTCACCACAAATTGCTGGAGAAACGTTCCTCCATTTCCAGCTGACAGAGACTTCTCTAAGGGAGATGCCCGGGTGAGAAAGGGTGATGGGATACTTGTGCTGTCCCAGATGTGGGCATGGAGAAGGTTATAGGTGTCATACACATGGTTGAGGGAAGATGGGAATATACCTGTATTACCCACATGGGGAAACAGGCATTTCTGTTGCATTCACACAGAAGGGAAAGGGGATTCATATATTGCCCATATAGGGGAGAATTTCACCTGCACTGTCTTCACAGGAGGGAGGGCTGTGGTTTTTTTCTGCAAAGGGGGAGTGGGAGAGGCTCTTTGTGGTCCAAAAAGGGCAATGGAGGATATTTTCTCTTGGGAGCAGGTTCTGGTGTTAGGGGCAGGGTATTTTACCTCCTCATTTTGGTAGGCAGTGACAGAGGTGAAGACCGTCTCAGGGAAGCTGAACATCTGGAATATGCTCCAGCGGGCGCTGAACAGGTCGTCTGCCTGAACAATGTGGAAGCGAGGCTTGTAGCGGTGCATGGAGTGAAGGATGATCTAGTGGAGAGGGAGACAGTAGGTTTGCTACTGCCGTATTCTGAGTTGCCAACCACCCTTGAAGGGTAACCACCTCTTCTTTTGATGATTCAAGCTCCAAATGTTTTTAGTCATGGGTGTCTTCTGAGGGGACCCAGGAACCAAGGTCTCCCTGCATATGCCAGCATACGGAGGCATACACAAAACCCAGCTCTGGAAGGTGGGGGAAGGGGGAACATTGCACATTCTTAGCAGGGTGCCCCATCTTTCAATTTTAGGCCTAGAGCAATAAACCCAGTGGCCTGGCAGCAGGGATAACAATGTGGAAAGAAAATAGTATTAACAGATCTAACTGGAGGAGGGCTAAGACATCCTGATGAGTCAATGCTTTGAAACATCAAGAGCCATTAAACCTATGGGGCTGTAGTCAGCAGGCTGGAGAGTGTGTACTGTCTACAGATATCATGGCCCTGCTGAACAAACCCTCCCCACACAGAGATGTTATACTGCCCTTGTCCCATTTGTTATAAAGGGAGTTTTCACCCAAGATCCCCAATCATTTAATTTCTCATGACACCAAAGTTCTATTTGCAACCAAATTTTTCTTCTTGCAAATTCTTAGATCACAAGTTCATAGAGCACAGACAAAGCCCAGCTCCCATCTTACATGCCCATGCTGATCCAGGGTATTGTTGGTGAGCTTCAGCTTTTGGAAGGAGACGGGTTCTTTCATCCAGTGGCTGCCGGGAGCTGGAGAATCTGGATGTATGTATGTCCGACAGGGAAGTTGTGGCTCTGCTTTTCCAGCAACTTCCCATTGATCCTTATTCCACTGGAGAAGGCACAGCAGAAAATTCCATGGCTTAATAGACCTGCCCTCACCATATCAAAGCAACTATGACTCCAGTGCCTTTACTTCAATGCCTGAGGCTGTGGAGAGCTCTGACACAAGTGACCTTGCCAGACAGTGGAGTGGGACTGATTGATGGCATGGGGGCACTATGTAATGCTACCATGTCAGTGTTCATTTTCACACCCCAGTTTGTGCGCTCTCTCTCTTTTCTCGAAAGCATTAAGTAACTATTGGCTCCATGGTTACTGTGCCTGTGATTCAAAATCAAATTTGTACAGTCTACAAATGAAAAAAAAAAGTGATTTTTTTAGCTGCTAGGTGAATCTAGCTGCAGTATTGGCTATTTGTGACTGATTCAATAAAAGGCATAAACCTGCCAGAGAGCATCTAATGTGCAAGTGCTCTGATGGGCATTTATTCCTAACCCTGGCTGGTGAGCAACTGGTGCCTGGAGCATAAAGATTGATTCACCTTGTGCAGTGGCCCAGGATACAAGTCCAATTCAAGATGTATGGTGCCTAGGCTTTTTAGTGATTTATATATACATTTTATATACTTTTACTTATAGTGACTCTGCACACAGGTGGATTTCACTCAGCAGAAGGAGCAGACAAAGATTTTTTTTAAAAGTATCTACCTTGTACCTGAAGTTGTCCATCGGCACAAAATCTACCAGCATGAGGTACTTAGCATAAGGGATCAAGCCAGAGACTTTGACTTTGCACTGTGGAAACATTCGTCTGAAGAAGAAATAAAATCAGCATTATAGAAAGTATTGGGTTTTCTATAATGGCCCGATCAGCTGTTAGGTTTTGTTTGCTCTGTCAGGCAAACTGCTGATGGAAGCACTAGTGTAGCCCAGATGTGGGCATTTTTACCATCCTGTTGTCTCATCTAACTTCGGGCAGGTCTAGATGACACATGGTTAGAAGCCAGCAGTTGCTGGAGGCCTGTCTATTCTAGTGCTCCTACTGTTACTACCCCCATAATGCAGCAGTGGGAAATTTAAGAAAAAGTTAGCCCACATTTCAGAGTTATGCTCTTTCTAGCCCTGGTGCAGCTGTACAGAGATGGAAGGGTGGCACCCTATTGATAATGTATCTAGCTCTCTGCTGACTTCATCTTGCACAATGAATTAAAATTCCACATACTCTAGCTATAAGCTCCAGTATGTTTCATGGATTCCAGGACATGCCAGATTTCAATTTAAGAGCAGCCTGGGCCCCAGATCCTTTCTCTTCCTTGCCTTGTTCTTGTTCACAGACACAGAATGAAGGCCAAACATTCAGTTCTCATCCTTCTTTTCAATGTCCATCTTGAGTGCCAAGTCCCCAAGCTGGATATCAAGAACATACCAAATATTTAATCTGTCAGCATGCCCTAGACTATCTTTTTTGTCTACTATATTCAAATGACTTGTCTACCATGCAGCATCAATATGCTCATGATGAGGTAAATGGGTTCTATGTCTCAGTCCGTCACTGCCAGCTTTGCAGCAATGGGGACATTGAAACTGTCAAATGCAGGAGCCACAGAATGGGTTGGGTTTTTCAAGGCACCGAACACTCTGTGACCTGGGTGACATTCATAATTCAGAGATTATGTAAACCCTTCAGTAAACCCTGAGGCTGAAGTTGTTCTGCAAGGAAATGGGAAGAAGGGGAACAATATAATCGGCTTCAAAAACAGCATGAGAGTGGCCTTTCCAAAAGTGAAATAGCAGGAAAGCTCTGGAACGCAGTTTGCTGGGAGGGGGCTTATATTGCTGAATTGCTTTCCTTACCTGCCAGATTTGGTGATGATCATCTCAGTTCCTACTTGGTGAAACTGCATCCAGAGGTCCATGTCTTCTAGGGTAAGTACAATTGAGCTCTGAGGGTAATGTTCCAGGCTGGAGGAAGGAAGTGCATCACACGGAGCTTTCACGTCTACCAGGAGAGAGTAAAGAGAGGGTACTCAGACAGTCAGGAGGAAAGTCGACATGAAATAGCATTATAATGCTTCAGGAGACAGACCTTCAAGTATCAGCATCAACGTCAGTTCCTCTCAGTGTCTGTGCTTGAAGATGTTCTGTTGTGGAGTTTCATGGGCTGATGTACTAGACTGGTCCAGCCTATGGGATCACCACTCCATTGAGTGACTGGCCCCCCAGACCTATTCAACCCACTATTATCTCACAGCTAATGGAGATTTCATTTAGTTCAGATAGATTTTGGTGCTGAAGATCCTGGGCTCTCTTCCCATTAACAACTGTGGAGTCTGTGTGTATATGTGGTCACAACTGGCTACACTCAGATAATTTGCCTGCAAAGACCATTGGCTATTCTGGCTCATTAATCAGACAGGCTGATGCAAATGTTTTTCAGAAGAACAATATCCTCCTGGATAAAAATTTAGGCTCCAGGTATCATGCTAAGTTTACTTTTTCCACTCAGTACTCAAGACAAGGATACACAGTGCTGTACATTTTACTCCTACCAGTGTCTTCATGTAATCATGGTCTCACAAAATATTTTATAGAAAGTGAGTACAATGAAAGCTAAGAAGAATGGAAATGTTTTAAGTGGCTTGGAGGAGAAGGGGAGAGAATGCTGGATAGACAGGGCAGCACAACAGAAAAAATGCAATGCCAGACGACAGTAAAAGGACAGATAGATGCAGATCAGAGGAACGAATTTGGTAGGTGAAAAAGAGATCAGAGAGGGAAGGTACTAGACCATGGAAGGTTTTAAAAAATGAAAGGCAATTTTGAAATGTATTTGCTAGGGCCAGGAAATTGTTAAGAGGGTGGAGGATAGTCCTATGTGCAATATAACTACAATCATGTTAGGGGAGCCATTCCTTACATGCCCACTGAGCAGGCATCTGTAGTGTAGATGGGGTTGTATTCTTAAAGAAAGCTCTAAATTCAGATGAGTGACAAGAGAGCCAGAGATAGAATCATAGAATTATAGGGCTGGAAGGGACCTCATGAGGTCATCTAGTTCAACCCCCTGCTAAAAGCAGGACCACTCCCACTAAATCATCCCAGCCAGGGTATTGTCTAACTGGGCCTGAAATGTTTCCAAAGATGGAGATTCCACCACCTCCCTAGGTAACCCATTCCAATGCTTCACCACCCTCCTAGTGAGAAAGTTTTTCCTAATATCCAACCTCAACCTCCCCACCTGCAACTTGAAACCATTGCTTCTTGTTCTGTCCTCCTTTACTACTGAGAGCAACCTAGCTCCCTCCTCTTTGGAGCACCCCTTCAAGTAGTTGAAGGTTGCTATCAAACCCCCCTAAGTCTTCTCTTCTGCAGACTAAATAAGCCTAGTTCCTTCAGTCTTTCCTCATATGTCATATGGTCCATCAACCCTAATCATTTTCATTGCCCTCCACTGGACTCTTTCTAATTGTCCACATCCTTTCTGTGGTGGTGAGCCCAAAATTGTACACAGTATTCCAGATGCGGCCTGACCAGTCCCGAATAGAGGGGAATAATCACATCCCTCGATTTGCTGGCAACGCTCCTCCTGATGCAGCCCAATATGCTATTGGCCTTTTTGGCAACAAGGGCACACTGTTGGCTCATATCCATCTTCCCATCCACCATAACCCCCAGGTCCTTTTCTACAGTGTTGCTACTTAGCCGATCGGTCCCCAGCCTGTAGCAATGCATGGGATTTCTCCATCCTAAGTGCAGGACTTTGCACTTGTCCTTGTTGAACCTCATGCAGTGTTCCCTCTAAGCTGCGCGGGTGCGCGGCCGTGCAGCGGCCGTCGCACCCCCCACGCAGCACTGAGGGACCCCTGCGCAGCCCAGCAGCCCGACTGCTCCCTCCAGACCCCCAGGGCTGCGGCTTTGCCACTGCAGACATGACCTGCACCCGGCCTCTGGGCTGGCCCTCCCCGCCCCCAGGGTGGGACAGGCAGCCTCAGGCTAGGCTCAGGTGCGCGGGCCGGCCTGCCTGCCTGCCCCATGCGGCCGGGCAGTGGGGTGGCTGCGGCCACGGCGGGCTCCCGGGCTCCCACCCACTGACTGCCTCGACTTCCTGGCCCAGGGCTGGGGCTGGGCTCATCCAACGGCCTCGGCCTCCCAGCACGGGGCCGGGATCAGCCTCCAGGGCTGGGGTCTGCTCCGCCCCACCGGCGGCTTCCCAGGGCCGCGGTAGGGTCCTCCCCCGCCAGCGGCTTTGGCTTCTCTCTTTCTTTCTCTTCCTTCTTTCGCTTCTTTGCCTGCCTTCTTTTTTCTTTCTTCCTCTCTTTCTGTTCCTTCTTTCTCTTTTTTCCTTATTTGTCTTCCTTTTTTTCTTTCTCTTCTTTCCTTCCTCTTTCTTCTTTTTTCTTTCTTTCTTTCCTCTTCCTTCCTCCTTCTTTCTCTTCCTGTTTCCTCTTCTTTCTCTTTCTTTCTTTCTTTCTTTCTTTCTTTCTTTCTTTCTTTCTTTCT
>ML685811.1:9767191-9777806 GCA_007922175.1 Pelusios castaneus
TCTTTCTTTCTTTCTTTCTTTCTTTCTTTCTTTCTTTCTTTCTTTCTTTCTTTCTTTCTTTCAAAAAAACTTTTAAAAAATTAATTTTAAATAAAAACCTTTCTAAAAATTAAATTTCAATTCAAAATTCATTCAAATTCAATTAAACACAATTAATTAATTCTATTTACAATTACTTTAACTTCAATTAATGCCAATAATTTCTGTCATGTGAGTTTACACAAAAATTTTATTCAGAAAAAGTTTTGCACACGGCTTGAAAATTTTGCACACAAGCCGCCAAACCTTAGAGGGAACATTGACCTCATGAGATTCCTTTTGGCCCAGTGCTCCTATATGTCTAGGTCTCCCTGAATCCTGTCCCTGCCCTCCAGTGTGTCTACCATTCCCCCCAGCTTGGTGTGATCCGCGAACTTACTGAGCGTGCAATTGATCCCATCATCCAGATCATTAATGAAGATGTTGAACAGAACAGGCCCTAGGACCAACCCCTGGGGCACTCCACTCATTACCGGTTGCCAACTAGACATCGAGCCATTGATTCCTACCCGCTGAGCCCATTGATCTAGCCAGTTTTCCTACCACCTTATGGTCCACTTGTCCAACCCATACTTCCTTAACTTGCCGACAAGAATGCTGTGGGAAACAGTATCAAAAGCCTTGCTAAAGTTGAGGTATACCACGTCAATGGCTCTTCCCGCATCCACAAACCCAGTCATCTCATCATAGAAGGAAATCAGGTTGGTCAGGCACGATTTGCCCTTGGTGAATCCATGTTGACTGTTCCTGATCACTCTATTTTCCTCCAAGTGTTTCAGGATGGATTCTTTGAGGATCTGCTCCATGATTTTTCCAGGGATTGAGGTGAGGCTGACTGGTCTGTAGTTCCCTGGATCCTCCTTTTTCCCTTTCTTGAAGATAGGTACTATATTTGCCTTTTTCCAATCATCCGGGACCTCCCCCGTTCACCACGAGTTTTCAAAGATAATGGCCAGCGGCTCTGCAATCACATCGGCCAATTCCCTCAGCACCCTCGGATGCAGTTCATCTGGTCCACAGATTTGCGCATATCCAATTTCTTTAAGTAGTCCCTAACCTGGCCGTTCTCCTCCTCTCCATTCTGCATTGCCCAATGTAGTAGCCTTGGAGCTGACCCTCCCTGTGAAGACTGAAGTAAAAAAAGCATTGAGGACTTCAGCCTTTTCCACATCATCCACCACGAGGTATCCACGAGGATACCTGCCCCATTCAGTAAGGGACCTACACCATCCCTGATCCTCTTCTTCTTACTGACATACTTGTAGAACCCCTTCCTGTTATCCTTCACATCTCTTGGCAGCTGCAACTCCAATTGCCCTTTGGCCTTTCTGATTTTATGCCTGCAGTCCTGAGCAATATATTTATACACCTCCCTAGTCATCTTTCCAAGCTTCCACTTCTTGTAAGCTTCCCTTTTATGTTTCACCTCATCGCAGAGTTCTCTGCTAAGCCACGCTGGGCGCCTTCCACATTTGCTGTTCTTTTTGCACATCTGAATGGTATCTTCCTGTGCCCTTAGCAGGGTTTCTTTAAAATACAGCCAGCTGTCTTGGACACCTTTCCCCTTCAGATCAGCCTCCCAAAGGATCCTGCCCATCAGTTCCCTGAGGGAGCCAAAATCTGCTTTTCTGAAGTCCCGGGTGTGTGTTCTGCTTCTTTCCTTCCTTCCATTGATCAGGATCCTGAATTCTACCATCTCATGGTCACTGCTGCCCAGGTTGCCATAGGACTTTACAGAGGCTGAGAGACAAGGCAGTCAAAGAAACAAGAAGCAAAGGGATCACTGAGTGATTCATAGAATCATAGAACCTGGAAGGGACCATGAGAGGTCATGGAGTCCAGTCCTCTGCACTCATGGCAGGACCAAGTACCCTCTTAAACCATCCCTGATAGGTTCTTGTCTAACCTCTTAAAAACTTCCAAAGATGGAGATTCCACAACCTGCCTAGGTAACTTGTTCTAGTGGTTAATCACCCTGACAGTTAGGAATCATGTCCAACCTAAACCTTCCTTGCTGTAATTTCAGCCCATTACTTCCCACTGATTCCCTTTGAAAAGATTTTATAGAGATCTCATACCTTGCAGACACATTATGGAAAGTATGGCACAATTCGTATTTTCAAAGGGACAAAAAGTTGATTGCTGTTCCCATTCCTATATTTCAGCCTGAATGCCTGGAAGACCATGTCTAGGCCTGATGCTTCCCATGTGAGGTGTCTGAAGGATGTGAAATGTCTTTTTCCTCTTTGGAGAAGTGCTAGGTTACCTTCTAAATGATATGTACCTCTTGGCTAGTTTTTGGATGAAGGCATGTTTTGGTCAGTATTTGTAGACAGTATACTGTGGGAAAAGAAAGCTCACTTGGCTCTAATTTTATTGCTTTAATTTTTCACTAAGAACTTGGTTTCCTTTGGGATCTTCACCCCAGACTGGTCTGATCTACACTGTAACTCTGTTGTTCTGAGGGACCTTGTAACAACACAATAGCACCAAGCATCGTTAGAGAATGTTCTGGTCTTGCAGAGTACAGGAAATTCAACTGTGCTATACCTTTGTCACTGGACTGGGTACCAACCAAGGCTGTAGCACAGTTTGGAAACACAGTTAAATCATGATTCAGCCCACTTATATTAAAAGACCAAAACACATTTTAACCATGTCAAACAAAGGACTGGTGGGGTGAAATGTGATTCCCCCGCCACAGTAGTTATCACTGTAGACAATCACTGATGTGATTCTACAAGTTCCTGACCCAAAGCCCAATTCCTTTTCTAGGTCTAAAATCTGACCCCACTGAAGTTAATGGCAAAACCCCTGTTGATTTCTGCCGTACCAAGGTTGGCCCATGGTCTTATGATAATGTCGGTTTTAACCCAATATCTGTGACTCTTCATTTGAAGGTATTCAGAACAGCAATGCTGTCATCAGTTTAACAAAAGCAGATCCACTTTTGCTTAACAGAGAGTGATACATTATCAGCCATCCACAGTCATTTATTTTAACAGGGGATTGTCTCTCAGCCTGCATCAGGTCCTATATAGAAACAAGGAAATTTGTCACCTCATTATGGCTTTCCTGAGCAACATCTTTAAACAAATACACATGGAAAATAGCCAATTATTTCCAGTGAAAGCAGCCCTTTTCAGGAGACATTTTTCCATGCAAGAAGCCCAGTGCAAACCAAACAGGTTGTTTCCACAACAGTAGGATGCAAACACCATTTAAACACAATTCTGTCAGTTTGCAAAGGTTCTTAGGTGTTTAAAAAGAAAAAAAACCTTTACCCAGAGACTTTTCCTGCTTTGATCCAACATTAATGAACTGGCTAAGAAGTGACACCTAATTTGCTCACTAACATTAGCCTGTTAACATCTTCTTACTAAGGCTTTTCTCATATCCTCTAGCAGAGACATGAAAGCTGCATTTTGTTGTTCAATGCAGAGCATATATCAGGAGTTAACAAGAAAATTGGGCTAATTTTCAACAAGAGACTGTCCAGACACAGATCCAGGCAAACAGATTTTGTGTGGCTTGATAGGTTAGATTAGATCGGATAAGTAAGACTCGATCCTTCCCCCAATTATATACTACAGTAAGTTGTTTTGTAAACAAATTCAAGACCAGCAAATGAGACATTGGGACAAATTCTGGAAATCCTTACGCAGGCAAGACATCTGGTGAAGTCAGAGAAAATTAATCTCAATGGGAGTTTTGCCTCAATAAATACTGAATTAAAAACCAAATACAGACCACTCATAATCAGGACTGAACCCACAACACATCCATATGAGTGAAATACTAAAGAAAACAACAGGATGGCCATATTTATAATTAGCACTGATGCAAAGACTTTAAAAAGTACAAAAATTATTTTGGTGCCTCAATTTTTGGGTGCCCAAACTTGAGATACCTTAAAGGGGCTGGAATGTCAGAGATGGAGGAGGAAGATCTATGACTGGATCTGAATCACACCAGATATCCTACTGATGGATCCACAAGGTGATCCAAAAATTTCAGTGGGGCTCCAGACAGCTGTCTGTTCATGCAGAGCCAGTTGCAGGATCAAATGGCCTCCAGTTTAATTTTGCAGAACCAAAGCCATCATGTTTTTGCCCATCTCTAATCAGCATAGAGTGCAAAAAGACAAACATTGTTTCCCTTCTGACCATGTCTATATACCAGAACCATCTTGTGGAAAGGTTTGAGGCACATACTCTGGTCAGACTGCAAAGGGGTGAAGCGTAAGGCACTGTGGGACTAGCTCAGCTAAAGATTTTAGGTGTATTATTTCAAAGGATTTCTAATGAGAGATTTCCATTCAATGGAGTTCTCACATTAATGTTTCCTTTTTTTTAAGTGACTACTGGATTTGACTTTAGGGTTGATTTCAAGAATTAAACAAGGAGTCTAGTGGCACTTTTAAAGACTAACAAATTTATTTATTGCACGAGCTTTCATGGGAGAAAATCTTACTTCCCACTAGTTTTGCTGAACTAGACTATAATGGCTACCCCTTTGGAACTTTTAAGAATTAAGAGTTAACATTTATTTTCAGGAATTTTGGGCTTTCAAATATTATTTTAAAGGTATTGGTTGCTATTAACATTAGTCAGTGATAACACTATGCACTGCAGATTTTAAAGGTATACTCTTCTCTGTACCAGGATAGAATTGGAGAGGAAAAGCCGTCTTGTGGGTGAAGCAGGGCACTGGAAATAAGGAGGTCTCAGGACCCTTCTGCTATAATCCTCCTCTGAGAATATGGGCAAGTCGGTAAACTTGTCTGTGCCTCAGTTTTGCCACTTGCAAAGTGTTGAAAATAATATGTTCTTGTCTCCACGGGGAGATGCTTAATTCATGTTTATAAAGTGCTTTAGGATTCATGGAATGAAGATTATAAAGAAGTGTTTCAGAAAGCAACCCAGACCTCTTTAGTGAATCCTTCCTAAACATGCCACAGTGCTGAGCTACTTGAAGGTTTGTGGTGGATCTGCTCTGAAGTATACAGGACAGGGTCCATGTGCCCTGAAAATCTGCAGTCAGACATCGGGTATGTCTCCCACCCTCACTAAAATCAGTTTCAATTACATTTGCTGCTATTTCACTACCAATGTGTTGGCATATGCGGTGGAAAAGAATTTCTTTTCCAGTGACACCATCTGGGAAGGAAATCTTACCAGTAATTCAGTACCACCCCCCTCCTGGCTTGTACCGGCTCTAGAAACTCCCCACTTATTAAGTGGGAGACGTCTTCAGTCTCCTGGAATTGTACTGCTTTTGACATTAACCTCGGGAGATCTGAAGGCTCATCACCGCCTATCTAGTCCCAGGATAGGTGTTTCATAAGTACCATGGTTTTACTTCTCTAATCCAGCCACTGCCCAGCAAGACTGTTTTCGATTTCCGGTGCCATGATACAAACAGTTGTATGAGAAAATAATATTTAAAAAAAAAAAATTGGAATCCTTGGCTAGATACAGTGTTATAAGATAGAAAGTACAATGAAATAAATGGTTTGTGTTTGTAAAGTCAAAGTCCCACAAGGTGTATCAGAAATCACTATCATAAGTCCTCCTGTGTTAATTTTAATACAGATTTATTTAAAAACAGCTATGACTGAGATGAAAATTATTTGAGTCACACATCTACCTAAATTCCAAAGAGGTGGCCGTGTTAGTCTAGGTCAGCCAAACAAACAAGGAGTCCTGTGGCACTTAAGCTCTTCCAAATGAATCAGCACACTGTGGGGGTGGGTAAGGGAAGCAGAGGATAGCCAGCCCTTTGAAACCAATACATGAAATGCATACACTAAAGAGATAAATGATCTGCTGCCCTCACCCAAAGCAGAACCTCATTATCACTGAATGGCTTGACATAGTGTAACTGGGATCAGAGTCTGGCCATTGGTCTCCCAGTAGCAGATCTGCCATTATACACAATCTGATCACACCACAGTTAAAGAAATTTTACAGGGTGATGTTAAAAGGATTGATGAAGAGAAATTGTTAAAAAGTAAGTAAATAAAAATCTTTGGCAATCAATACAAGACACAACATGTTGTCCCGCCCAGGGACTGAAAGCTTATGGAGATCATGGCATATTGCCTGCCCGGTTTTCCTTTTTGGAAGGCAGAAAAAAACCCCAAAATCAAGCTGACACATGTATCACACAACAATTATTTTTCTCCCCTTAACAACATAATATTTTAGATTCCCAGAGACCCTTTTATCCCAAAGGAACTCAAGGTGCTTCACAAACTGGACACAGAGCATCATTGTCTCTCTGCATATGCTCACACTGCACAAGCCAATGGCGACTGGGGTATTTTGGGCAAGGACATTTGAGGGAAATCCCAACTAGTTTTTAAAAAAGTGACAGGAGATCTGAAGTGTCCCCACAGAGCAGATACAACCTCAGTTTGTCCCCTGCATCTATGGGATGGTTTAGAAAACCCACTGTTAACCATATATACTGATGACCCAGTGGGTAACACTTGTGTCCCCCCACCTTTTTTTTTTTTTTTTAAATCATAGCCCACAATTCTAGATCCACCCCACACACTAAGAAATGGAAGAGTCACCTACCAGGTAAAGCTTGCATTTTTCCATGTACTGTGAAGCCAGAGAGGTTGTGCAAGTCACTGTAGGTGAGAGATCCAGCAGAACTTTATCTCACGAAAACCCAAACAGTCCGGTTCAGAATCACAAGGCTTGATTTCCCAAAGAAAGCGTGCGCCCTTCTGTGATCCAGTGTCAAGAGTGACTGGGGCTAGGATGGGACTCCAAGCTTAACTAGCCAAGGTGAGTTCCTGTTTTATGAAGGCTAATGAGCAGGGAGGAGCTTCTCCCCAGGGCTGTCCCCTTGCAGTCCTTTGATGTCCAAAGGGACAAAGAGAGGAAGGATCGCAGCAATGGCTGGGGCTGAGGGAGGAAAATCAAAGAGAATTAACATGGCTTTGACATACAGGAAACCCTACAGGGGAACTGCACCTTGATTTACTGCTAACACACTTTTAAACAAATAGAGACAAGACCAAAAATGCCAGCTCAAGAGGTACCTACAAAAAATAACTTAATTGCAGACAAGAGAGAAGATTTCCCTCTGGCAATTTTGGGGGTTTGATAAAACTTTCATCTCCCAAACAGATTCCTGCATTCCAAATGCAGAGCTTGTGGTTTTGTTTTACAGTTGAAATGGTAGACTGTATCAATTCGGGAAGATAACGATTTTTAAAAAAGGTGATTCCCCCAAGATGAATGAAATAATTGTCATAACACATTACTGAAATATCCCTTTTCCTTTGTCAATAGAGGTCCTCAGCCCCACTGGCATTTGAGCGACAACAGAAACTTATTCAAGGGAACACCAAAGCATTGCCAGCTGACTAGATCTGTGTCTTCAATTATGCTTGGCTGTATAATTTAATTTTTGTGTAAATCACATTTATTGCATTGTACCCATTGATACAACAGAAATGTATTCTCTTGGGGCAAATCCAGGTACCTTACTTAGGCCTGGTCTACATGTCTAAGTTTGACTGGCACAGCTCTGTTGCTTAGGGATGTGCCTTTTTGGTTGACATATGTACACTGGGCAAAGCTCAAGTGCAGAAATAGCTACACTAGCAAAAAAGTCCTTTTGCCTATATAGTGTATGTTGCTTGCGGAACTGGCAAGATATACTGGCAAAAAGAATATTTTGCTGGTATTAACGGCATCTACACATGGGTGAGGTAATATCTAACTTCTGTTGGTGAAAGAAACAAGCTCTGTGTAAGCTTCAAAACTTCTCTCTCTCACCAACAGAAGTTGGTTCAATTGAAGATATTACCTTCCCTAGGCTACATCAATTCTATACTAGGGTAACCTTTTCAGTGTGGACTATGCAAGGCCTAACTTTTCGGTCACTGAATTCAAGGCTGCAGAAACTATTAACTTCAGAGTTTGACCCTAATGATTTTATTCTGCAAGAGTGACCAGTATCATTTGTGTTTACAAGTGCTAAGAGAGGGGTAATCAATTCTCATGCTTCAGGACATAAAATCACCACCACACGGCCAAGAAAGGGATTTCTCTGAATCCATGTACGGCATTTCTTTATTCATTATGTATATTAGGGGGCAAGGTTGGGGAGCTCAAATACTGATCATTGCTAAGGCAGGATATTGGTCTTGATGGACCAGGGTCTGATTTCCACATGGCAAATGCTTGTGTTACAATTTCCTGTCCATTTCAAATGGCAGCCATAGAATGCTCCATTGCTGATTTAGGGTCTGATTCTCCGCCCATTGAAATAGATGGAAATTTTGTCACTGACTTTAATGGAAGCAGGAACAGATCTTTAGTCTGTTGCAGGGAACACATTTTTAACATGCCTATTCCTTTATTGGGGCTTTCATTTCAAGTGGACGTCAGCATAGCTAATGACAACTTCAGCAATAGTAGTTAGGAACCTGAGAGTATTCATCTTTCAATGCTGGTATGCCACTCCTCTCAGTTTATTTACATTCATCTCTCAGCCACATGATGTAACCATGCCTGCTGTGGTTTTAATAAAAGGGATTGTCTCTTCTTCATTATTGCAGCTCATTGTTATCTGCAGCAACTTAGCTGTGGCTGCTAGTTTCCTCTCCCAAACACAAAATTAATTATATGACTGGATCCAAACCTTGAACATTCTGTAGGGGATGAATATCCAAACTATTACCACCACAGGTCCAAATCCTGAGACTCTAACTCTCAGACCAAATTCTCCAGCGACTGCAGTGGGAGCTACCCTAATAAACACTGAATCAAGGCCTCAGGACTTGGCCCAGAGAGGGTGGTAATAGCAACATTTGCTGCTCACTTCTGCATTCCACCATCTGAGACGGGCATGTTGTGCTGAAAACTAGGCAGCATCGGTAGAGTTGTGTTCCTGTGGCCATGGGTGGAGGCTGAAAACGTTGTTCCTCGCCTCAGTCTACCTCAAGGCTGGAAATAATAATATGTAACCCCACCTTAGATCACAATTCCTGCAGCAGAAGAATCAAAAATCTTCCTCTTCCTCCACACAAGCCCTTTGACACACTGGAGCCGAGGCATCTAAGAGTGTGCGGGAAGTTTCCACAGTCATGGGCAGATGGGCCATTTCCAGCGGCACCCTGAGCATCTCAATCCTGAAGGGTTAACATGGCAGCACTTTGCACAGTGGGATCAGGAAGAACATTTAGGGTAGTTGGGAAGAGACAGGGTAGCGATGCCTGCGAAGATTCCAGCTGGGAAGGATTTTTACAGGAAGTGTTAGTTTACTGCTTAGGTTCCTTGAAGATCTAGGAGCAGTCTATCTTACTGCCCCTTAACATTGGGGAGAGTGTTGCCAAACAGAAGACTGCAGGTTCTCGCTCTTCAGAGAACAGTTAGGGGTATCTCTAGAATTGGGAGCTCAGCCCTTGAAAGGAAAGTTACTGTTTGGACGTGGAAAGAAGGTCCTATGGGGAAAGAGAGTCAACTCTATTTGGGGAGAGGAAGGATGATTGTGGGGTTGAGGCACTGGATTGGGAAGCACAGGATTTGGGGCCTATTCTGAGACCAAGTCTTGGTCTACACTACCGACTTATGTCTGTATAACTTCCTTGCTCAGGGGTGTGGAAATCCACACGACATAACCCCCAGGGAATAAAACATTACATCAATGACAGGGTGTCTCCTGTTGACACGGCTTCTGCCTCTTGAACAGGGGAAATACCTACGACCATGTGCAAAACAATCCTGCCTCAGCTCCAGCTGTGTTGCTGCAGTGCTGTATGTTAGTAAACCCTGAGAGGCACAGACGTTGCAAAGCAGCATCACTCTTTGTCCCAATTCAGGGACTAAGCTTGTCTTTCTTTCAAGTCCCATTTGCATTGGCTCTGATTTATGAGGTGAGTGATGGCCCCTTGTTCCAGCCTGTCACAGGGGAGAGGTAAGTTAGCTACTGAAATCTAGGGAAAGGCGATGAGCGTGGAAATAAACCAGACTGGAAATGATGAGAGTGGGCCCCTGTACAGGCTGACTGTTGATCCTGAGGCTTTGGAGAGGAGCAGCTCTGGGCTAAGGAACAATTTGAGATTCCTCAATTCTATGTGAAAAAGAACAAATTGCTCCAGGGTCAGACCTTCTCCTTCAGTTTCCCCAGCTCCAATGCTGCAGCACCAGTCGGCACAACACCACCGAAAGTGCCTCTTGCTGCTTTCCCCACTGAGAAGGGAGAAGCAGTCACTGGATTCTCCTTCTCTGCTCTGATTTTCCAGTGCCACTGTTTCTGCCACAGAAAGTGACATGGAGACCATACCCAGTGTATGTCTACCCTGCAATAAAAGACCCAGGGGCATGGCTATAGCTGGCCTGGGTCACCTGACTCAACCTCTTGGGCTCGGGATTCAGGGCTGAGCAATGGCAGCTTAGAGGGCCTGAGCCCGGGCTCTGAAAATCCAGGAAGGGGGAACACCACAGAGCTCAGTTCCAGCATAAGCCCAACCATCTACACTACAATTTTTAGCCCTGCAGCCCTGAGGAACGATTGAAAAGGCTGGGCCTCTTCAGCTTGGAAAAGAGGA